>JAFNEN010000280.1:0-544404 GCA_019343175.1 Oedothorax gibbosus
AACATTTAAAAAAAAAATTTCATATAAAAGAGAATCCAATGTTATGTGGTGTTTCACTAACATTGAAGATTGTTACTTTAAATATTAACTAACTTAACCAACGAATATGCCCCCCCCCCCCTTTGACTTTTAGAAAAATGCCATTAATTTTAATGATCAGCCTATTTTAAGTGTAGAATATAGGTTGTTTTAATTAAATTATATTTTAGTTAGTTTTGGTAATTTGCCAATAATTCAAGTACAAATTTGCCTGAAAATTTTAAATTAAATGACTGATGACTAGTAAAAATATATGTATACATACAATCATGTACTCTGCAACTTATAGGAGACTATAACTGGGCTAAATAATCGTTAGTTCTAAAACAAAAACAATTCAAAACTCAAATATTTTCTTTTTTTGCCTAATATTTCTGTTAGCTAGTAGTTAAGCATATTTGAAAAAAAAAATACGTAGTGATATAATTGGTTATATGCGAGCATCCTTGAAAAATTTGGAAATGAGCCTTGAAATCCTTGAAATGCGCTTGAATTTTTACCAGCAATTTTGCTGGACACCCTGTTGATATTTTACTGCTATTGCAGTTAATACTACAGAAAAATACTAATATATATTGTGTAATACTTATCAAAGCATAAATTAACTGCATTTGCACATCCATAAATAGTGTTTTTTTTTTAAGTTACAAGCCAAAAACTACAAGTTGGGTCATATGTCCCTGGTTCCCCCTATTAAAAAATAAAGAAAAGTCAGATTTAAAGTTATATAAAAAAAATTGAGGTGGGGAATATTTAAAATTCCACAGTTTGAATCAAAGAGCTATGTGTAAGGAACAAAATATAAAAAAGTCCATAATGATATCTCATATAGTTCCTGAGAAAAGTATTCCTAAAGTTAGGAAAATTAACATAGGCGAGATAGAACCATCCGACTCCCCTTAAATAAATTCAAATCTGTACGTGTTCTCATACATTATTCTTTTTCTAATAACGTGCCATTAATAAATAGGCTTAAAGCATATTAATTGGAGCATAAAACACCTTTTAAATAGTAGTGTTTAAAAGTAATTTTTTACACTTTACTAAAAAAGACCCCTTTTTTTCTCTTGAAATTCAAAGTCTGAAACCATTTATTTACAAAGTTTAGTTTAAAACAGATATTTGTAATGTAACTGTAATTTTTAATATTAATAGAAGAAAAATATTTAAAACAGCATTTTTAGCAACTAAATTGTAGCCGTTAAAGTAGCTTTTATCAGCACGGGTCCCTAAATTTAAAAAAAAAAAAAAAACTTTTTAGTTATTTTACAAACTTGATCGTTGAAAAGATATTTTTGTTTTTTGTTAACAAGTAGTAAAAGTGTTGTAAAATGCATCTGGGTGTTTTTCTCAAAATATCAACTTTCGCCAATGTCAAGTATGGAAAAGTAATTACTGTCCATTCATTTGAATCAATTGAGTTGGGGGGCAATATTTACATTATAACTTGCCCTTTTTTAAATAAAAAATATAAAAAGTTAGCACTAAATTTTCATACTAATTCAATATGTAAGGTTAAGTGTTAGTTATACACTTAGTTTAAATCCACTTTTTTTATAGCCGATCGTCATTCCTTATTTCATCGACCCATTTTTAGGTGAGTCATTTTAATTTATATTGACAATGGATAATTTTAAACAATAATTAAACTACATAAAGTACAGCCTTGTTTTCTGAATTGTTAGGTATAAGCAATCGGAAAATTAGAAATGGAATGTATAAAATTGAACAACACTCCAGAGTCGAATTCAAGGAGAAGAACTATAATGGAAGACAATTTCTTTATATAACAAGTGGAGATGGGTGAGAGACAAATTTCATTCATGCAAAAAATAATAATTAAAATCGTTTCAAGTTTTCATTAGAATCACTATATGTAAAAAGCGGCCAAGCCCATTAACGAATTCCCCCCCCCCCCCCCCCCCTACGTTCTTCATTAAAATATTTTTTATAACAACGTGCAAAAAAGTTCACTTTTTTATATCATATTCATTCATAAATCGTTGCGAAAATGACACTTTACGTGCTTACGTCACAGACAGTGCCTAAAGTACTACTTTCGCCACTAGTGCGGTAAACTAAATAAGAGTTTTTGATTGATAGAAAAACAAAATGTCATGAATATCTCTATGGAAACTAAATGATGTCATAAAACTCACTTATTTCTATTGGTTCATTACTTTTGCATTTTCTAATATCTCCATGGAAACTACAAGTACTACAAAAATTATTAAAGGAAATTTATTAAGACAAAAGTAAGAACACAAATTTCACGCCAAACAATACTTTTTGCACGTTTATTATAAAAAATATTGTAAGCAAGCACGTGCCAAATAATACTTTATTAAGCTGTTGTCATTATTTCACGAGACCGCAGGTCGAGTGAAATAAAAGCCACTCGCTTAATAAAGTAGTATTTTCGGCACTAGTTGCTTAAATAACTATTAATGAAAGAAAAGTAAAATGGAAATTGGCCAAACATTGTTTAAAAAAACATTTAGTGCCTCTGTGTTAATCCAATGCAAAAGAGTAATTTTCTAAGCTACATTCCACCGGCTGCATTAAATATTTTTGAAAACGATTTTTAGCTTCCACACTACGTTTATAACGTAAAAAGTAGAATGTATTATAATCGTTCAGTCCGTCTGTCCGTCCGTCACCCACTTTCATATACCAAACTACAAATGCTATGGACAAGTGTGATACGTCAAAAAATTCAGCGCATCGAAATTAGAATACATTGAAAATTTCAGAAAAGAATTCGAATTCGAAGTACTTCAATTATGTAAAAAACTGCAAAATTTAATGCTCATTTAAAAGCATAGGAAGCCATTTTTATTAGAATTAAATCACCATTGCCATTCGCAACAATCGCTCTAAAAACTTTAATTCTTTTAGACAATAAATTAAAATAAATTTATTTTTGCGACATCAATCAGTTTGAAATGAAATATATTTCAACGAGTTCAAATATATTTCACTACGAGATTCTTTGTACGTTGATATGAAATGTTTTCATTCTATTTAAAAGCGAGGAATATTACATACTAGCTGTTATACCCGACGTTGCACGGGTAGAGGTGGAAAAATAATTTAACAGTCAATTTAACTATTTTTTTTTCTTTCATTTTAGTTACATAAGATATGAAGATATCCCAGTAATTTTCCATCTAATTACCCAACTTGGATATAGTAATGATTAATATTAATTTCAAAAATACCTTTGATAAGAAGCTCAAATTAAAAATAATACATATTTAAGTAAAAAATAATCAGTAAGAATTAAAAATGGAAAAACATCTAAATCTTAAAAGGGTCTCAAACATTTATTTTAAAAAATGCACTCATAAATGTCATCACAATTCTCTCATAAATACATAAAACCTTTTAGCTCATTTGGAGCGTTTTGAGAAATAATTTGGCGAGAAATTAGATATAGCTACAAACACACCCATTATACAGCTCTAACACAATGACCGTCGAACAACCGACCAGCTTATAAATTATTTTTAAAAGAAATTGCCCATTTGGCGAGTTTTAGTTAATAATTTGGCGAGTTTGGCAACGTATTTGGCGAAAAAATAAATACATAAGACACTAATATGCAGCTCTAGTGCGATGGCCTTTATTAACCATCATAGTTCAGTAATAGCTTAACTATACATTTATTGCTTAAATATGCATACATGCAGTCAAAAGAAAAATCAATGAAAAAATCATCGAATAAACCCACAATAAAATCCGGGAATGGAGACTGGCGGAATTACGTCACTTGAAACA
Organism: Oedothorax gibbosus; assembly: GCA_019343175.1. Lineage (NCBI taxonomy): Eukaryota > Metazoa > Arthropoda > Arachnida > Araneae > Linyphiidae > Oedothorax > Oedothorax gibbosus. The sequence goes on from JAFNEN010000280.1 coordinate 3,820, forward strand.
TGTCAATTATTTTTCAAATAATGAAATTAGTTTCTGAAGGTAATGGCAACAGAATAAAATAAACATTTTCAATTTTAAATGTTTTCGTTGGTTGGTAGACATGTATATTAAGGTTTGTTGTGTTGTAATGTTTTCGTTAAAAGTTTTATTTAATATTTTCAGTCGATGGCATCAGGAAAGTAAAAAAAAGTTTGGATTTGAGCCAAAGTGGTGTAGTTTTTTCAGAAAATTCGAATAAAAACGTTCGAAAACGATAGAAGGAATGGTCTGGTTCGAAACATTCTTAGCCTATGTTTGTTCCGGAGATGAGATGAATTTTTGTGCCAAATTTCGTGATGATCTGTTGCGTGGTTCTTTAGATCTCGTGTCTTATACAGACAAACAGAAGTTGCCTTTTATGTATATAGATATATTCTTTGAAATATAAATTAATTTTTGCAAACGATAAGAAATAATTATTGAATTTTCGAAATAAAATAAATGAAACTAGCCAAATTTAGCATGTAAATGTTTAATATATCAATACAGCCTGAGAAGTGTGGCTTAGGAAATTATTCTTTTCCATTGGATTAGCCCAATATAGGCACTTTGGTTTAAAACACATCGCCGTACTTGAGTCTTCAATCGAAATGGTAAATGAACAGTATATTAACATTAATTCCATGTAAATACATACCACAAGTGAATTTTAAAAATATTTTTTATTCCAATTGAAACTTTTATATGTGATTTAGAAAAGTTTGAACTGTAAAAATTTTAGATCAAAAACTATTATTCTTTTTATATGTTTCAACACTGAGGTTTCAAAGTGGCTGCTTTTTTTAAAGCAGGGGTAATGGTTTTTCATCATTTTGAATTCTTGAATTTTAAGTTAATTATTTTTTATCAGATTTTTGGTAAAATTATTAAAATACACTATAATAACTATCTTAAAAACACATTTTTAATCGGCATTTATAACTAAAAGTTACTTAATTGGAAAGATAAAAATCCCCTGTTTTGGCTGTTAGTGTAAATCACGAAAAGATATAAAAGTTTCTATAACTTTTTAAAATAAAGCTTTGTTTCAAAATTTTTAAGATATTTTCTTTCTATATTAACCTCTGTGTAATTCCACATCTTTAAAATTTAAAATAAAAAGCATTTTCTTGGTTTTTAAAACATTTTAACTTTGTAGTGTAAGTGTCACAACGTAGTATCAGTCACAACTTCTGTTTGATTCATATGTTGTAGATAAGCTATAATATTTGTAGATATCTTATAATTTGTTAAATTTGATTTAAGATGGCTAAATCAACACTTGAAAGTAAGGGAGAGCAAAGAGAAAGACTTTGAGATATGGTAAATTTCAAACCTTTAAAGAAAATGAAAGCACAAAAAAACACTTTACGGACAACACTTCAATTAACAGTATTCCACCTCTATTGCAATGTTCCAACCGTGTAACAACATTGAGTGGTAAATCTCTTCCACCATTCATGGTCATCTTTGCCTTTAGTCATGGTAAAGGACCAATTGATGGACTTGGGGATACAATGAAGAGGATATAAAAGAAGTTAAACTTTCCAGGAAAATTGACCCACATTCTGCTGAAGATTTCTTTACTTTGCATAAGAAATCGGCCCAAACATAACACTATTGTAGTTTTCTGACAACTGGTGTAAAAGGGCGAAATGGATGGATTAAATGATATTTGTTCATCAAAAGGAAAATTCCTGATTCCTGATACTCAATATTTGCACTGTTTTTTAAAATTAAACAAATAACTACTTAAAATTGAAAACGTTTGATTAAATCCCAAAAAATACTACACGACTGATTTAACAGATGGTAATTATAAAAGTAAATACCTCCCAACAAAATTCTGAAAACGAATTTGATGCTGGAAATCGGGCTTTAGTTCCTTTTGTAGGAAAAATTATCATTAAATATTTTTTGGGACAAATGTTAAGTAAAGATGCTTATTCAATAAGAGTGAATGAAACATCTGCAATGGTAGGGACGTCTTTTGTGTGGCCTAAAAAGGAAGATTTTTCAGACATTGCTATTGAAAGAATGAATTAAGAAATTACCAAAAAAACAACTTTGGTGGACGTTGTGTAACTTTTACTAACTATGATTTTACCATATATGCAATTCTTTACTTACCATGTTTAAAATTATTTACATATGTTAGGTTATTATTACCTTAATTTCCATATCTGTGATACAATTCACATGATGTAGTGTAAGTCACAAATGGAATGTAGTGTAAGTCACGCACAAAAATGTTAATACATTATTTTCTTTGATAGTTTAAAACTTGTTTGTGATTAATTTTTGAAGCTTTAAACCTTATACTTAAAATAAGCACTGGTAGAATGTTGTTTTACTGCACTGTGAAGAAGAAATAAGAGTTTTAAATGATAACCAAAAGTCGACTTCTTTTCATGTAGTGTAAGTCACATCATGACATTTTGATTATATTTTTAGTAAAATACTAAATGAAAAATGTTTTTACAGATTGCTAAAAATACTATATGTTCAGGAGTAAACTGACATACAATATTTTTTTCGAATAAATATAATCTAGTTATGAACTATATAAACGATATTTGTTAAATCGTCAAATGTAGTGTAAGTCACGCATGGAAATGCCCTATAGCATTATGAATTGGACACTGAAGTGATTCACATACACTTTTTATAACTTTAATTTTTATATGCTTAATTATAAAAGTACAGTTTCTTTTGAGTTTAGTCACAATTGCCAGCAGTTATTTTAACCAATTACGCGTCTCAAATTGATAAAAAAATTAAGATTTTTGTCTCATTAAACAGATGTTTCTTCTCGCCCTACGAGTGCAAAAGACGGCAAACTTGTCGGCCGACGGTTTCTCTCGGTGCCGGATGTCGGGATCATGGAACCATATTGCATGAATTGCTCCATTCAATTGGTTTTCAACACGAGCACCAGAGACCCGATCGAAACAGACACATTAGAGTTTTCTACGAAAACATTGCCGAAGGTAGGTATAACAAATACAATATGGTTGTCAAAAAGTTACCGACCTCGTGATTTCTTTTACAATACATACTGTTGTTGTTGTTTCTAATGCCACTCGGTAACCGAGCCCGGAGCAGAGAACTACCCGATTTTAAGGCGAAATGGGGCGGCTTCCGTTTTTATTGAGCGCCACAAGGGAGGAAGTCCGACTTTTGCTCGCAGCATGACACATCCGTTTTACAGGAAGGTCCCTTTCACACATCCATTCTCACTCACTCACATATCGGAATTTTGATCCAGATCAAAGGCCGATAACCCCCTGATCTGGTACCCCCAGAGGTATTAATTTTGTATGAGAACATGGAGGACTTTGTGACCACGACATATTTAACGTGCCCCAGCCACCATTAGCAACACGGCGGTCTTTAGTCGAATACAAGCGCCGACCCAGCAACCATCAGAATTGCGAGCACCACCGAGGACAGAACCCACAACCATTCCGATGCGAGCACGACGCTTCACACGACTGAGCTACAATACATACTTGTTTTTTACATATAAACATGAACAGATTTTAAAGTGAATATACTAGGAACCTCTTGCGTTAGCTCTTGCGTGGAAGTTTTATCTAGGAACCTCTTGCGTGCTAGCCCAATACTGAACCGTCTGCACTCTGCGCCATAGTAAGTACTCGGCCGCGACGGCTAGTAGTGGGTATTTGTGCTACATATCAGAGGGATAAGCCAAATAAGCTTACGTGTAAACTTATTTTCAATGTATGAATTTAATTTTTTTTAAATTCCATTTCTTAAAAAAATTAGATTATATTTCCGTAGTGGATGATGATCAAGGTCTCCTGAGAACTTTGAAATTTTGTACACTTATAAAAATTACGTGTGTTGCTGGAATGCCTGACAGTCAGAAGACGAGTTTGTACGCCTTTATCCACCAGAGGGTTAAATAGAATCCCACTATTAGCATCCAGTGGGTTTTTTTACGCAGATCCCCCCTTTTTTTATTAGTACTTCAATCAAATAGAAAATATCAAAAAGTTTTTTTTACGTTATGTTATTATTTATCTAATAAAATGATATCGTAAGGTGATAAAACCTATTGTCCTGTTAAAATATAATAATTGTAATTGTAAACAGGCAAGTGGATAGTTTCGACTTAAAACTTTAAGAAACGTTTCCAATATGTATTCGAGGCTACCAAAAGCTATTTCAATAATAACTTAAAATCGTTACACCTAAATCCATTTACGATAGTTTTCTTTTCAGATAATAGGGATCAATATCGTATACTGCCTGCAAACAAGTTTGTCTGGAAAGTTAATCTTTTTTCTTTTGACTATTCTTCAATCATGATGTACGGTCCAACTGACTTTGCTATAGATGATGATTATCTAACTATGAAGAGGCGGGATGGAGGAGGATGGAGAAGAAACCGCACCAATTTGTCTAAAACAGACAAAGAAAAGCTCGAATCGTTATAAAATTATAAATTTATAGATACGATATCAAAGTTTTATAAACTGTTTTTGTGTGTAAAACATAATCATGTAATTATAAATTCATTGAACTTCAACTAGATGTATTTCAAAGTTGTATTGTAATTTTAATAATAAATTTTGAAATGGTTTAAATAAAAACTAATTGGGTCCATTCAAATTGTTTTACACAAATGAATTTTCATTTTTTTTAAAAAAATAAACGTGAAGGTAAACACATTTTTAACGTAGTGTTTTTGTGGATTGTGAATCAATCCCCATCAGTCAACAATGGAATACGATTTATTTAATTTACAGAGAGATGACTTTAATACTGAATACTCTTAATTATGGATAAATTATCAAAAGACAGAAAATAAAGAAAAATTTATAAAAATCAACTAATTAATACATTGCACACTAAATTAGTTTGCTTAAGTTGTCTGTTCATTACTCCTCATTTGTGCAATGTGAATAATAGTTATATACCATTTTCAATTTTAAAAAATCTTTCTTCAACATGTTTGCATAGTGTAAAAACTGTTACAGAATACTACTGCCAAAAATCACAATTTTTAGAAATTTAAGATTAAAAAGCTAAAAATAGCAAGCACATATTTTTAAAAACATAATCATGAAATGAGTTTCTTTGTTTTTTAACTTTAAAAAAAAAACGCTATAGAACTATTCATTTAAAATTTAAAGTTTTTTTTCAAAACTTATTAATTCAAAAACACATTTATAAGAAAACAGAATGCCCGAACTAAAATGAATATAAATCTAGATAGAACAAAAGTAAATATGTGTTTAAACTATATATCATGAGGGAAAAAACAGAAAATAATAATTAATGCATTACGAAAAGATTCAAGAATAAAAATATTTAGAAATTTTCACCAAAAAAGAATAATTTTAAAAACTCCTTACCTTCCATTTCGTAGGAATTCCTATATGGAAACACCGTGTTCTTTCTTTGACTTATAGGATAGTATGATGCAAAAAACTAGCCATTATTTGTTGCATTTACAAAAGTTTACAAAAAAAAAAATTTCGAACTCTTGTAACCAAAATTTCTTATCAAAATCACAGCGAACTGGGTGTAAACAAACAACACATGTCACCGAGCACATTGTTTGTTGCGCCATGGCGCCATCTATTGATAGCTTTCTCACGACTTCCAATTTTGATCGAGCTTGGACGGCATTATATGTAGGGGGCTATGGTTATACTTATATACTCTAAATATTTCGCTATGTTAAAGTAGTATGGGTGTTTGGGTAAAAAAAGTCGATTTTCTGTTTTTTCTTTTTCTTTATTCTGCTTATCATTAGCTTTAATTTAAGACCAAGATTATAGATTTCTGTTTAGTGGTTTTCTTTTCATAAGCATTTTTGGAAAACTCTTAATATCAGTTCTTACCTAAACCTTACTTTTCTTTTGCGTTTCCTGAAATATAAGGTTTTCCAACAATTAGAAACATTTTTCTGAGGAACTATAAAAGATATCAACATATTTTGTTTTGTTATTTCTTCCATATTAATAGCTCTTTGATTTAAACGAAGGAATTTTTAATATCTCTGCTTAAAAAAATATAACTTTAAATGTTTTTTTTTTTTTTTTAGTTTTTCAATACGTACATTTAAAAAAAATCACTGTAAAACTATTTTTTAATATTTTGAAATATCCTCAGTTTAAATCAAAGAAATATATGTAAGGAACAAAACATAAAAAAGTCATTAACATATCATGTTAATACTTTATTAATTTTACACATATTATATGAAGGGGATCAAACATTGCTCCTATTTTCAGGAAGCTAAGTAAATTTGGTCGTTTTTCTTCCTTAAAAGAGAAACATCCATTTTTTCCAGTAGAGTTTAGTGAACGGTTGTACTGACTGAACAAAACCTATGCATTCATCCTTTCATTATATTAGATTCACATTGTGAAGATAATTTGTTTAATTAAAAAATAAGTTTAAAAAATGATGGTTTCTCTTATTGGGAAAAAAATATTGGTGAAACCGATGGCCGTACTTCAAAAGGAAATTAGAATTTATTAAGACACAGTATTATTATTTTTTGTGAAACAAAAGCTCTTAAGTAACATAAATCTTATGTTTAAAATTTAAAAACGGTGGCGCGCTTATACTAGGCATTATCCGTAGATTGATTGAGTTGGGGTACACTGCGATGCAAAAGTTTAGACAATGACTTCATTTAGCTGTAAAATTTAGAATTGTGATAGTAGAGTTACAAAAACCTCCTAAACATATTAAAAAAGTATTTTGAAATGCTATAATTGAAATATAATTGTTTGATTTGCTATAGCAATTTTTTTCTTCATAAAATAAAAATTTGTATGATGCAAAAGTTTAGACACAAATACGATATTATGCTAATTTAAAGTAGATAATGGCCTAATTTCGCATTTTTATTGATGAATTGTATTTTTTTAGATGATAAATTAAAAAAAAACACGATATCCGGTGAACTAAACAGAATATTGGTTCAATTTTACACCAAAAAAAACAATATAGCCACTTTAAAGCTTTATTCAATTAATATTCGCTTCAATTGTACAATTTATCATCTCTAAATACGAACCGAATGCCTACCAGTCCATAATCTTAAAGTTTAAAAAAAAATTCGTATATATAGAGACATGTATTCACCGATTTTCTAGATGAAAAGTGCAGTCTTTCCCATATAAAATCACAAAATAGCGACATATTGTTCTTTTTTGCACTTTAGTACAATATAGAGATATAGTCACCTCTTCAAAACGACAAAAAAGTCTGTCTCATTAACGTAATTCCCTCCACACCATTATAAACGTTCCTCCTCGTTTTTGAGGGAAAAAACCGGTATTTTCAAAAGCTTATTTTTCAATATTCGGTTAAACCGAACGTGTTTAAATACTAAATAGCACAAAAGAGACCGGTTAAATTGTAACTGGGTTCAAAGAAACTGGTGTTTTCTCAAGAAATTTCAGACTTCAGTATAAAGAAGGATCTTTCGTAATGGTATGGAGTAAATTAACCTTGAAATGACCGACTTTTTTTGCGTTTTTGAAGAGGTGACTATCTCTGCATTGTACTAAAGTGCAAAAAAGAATAATAATTAATAAGTCGCTATTTTGTGATTTTATATGGGAAAGACTATACTTTTCATCAAGAAAATCGACCAATGCATGTCTCTAAATCTACGAATTCGTTGCAAAACTTTAAGGTGATGGACTGGTAGGCATTCGGTTCGTATTTACAGATGTTAAATTGTACAACTGAAGCAAATATGAATTGAATAAAGATTTAAAGTGGCTATATTGTCTTTTTGGTGTAAAATTGAACCAATATTCTGTTTAGTTCACCGGATATCGTGATTTTTTTTTAATTTATCATATAAAAAAATACAATTCATCAATAAAAATGCGAAATTAGGCCATTATCTACTTTAAATTAGCATAATATCGTATTTGTGTCTAAACTTTTGCATCATACAAATTTTTATTTTATGAAAAAAATTTTTTATAGCAAATCAACAATTATGTTTCAATTATAGCATTTCAAAATACTTTTTTAATATGTTTAGGAGGTTTTTGTAACTCTACTATCACAATTCTAAATTTTACAGCTAAATGAAGTCATTGTCTAAACTTTTGCATCGCAGTGTATGTGCTCGCTCTAAGGCTGCATCATCTCAGTCGTCTAGGAGGTATTGTTTTTTTAAATCATTTTTATGCTTTTCGACCATAGAGTTAAAATAAGTACTCTATGTTTTCGACCTATGATTTTCCCTCTCATCTATTATAATTTTACTGCAATCAATAATACCCCAAAATCTAACCATCGTAAAGAATTGTATTGCAGATATAGAACAACAAAGTTTGTTTCTATTCGTAACCCAGTACCAGTATGCACAGCTTCCTTGAGGGACTGCGTCATATAGTACAGCTCTATTCAACAACTTAAAGTATAACCCCGCATTCTAAACTGTAGGTTCACACACTCGTCAAATTACAAATGCAATGGATGAAATTGAAGACCACTCCAGAATCGAATTCAGGGAAATGAACTATAACAGAAGAGAGTTTCTTTACATAACAAGTGGAGATGGGTAAGAGATTTTTAGCATACCTTATTTTAATTCGAAATAATTTTAAAAATGAACAAGTAGATATTGACATGCTGAAGATGTTCTCTGCCCGTACCTATCTTCCAAAATCGGTTCTATCCGTCGGAGTTTAAAAATTATTTTTTTGTTTGTTAGAATGGTATGACCTCATAGAGAACTACCTTGCATATTTTTTGTCCGCCTTTCCGCTCATCCGGACGGACATCCGTCTACTGTCTGTCGACAAATTACCCTTTGAAATTTAATTTTTAGTCATTTTAAATGTCTATAGCCACATCAACAATAGCAGGAGAAACTTTATTTAAAATTGATAATTGAAGTAAAATTCATTGTTGTCATATAAATCAGTTTGAAATGACGTCTAAAAAATATATATATTTTTTTTTTAAATTTGCATTTCTTCGTTTATTAGTGCAGTTTGGAAGTTTTTTTTCGTTTTTTTATAACTTAATATTTCGTTTATAAGCGTTTAACAATGTAATAGTTTAAAATTTTATTTTTTCATTTCAGATGTTTCTTCTCGCCCTACGAGTGCTTTAGAAGACGGCAAACTTGGCAGCCGACTGTTTCTCTCGGTGACGGATGTCGGGATCATGGAACCATATTGCATGAATTGCTCCATGCAGTTGGTTTTGAACACGAGCACCAAAGGCCAGATCGAAACAGATACATAAAAGTTCTCTTCGAAAACATTGAAAGACGTAGGTTGTATTACAGGGTAATCGAAATTTTATGCAACCCATGGTGTTATTAAAAGATATAGTACTTGATGTAAAGTTCAAACATAAACTGAATTTTAAGGGTCAATATTAAGAAACTGGTCAATATTTGTGTCACGATCGTATTCTTTTTAAATTGTCTCTTAAACTATATTTATTATTTGATAACTACTTTTTTGCTTTAAATACCAGCAAAATCATCACATTTGTAATTATTTCTTACTGGGAAAGGTTTTAAAGTGTTAAAAAGACATATCGGTAACGTGTCACAACTAGCGATGCCTATTTTGTAAAGACATCTTATTCGTTTTATATTATCATAACAAATTTGCTTTAGAATGAAAACTACTTTATTTAATATCTTTTATGAATATTATATCACATATTTTTGTAAAAAATTGACCAGAAATACCCAATTAGTCACAAAATATGTTACAATTTAGGACTACATGCAATCGGTTTGAAGCAAAACAAAAAATGCTGTATTCCAAATTTATAATTTTCAAATACAAAAAAAAAATAATAAAATAAGGCAACTATGTCCATAAATTAAGAGGCCGCTATAGGCTGTTACCGTTTTATGGAATAAAAGATACACCAAAATTTCACATTGTAAAATGCCAATATGCAAAGCTCTTTATTAAATATTTTAACAATGTACAAACTTTTAAAATTAAGGCAAAAAATCAATAAATATTGTTGTTGAACTATAATAACCTATAACGTAAAAATTTAATTAAGAGAAAATGACTTTGAAAATTTTATTTGAATGCAAGAAACTGAAGAGATTTAACTTTTATGTCAAAAATGTTTTAATGTAACTATGAAACTCAAATTATCAGTAATATCAAATATAATTAACTTCTCAGTATTAGAATCCTTTCTTTATTTGCCCAACCTTCTGAAGGATACAGACGTAGGTTAAACCCATCAAATGACTGTTTTTCCAGCAACACACATAATTTTTAAATTTTTATAAATTTAATAATTTTATTAAATTCCAAAATTTAAAGCATGGATGAGTCAATTATAACCACCTACTACAGAAATATAATTTTTTTAATTAAGAAATTAAATTTTCAGTTAAATTTTTAATTTAAATCTCAAGCAGTGAAAACAAGTTTACATTTCAGCCAATTTGCTTTTTCAGAGGATTAACAAGATTAAAGTATACAAATTATATAATTACGAAAATCTTACCGGAATCACTGCCATAACATTTAAAAATAAGCTCCTGGGTATTTATAGTGCAGTGCATTTTAACTTCATTTAGTTTAAAATAGATCAAATAGATGCATTTAATAAAGTGTGTCTTTGATTTGATGCTTCCCTCCGTTTCGAAAACAACAATCTAAAGCTAACAACAATCTAAGCGGGAAAATTGCACGAATGTCATTGGTGAAAAAGAAATATGCGGGAGTCATCATTTCATCGAATTGTATGTTATACAGACTGCGTAAGATTTATGGCATGAGAAGGTTTGTTTCAGCTTTAAAGAAGTGATAGGTTGTTTATGGGTAATAAATGTCAGAAATATTCGTCAGGCGCAGACGCCATATCCCATTATCTATGTTCTTCTTTTCGTAATGTTCTTAATATTTTGGTTACAATTTTTGATTCTTAAAGGTTATGGGGGGGGAGGGTTATGCAACCCTCCCCAGGTGTCTGGGGGTGGGGGGGAAGACAGATGATTAGAAAGAACAAGAATTTGTTAGAGTTGTATCTTAGACAAAATAAACCATTTACATTAAAAAATTTCTAATTTTTTTCGACCCCCCCCCCCCCCCCTAAAATTTCAACGGCGCAGTGTGCGTCGTTGAAACCCCCCTGTAGGCACCCCTGCCGATAAGTGCTTTGATCCCACGTGACATTGATGCACCAATCGAGACTCGAGAAAGAATTTATTTTCATTCAGCATTTCTGTTGACACTTAAGACCTGGAACATGCTCATAGGAAAGTTTATGTGTTACTATTTTATCTTTCTACGATTTTTAAAAAGAAAATAACAATTCCTTTTTTTTTTTTAATAAATATGCAAACAGTATCATTATTATTGAATTCTTTCAAAATTTAAAACTAAAGTGAAGGTAAACACGTTTATAAAGTAGTGTTTTTGTGGACTGTGAATGAATCACCATCAGTCAACAATGGAATACGATTTATTTAATTTACAGAGGGATGACTTTAAAAATACTCTTGAATATGGATAAATTATCAAAACACAGAAAATTGAAAAATTTATAAAAATCAGCTAATTAATACATTGCACACTAAATTGTTTGCTTAAGTAGTCTGTTCATAACTCCTCAATCTGTGTATGTTTAAAAGTGCATTCAAGTGATATACAGGGTGAAGCAAATAAAACCGGCCCCAACGTGGAGATAAGAATACGACAGAAATGTTTCCAAGTCAAAACCCAATACAAAAACAGGTTTGCTAACATGAAGCGATTGATCGCTTCAATATTAAGCCCAAACAAACGCTTGGCGACTTATTTGCCGGCAACTACGCTATGGTTGGAAAAGCTAGTTGAAATGAAATATAAACAAGGTTTGTAGAGCTGATCAAAAAAGTTCCCACTAGTGATGATTTCGGTTGTTATTTATCGTAAAGAATCGGACCTTTTTGTTTTTGTTAATGCAAAACATTCTAAATTGATTGCAAAACCCAGAATATGGTGTTCAGACCCGTTTCAGAATGTTTTTGAACTTTTGACAGCAGATCCTGGCTGACGCCATTTCGTAACTGATCGTTGCCTAGTACTCTTTTTTTGGCACTTTTACACATTTAAATTCTTGAACAAACAACTTGTCACATTTTTTCATGAATTCGTTTTAATATAATTTTCTACAATGAACACTCTCTGCTGTACTGTGAGTTTCATCTTCACCAGTGAATTGATATCCTTACACTCACACAGTCGCAACTCACACTGACGCACTACGATCTGAACTGGCCAATAGTCCATGAGTAGCTCTAATGTGATGCTAATCCAATCTAACCAATGCAAAAACAGGTTTGTCAAGTGAAACCATTGCACGCTTGAATAATCTTTTATTTCCACTTGAAAGCTTTCAGGCGCCTTCAAGAGTTTTTCTCGCCAAGCATTTCAACGTATTCCTATCTCTAGACCGGGGCCGGTTTTATTTGCCTCACCCTGTAGTAACCAGCTTGTGATTACAAAGAAACATATATTTATCTTTTTTTTATTCATAAATATATTCGATGTACTTGAAAACCTATAGATAGATATTTTTTTAAGTATTAGAGAAATCGGTATCGGTTCGTTACATGATTAGAGTTCTAAATTACGACTTCCGTCGCCAAAGCCCTAGGGTAGTACAACTTAGTACACGTTACAGTACAGTTAGTACGCTTGATGCTCCAAAGTCCCGACGACGCTGCGTACGATGTCGCCATTAAAAGCATCGTTGGGTGTTGGGTGACAAGTGCACTCAGGTGTCGACTCATCACATGATTGTGGTTTTAAATTAGGACGCCCATCGCCTATAGCCCTCTCGTACCTCTAGTGGGACGATAATTCAAACCTAACTTAAATATACCGTCGGAATCGTTCAACCAACCAAGCAACTAGAACCAGTTTTTCAATGGACCGGTTTTAGTCATTTTTAACTGATCCCAGTTAAAACCGGAGGAAAAAAAAGAACCGATTGAACCGAGAAGCGGTTTTATTTTTAAAAACCGCAAATCCCTAGAATACATATTTAAGCACTGGAACTTCCGCCACTGTCGTCAGGCAAGTTTCAGTGGCGTTCACGCGGAAGAGGGTTTTCCCCTTTTCTCCTACTGCTTTAAAACACTGCTCCGTCATATAAACAATCTTCAATTAAAAATACGTGTTGCGTATCTAAAAGGATTTTGAACTGAATTCTTGACAACAACAGCTACATGGAGGCAGTAAGTGTATTGATAATGTATTGTTAAAAATTTATTAAACCAATGCTTTATGTTAAAAGTAATTTTATTTTGAGTAAAATAGGGTATACGTCTTCGGCTATATTACAAATAATAAAGGGTTATATTAGTCAGGTTAGGTTAAATAATTGTCGCACTAGAACTGCACGAGGGCTATTGGCGACGGGCGTCATAATTTAGAACCACAGTCCAGTGGCGAGCTGGCACCTGAGTAGGCACCTAACGCAACTTATAAAAGCGACATCTTGAGCAGCATCGAGACTTTCAAGCATATTTAGAGTGCAAACCCTCTACACGGGTTATTATTAGTCGAACTTTATAGCTGCACAAGCACATGCCGTTTTTAGGTCGGCAGTTATTTTTGCCATGCCAGGGCTCTCACGCATGCAAGGCATTTGATAGGGTAATAAATATTTGGAAGATACAGTGGGTAAAAAAAGTTTCCGTACGCATCCAGGATGTTTAAAAACACTTTGTTTCAAAGAACTTAAACCCTTTTTCAAAAATCGAAATCTGCGGATTTAAAATAGTTTATTTGTCTACTTACTAAATTGCATTGTCGTTGAAAAAACATTTTTCAATTTAACTTTAAAAATTTAAAAATCAAAATTTAACAATAAAAGAGATAAAAAAAAAGTTTCCGTACGCTTTTAAAAAAACTAAGTAATGACGTCATACAGACCAGTTCTGCAGTAAATTTTAGGTGTTGGAACCTTAGTCCAGGCAACGAAGAGTTATAGAGGGAAAGTTTTGGAACACAATTTTTGACTTTGTAACTTTGTTTGGACTAGTTAGGAGGTGAACATATCAAAAGTCCCCGCTCCTAGTCCCTGAGCCGAAGGGAGGAGGGTGGGTTGAATGTCCCATTTTTCGGTTTTTTGCTTATATCTCGAAAAATATGCGTCCTATCAATATAATTGTAATACACAAAATGAAAGCTGATTAAATTTGCAACAAGTTTCACCCCTCAAGTGTTTTAATATCTTGTATAGTTTTCGAGATAATCGCTCTTGAAAGTCTGTAATTTTTGAGAAAACATTTTCCCCCCACATTTTTCCTCTTTTTTGACCGGATAACTCTTCAATAATGCATCGAAACATTAAATGTTGGCCCTAAAGTGAAAGAGAATTTAATTATTTTCAATAATATATCTTGCTTTACTATTTTATCTATTTTCCTTCAAATTTTAAAGCAGTTTCAGTATTGAGCGAAGAGGGACTGTCAGTCTCATAGAGCTAATACATTAGTTTTGAAATCACAACTTTTGCAAAAAAATTACTTTGTCATGTTATCAAATTTTTACCAGGTATGGGAATCATCATAATATCAGTTTAAAACAAAATTGAAAAGAAAATAACATCTGGTTATTTAATTATTGTTAAAGTTTTAAAATAGTGTCACCATCTGCTGTATATTTTTGGCATAAAATTTCAAAAATGTATAATTAAATAACTAGATAACATTTTCGTTTCAAATTTGTTTCATTTCGATGTTATGTTGATTCCCGTACCTGGGGAAAAAGGGCTAACATGACAAAGCAATACATCTGCGGAAGTTGTGATTCCAAAACTAATGTATTAGCTCTATGGAACTGACAATCCCTCTTATGTACACTTAGTCTGTACTGAATGTTTAAATAAAACCCAGATACTCATTTTGTAGGCACGCTGTTACTTAAATATTTTATCTATTTTCATATTCTATGTTATCTATTTCATTTCTTTCGTCGGACCCCAGTAGGAAAACAGTCAGATGATCCTCCTGTTCTTCTTTATCTTCAGAGTCAACTTGAGAGACCCCATTGAGGCAAGTCCCCTGGCAATTTTGGAATGCTGAGGAACATTTGAGGAACATTTTTACAGCTACACTTTGAGCAGGCACAGTGCTTCATGCATCTGCAGAAAATTATTTTCAAAATATCGTCAGGCGCTGCTGCTAACTCACTGCGCACTGGGACCAGGCAGTTGTTCTCAATCTTCCACTCATACATCTGAGGAGGCAGGTCATTTCCCAGCCACAGCTGAACTTGGTGGAATGTTCGGAGGGAATGCTGTTTTACTGCTCCCTCGGTGGGAGGAAGACAAGAGATATCAGTCTTGATGGTGGCCACTGATCTTAAGAATCACTTATACCTGTAGGCATAGAGGGAGGCATCTTTCGTTAGAGCCCCATACCACCTCAAGATGCAGGTTTCGCCTGCATTTTGAACCTGATCAGTGGTTGAGGAAAGGTCCGAAAAGACCGCTGCTGCTTTCTGGACCTCTGGCGACTTCAGATACAGCTTCGCAAATGCGACCTTGCTTTTTCGAAATGCGGAAGATGTAGTGTCGCATCCAGTAAATGCGTGCAAAAATAGCACGTCCTTTAAACCCAGTTGCTGAAGCTTTTGGGACGAGAAGAAAGAATCCTGTGTGGCTTCCCACGTGCAGGCTTTATGAAAGTAATGTCCTTACGCGCATCAGCTTTGGCCATCAAGAGGACTATAAGGTCTACACCTTCACCTACAATGCCGACAGCTGTTGTTTTCGACATTTCCACAGCTTTATCCAAGTTGATCCAATAGAGAATTTGCACAAGTCTTAAATATTGTTTTAAAGTAGCTACAATTGTAGATTGAGGTCTCTGGAGTCCAAATATATCCCCCACAAAATTTTTCCCCAATTATTTCTGTAGTTTTTCATGTTTGAAAAACGCCGGAAACGCGCTTCTGCAGAAAACGGGGCGTGTCGGCTGGTGACGTCATAACCTCCTTTCTTTTTCGCCGTAACTTGATTTTCGAGTGTTTTCTAACAGGTTGCGTATGGGGATTAGGGGAGAGAGTCTTCGTTTTAAACAGGCATGTTAAATAGTTAATTGCAATGTAGTGCATGTTCCATTTATATTAAAAAGATACAGTTAGGGCCAAAAACATTTTGCGGATTTATACCTTTCATTTCAAATGATTGCATTCATTGAAATATGTTCCTTTTTGATAAATGAAAAGTTGGAGTCGGATTTGGCAGAATAATGTATAAAATTTACTGTTATTTACTTGTGTTAATACATGCTTGCATAATATCAGTTTTTAGTTATTTTAAACAAACCACCAAAAACTATTTTTCATAGATTTGACATAATTATTAAAATAGTAGCAAATACGGTGAGTCAAATTTATATTAAAAAAATTTATCTGTTATTTTTACCTGAAAAGAATTTTAAAAAATATATTTTTATATCTTTAAATTTGGCCAAAAAATAATATATTGTTGAAGTTTAAACACTTTTTGTTAAATTTTTTTTTTTAAATAAACGTACTTAATTAAAAGTAAGAAATTAATTTAGCCTTAAATGTTTCTGTATGTATTGAAACTCTTTAAATTCATACCCTGAAAAAGGAACCTTATACAACTTTTGCAGTTAAAAAAATGGTATTTTTAGTTTAAATGTTTATATTAAACCGTACTTGAGCGGGTATGAAAGTAAATAGCACAGAAGTTACTTGGTATTTTTTTTTATTTGTTTATTTATTTTTGAGCACTTTATGGTAGACTATTCTTATTCTGTTCAGAAGTCTCAACTAAATTCCTTTCAATAACGTTTTTTTTCCCATTTGCATTATATTATGAATCCTTTTGCCATAAAAACACTATCCTGGGGGAAGGAGGGCAATCTGTTGTTAGTTTAAAGGTTAATTTTAAATTATATTCTGCAAATTTGAAATGGTGTTGCTGGAAAAATTAAACAATGATGATGATGTATGTTGATGAGACTGTGCCAGCTCAAAGTGTAGCTGCAAAAAAGCAAGTCTCAAATGTTCTTCAGCGTGCCAAAATTGCCAGGGGACTTGCCTCAATGGGGTCTCTCAAGTTGACTCCGAAGATAAAGAAGAACAGGAGGATCATCTGACTGTTTTCCTACTGGGGTCCGACGAAAGAAATGAAATAGATAACATAGAATATGAAAATAGATAAAATATTAAAGTAACAGCGTGCCTACAATATGAGTATCTGGGTTTTATTTAGACATTCAGTATAGAATAAGTGTACATAAGAGGGATTGTCAGTTCCATAGAGCAAATGCATTAGTTTTGGAATCACAACTTCCGCAGATGTATTGCTTTGCCATGTTAGCCCTTTTTCCCCAGGTACGGGAATCAACATAACATCGAAATGAAACAAATTTGAAACGAAAATATTATCTAGTTATTTAATTATATATTTTTGAAATTTTATAATGCCAAAATATACAGCAGATGGCGACACTATTTTAAAACTTTAACAATAATTAAATAACCGGATGTTATTTTCTTTTCAATTTTTAAAAAAACTGATATTATGATGATTCCCATTCCTGGTAAAAATTTGGTAACATGACAAAGTAATTTTTTGGCGAAAGTTGTGATTTCAAAACTAATGTATTAGCTCTATGGGACTGACAGTCCCTCTTCGCTCAATACTGAAACTGCTTTAAAATTTGAAGGAAAATAGATAAATAGTAAAGTAAAATATATTATTGAAAAGAATTAAATTATCTACCACTCTAGGGTCAATATTTAGTGTTTCGGTGCATTATTGAAGAGTTATCCGGTCAAAAAAGAGGAAAAATGTGGGGGGAAAATGTTTTCTCCAAAATTGCAGACTTTCAAGAGCGGATATCTCGAAAACTATACAAGCTATTGAAACACTTGAGGGGTGAAACTTGTAGCAAATTTAATCAGCTTTCATTTTGTATATTACAATTATATTGGTAGGACGCATAGTTTTCTAGATATAAGCAAACAACCGAAAAATGGGACATTCAACCCTCCCTTCGGCTCAGGGGCTAGGGACGGGGACTTTTGATATGTTCACCTCCGAACTAGTCCAAACAAAGTTACAAAGTCAAAAATTGTGTTCCAAAACTTTCCCTCTATACCCTTTTTTCAGCCTTCGTTGCCTGGACTACTAGTGGTCTTCACAAACTCAAATATACAGCAGTTTTATTGATCATTTATATCATCTTTAGTAAATTATGGAAGTTTCCAAAGATATTCGTGAATTAGTAATTAAATCTCGAAATGAGGGTTTATCTCTCAGTAAAATAGCGAAAAATATCAAGAAACCGAAATCAACTGTTCAGTATATTGTTGAAAGGTATCGCTATCTCGGACATTGTGATGATCGACCTCGATCTGGACGGCCAACGAAGTTAGAACGGGTGCACAAAAGGTACATAATGCGAAAAATTCAACATAACCCTCGTCTAAGCGCACCTAAACTTGCAGTAAGTTTGAAGACTGATTACAATATTGATGTTACGCCTCAAACTGTAAGAAATGTGATAAAAGAAAATGGTTATAATGGTTGGGTGGCTCGGAAGAAGCCCTTCATCAGTAAAGTGAACCAGAAGAAGCGGCTCCAGTTCGCTAAGCAGAACGTTACCAGGCCACTGGCGTTCTGGGAGACTGTTCTTTTCAGTGACGAGTCGCAATTTAACATCCACGGATCCGACGGACGTGTTATGGTATGGCGAAAGCCAAATCAACAAATGAAATCAAAAAATTTGGTTGGCACTGTTAAACACGGTGGTAAAGGACTCATGGTATGGGGATGTATGAGCGCTGCTAGAGTCGGAAACTTGACCTTTATTGATGGAATCATGGACAAATACAAGTATCTAGACATTCTTAAGGAGAATGTTAAGCAAAGCGCTTTGAAACTGAACCTGGGAGCTGGATTTATATTCCAACAGGACAATGATTCTAAACATACGGCCAAACTTTGCAAGGAATGGTGCTTGTATCACCTCAAAGAACAGCTGCATAGCCCTCCCCAGAGTCCCGACTTGAACCCCATCGAACATTTGTGGGATATAATCGGTCGTAAACTGAAAGAATGTTCAATAAAGAACGTAAAGAGAGAGGAGCTGAAAGATGCTATTCAAGACATATGGAGCAAGATAACTCCAGAGACAACGAAAAAACTCGTCAGATGCCCGCAAGTTTGAGAGAGGTGATCAGAAACCAGGGTGGATCAACTGACCACTAAACAAAATTTTACTTGAAGTAAAGATATAAATTTTCAGATATTTAGCATCGTACGGAAACTTTTTTTGTTTAATTTTTTGTTTCTTGAAACTCTTTTCAAATTCCTTGCCAAAGTATTGATAATTTTTTTTATTTTTACCTATTCTAAGTTATTCATAATTAAGTTTCCTATAAGAATATGTAATTTGTTTAATTTTACAATTGCATTTTCTTTGTAAATAAAAGTGTTATTTACAAATACTAACTGCGTACGGAAACTTTTTTTACCCACTGTACCTTACGCCAAAAGTTTTGTTGTGGTTGTTATGAATATCATATAACTTCCGTATATGCACTTCCGTTCTTTGAAGAATAACCATTCAAAGATTAAACCCTCCCGGTGTTTATTTTGTACACTTTTCTCTTTTACCAGTTAAAGGTCATTGAAATACTTCTTATAAATACGGGGGATCGTATTCAAATTATTCTAATAATGCATGAATTGGAAGAAGTAAGTTTAGTGAGAACTACTTTTTAAAATAATAATTTTTCCTTATTATTTTCGACTTTATATTGAACTTTCGAAGAATAAATTGCATTGAGGGTCGAAAAAAAATATAATTGGAGTACAAACTTTTTGAAATTTAAATCTATCAAAGATAACTTTAACTTACTCTCATATTTAAAAATAAATATTAAATTAATTATTATATTAAGTAATTACTCCGCCATTCTTTGTGTGAAGATTTCAATAAATGATATCACAAATTTTTCTTTAAAAAAATCCCACTGAGAGTTATAAAGTTACTTGTGCCGAAAGTAAAAACTTTTCCAACTTGGGGATTCATGATTTTTTAACAGGTGCGTCCAAGTTTGATTTCGCACGTGTTTTCGTCCATCATTTTTATATTATCTCATGTACGAAATAAGTTTAACGCATCAGTGTGCCAAAGTACTTATTAGCACTAGTGTTTAAAAATAACTTTAAACTGCAGGCACAGTTTTGCTTATATTTTATTTTTGAATATTCCGATTTTCGAGCAAGTTAATTGCCAAAGTTAGCTGCTCTGAAAATGTGCACGACTCTCGTTTTACATCAGTATTTATTCAAATAAACGACGGATAGGGAAATCAAAAACATCAAAGTGATTTTTGATTCCTCTTCTATCGAACCAATTCAGTTTTAGTAAAGCTTCAGAACCAGATCAGTACAATAGATTCTGTATCTATGGAAAAATTAACAACACACCCATTTAAATGGGCGTCAAAGGAGGATAAAAGGTTAAATTATATCTAGTATATATTATATGTGGTTAACATTTAAATTCTTTTTTTGTAGCTAATGGTCTTTCCTTACTTCATAGACAATAATTCTTTACGTAAGTATTATTATTATCATTTCATTTTACTGCTAAACAATTTTGAACAACAATAGAGCTGTACCACACCTCGGAACAGGGCCGTGTGGTGCTGTGATGCAGAGAGGCGGCACTTGACTAGGGGCCGAAAATTTCGGCGGTGCTTAGCTATGAGTAAAATCCACTTCGCTTTTTTTAAATTTTTAGTCTCGTAAAGAAAATACCACTACCCTAACGGCCAGGTTTGTCACATTACGTCGCTGCAACGTAATATTTTGTCACTTTAGGTCACAGTCGCAATGTGACAAGTATGTGACATCACAGTGATATCGCGTATTTCGCCGTCACAATGTGACTGGTATGCGATATCAAAAGGATGTCACTATGCGATCTTGTAGTGACATCATATTGTGACTTGTATGTGATATCGCATTGATGTCATCTAAATCCCAGTCACAATGTGGATATCCCACAGATGTCGCAATTTGCTCTTGTAGTGACATTACATTGTGACATGTATGTGATGACACAGCGATGTCGCTTTAATCCCCGTCACAATGTGACTTGTATGTGATATTCCAGTGATATCACAATGTGATATTGCAGTGGCATTGTGTTGTGACTTGTATGTGATATCCCATTTTTGTCCCATACCAATATGGCTGCAACAATCTTTGTGACCTTGCTGCGATGTCAAGTTCGTCGCTAATTCACCACGCAAGTCACCTAAGTCGCATACTGTAGAATCGTAAAGGTCGTATCGCAATTAAATCATTCAGGCACAAGCGTAACGGTTTATTTTTAAACCAACTTTTATTATTCTAAAGTCTCAACTGACATTCAACGTCTTAATTTTTAAAACTACAACAATCACGTGCTATCGCACGCTCGTAAAATTATCAAAACTTAAGTGATGCCAACATTCGGCCATCCTATAAATACATCGTCCTCGATGATACAATACTTAAAATACATATAGACAGAGAGTAGGAATAAATAGAGGGATTCTCTACATTGTGAGCCTCTATCTGATGAGTCAGCTCTCGGTCGCTTCTCCCATGCGCTGAGAGCGACGTTTTCTGATTTTTGAATTTCTCCTGTGCTTCTGCGATCAGCTTCGGAATCATGACCTTCTGGCCTCTGTCTCCTTCTTCGCGTTAGCACAGCACAAGCGGCAATTAAAATCACGACCAAAACCACGGCAGAACACACGGCCGAAGTGATGACGGCCAGTCGCCGCTGGAGTTCCATGGCTGAGGATTCGGCTACTACGGGAGGGGGGTGGCCAACAGACACTTTTCCAATATCAATCCTCCTCGTTAAGAAATCAAACTCCACTTCTTTATTCCCCGCAAATTTAGTTGTCTCTGCCACTATTTCATCAGACTGAGGTTCAGGGCCTTTTTCATTAAATGCTTGAACAACTATATTATACTCAGTGGAACTTAACAGGTTAGAGAGAACACACTCATTTTCAAATTCTTCAGTAACTTTCAAGATCTTGAATAAATACTGGCCACCGGACTTGGCTGCTTTGTATCCTACGTAATACCCTGTTATGGGACCTACACCGTCTTTTGATCCTTCAGGTGGCATCCAAGATACTCTTAATGAGTTCGAATTTACTGGAGCAACTTGAACTTGCAATGGAGGAGTCCGTGAAACTTCATCAGTTGTAAGCGAAATAAGTTTACTTCTGGGACTTCTTCCGATGGCGTTTTCAGCGAGAACATGAATGTCGTACGTCATTCTTGGTTTAGGGCCTCTTACAGTTGCATCGGTTTGACTTCCCGAGACATCCGTCGTTACAATGTTTGATTCATATTTGCCATTAGTATTTTCAGAGACAACCAGAAAACGTATGATTGCACTGTTTCCATTAAACGGCATATTCCATCGTAGTTGCACACTTCTACTGGAAATATGAATTACTTTTACTAGCACAGGACTGTCTGGCCCTTCTTGCACCACCAACTCCACAGTCGAATCATCATCGCCAAAGCGATTCGAGGCTCTACATGAGAACACAGAGGTATCCTCTCTCCAGGCAGAATGGATACTCAGCTGAGAAGCGAGGCCATCAGTGTGGTCGAATTGTCTCTTACTGTATCCCGTTAGCCAGCATTTCTTCGTCCTTGAACCAAGTTACCGAGATGGGTCTGTCCCCTTGGGCCTTGCAGTTGGGGTTCACCTCTTCCCCCTTTTTGGCCTTCTGGGCAATGAATTTGGTCTTGAAGTGAGCCAAGACTGTTTTGTTCTTAACAATCATCACTGGACTGGCGTACGGTGACCTAGTTTCAGAAAAGATTCCGTAGTCTTTCCATTCCTTCACTATTTGCTTAATTATCGATCGTTCTTCAGCATTTGTTTTATAGGGTCTCATGAAAACTGGTTTGCTGCCCTCTACTTCCTTAATTTTCATCGTAGTTAAATCTCTGCAACCAAGCTCTTGTAAATCAAGCGAAACGCAACCTCTGTACTCGTTAAGAAGTTGCACTAGTTGTTGCTTTTGTTCGTAAGATACGTTATCATCTGTTTTTATGTCTTCATCTTCAAGTAGACGTTTACTAATATACTTTTCTTGTGAAGTAGTTATGACATTAGTGTCCAGAATTTCAGAGTTTGGAGTTTCATTACTTGAACTTGAAATGCTACATTCATCGTTTCCTAAAACAGTACTGTTTTCAAGCAATTCAATTGATTCACCTCTGCCTACACATTGGTTTTCTGTTAACGTAAGACTTTTATCTCGAAAGTTGAAAATGGGGATTTCTGCTTTACCTTTAACTACTGTGACTAAGCAATCCATGTTTCTTTCGTTATTGAGTAAAAGCAAACCGTCACTTAAATTTTCGGCTCTACACTGCACTAAATTGACAGAGTTCTTTTCGAGCACCGTAGTTTTGGTTGCATTCAGAGTGAATCGTTTATCTAGATTCAGTTGCAATTTGCGGAATGGTGCTTCGTCGATATGCAATTCGTTTCCCACTTTTGCATAAGCTATGTGGGGCATATCAGTCCATGTTCTTCCGACCAACAAATCAACGGGTTGAGATTCATCTTCTACAATAAGAACCGTTACTTCACCCCCGGAAACATCATCAATCTCTATATCAACAACTGCTTTACCAAGAGTTTTTCCTGCTGGTGTACTTTGGTTTCCAAATCCGTAAATATTAGTTACTTCAGGGGTAAAATGTATTTTTAATTTATGTGCAGCAGACTTTTTCATAAAGCAGCTACAGCTTCCTGTGTCAATCAACGCTTCGACCCAATCTGCACCGTTAATTTTGGCCCTTTTTAGATAAAGATCTGGAGTTGCAGTTTTGTTGGTTGTTGTGGCCAAATTCGTTACGTGGTCCTTTTCTGAACCTTGCTTCTTTTCTGGGCAGTCTTTCGAAAAATGACCATAGTCGTTGCAGTTAAAACATTTTGATTCACCCTTTTCGTTGCGCAAAGGTTTGCGGAAGCCTACGTTGTTTGAGGAGTTGCGTTGTTGAGGAGTTGTTTCTGTTTTTGAATTTTGGGGTTTGAACTTATTGTCGTTGAAATTTCCGCGCCGTTGAAATCGATCGTTTGCATTATTCTTATTATAGCCGTTGCCGTTACTCTGTTTGCGTTCGTTTGCTTGTGTGGTTGATCTACTTCCCCTCACGGTTTCATACTCATCCAGCCTGTCAGCAAGACTCTTCGGTGTCAAAAATTTTACCCACACATCAATAAAATGCTCCTTCAGTTCGTTTGGAACTCTTCGCTTTAGCTGTTCTGTTACCATTAGGTCCTTTAAGCCTTGAAAATCCTTAATTTCTAAACCAGAAATCCACTCATCAAATAGTTCTGCAGTTCAAAGGCGAAATCACTCCATGTGCTGTGTGAGTTTTGGTGTTGAATAAATTTTTGATGAAATTTTTCAGGACTAAGTTTGAACCTTTTTAGTAACAATTTCTTCACATGCTCGTATTCGTTAGCCTTTTCTTCCGGTTCTCTTGCTATTATTTGCGTTATTTCGTAGGGAAGTAGGCCCAATAGATGCGAAACCCAATCCTCCTCCGGAACTTCAGCTCTTCGTGCTTGGCGTTCAAACAGAACTAAATAGAGACTAATTTCTGACTCCTTCAGATCAAACTTGCGGATCAATTTTTGCAAATCTTTGTTTGGTCTATTGACAATCACGTCTCCATTTATGTTTGCTTCGTCTTGCTTACCTCGGCTTCCATTTCCGTTAGCAATTCGTAACTTTTCTAATTCAAAAGCTCTCTCCTTTTCTATGCGTTCTAATTCAAAAGCTCTTTCCATGCGTTCTCTTTCCATGCGTTCTCTTTCCTCTTGCTTTTCAAGTCGCTGGCGCTCATTTTCTTTTTCTATGCGATCATTTTCTAATCTTTCGTTAATTATTCTTTCAGACATTAATTTAACAAACTCTTCTTCGTAGTTTGCAGATCCCAATATCAACTTCTTTAAATCAACAACTTTCATATCATCGTTTGTTACTTCACCTAACTCATCTGCTATTAAGACTAAATCTACTTTCTTACACTTCGCCAAATAAGACATTTTGACAATTGGAAAAGTTCACTTAGTTGGCACAAATTGAGACTTGCTAATCGCTTCAAAACAAAATTTAAAGTCAGTCCGTTCGTTGGCGAAACTCTTCGTTTTCCGTATTAATAATTCTTTACAGTTTTGAATAATCCGTCGTCATTCATTAGCGTATAGATTCGTCGTCCGTTTCCAAGTTCGTTGGCGACATTTAGCATAGTTGCCCGTAGTAACAATTCTGTTCCATCTTAAAAAAGCCGTCTTCCACTAAATGTTTCTTCGTTTTCGTAGTTTGTTATGGAGAAATCTTGCAGGTCGCAATTGTTTTCGTAAGATGAATTTTTCGTAAGATTTTCGTAAGTTGAATTTCGGCGTCTCGTAGAATTCGTTTCTCGTATCGTAATCCGTCTGGACTTGCAGATATCGTTTTACAATCCAGTTTTTCGTACGTAGTTTATCGTCGGCGTTAAGGATAATAATTTCTATCTCATCCCACTTCTGAAATGTAGAATCGTAAAGGTCGTATCGCAATTAAATCATTCAGGCACAAGCGTAACGGTTTATTTTTAAACCAACTTTTATTATTCTAAAGTCTCAACTGACATTCAACGTCTTAATTTTTAAAACTACAACAATCACGTGCTATCGCACGCTCGTAAAATTATCAAAACTTAAGTGATGCCAACACATACAAGTCGCAATGCGACATTGCTGCAATATTATGTTCATCACTAAATCACATACTGGTCGCAGAAGTCAGTTATGCCACATACAAGTCGCAATGCGACATTGCTGCAATACTATGTTAATCACTAAATCACATACTGGTCGCAGAAGTCAGTTATGTCACATACAACTCAAAATGCGACATTGCTGGGATATCATCGATATCCATGTTACGTAGAAGATACGTAACAAAAGCGGACATTCAACTTCTATGTGACAAAAAAGTGAAAGTGACATCACAGCGATCTTCAGTGACTTGTCATGTGATATCGCTTTTCGTCACATACTCGTCACATGGCTATTAGGGTACGCATGTTACAAAAGGAGCGGCATTTCTGGCGAACGGCTGAAAATGGCAGGATGTGCCCTCCTGTCGACGGCCTTACACCAAAAAACAAAAATCACACAAAAAGTCATTAACATATCATATTAATACTTTAATAATTTTACATATATTATATGAAGGGGACCAACGATGTTTGTCTAAAGCCGTTTACGCTTTTGTTGTTACGCTGTTGTTACGCCGTTACGCTAAATGTTTACGCTTCATTTCTCGTTTTCTCCTAAAAAAACTTCATTCCACTGGGGGCATCAGTGGGGTGGACCGTGATTGGTGAATAACACCGTTTCTCATGGGGGGTGGAATCCTTATCTTCATTACAGTAAGCGGTCTAGTGTTTGGGTAAAAAAAGTCGATTTTATGTTTTTTCTTTTTCTTTATTCTGCTTATCATTAGCTTTAATTTAAGACCAAGATTATAGATTTCTGTTTAGTGGTTTTCTTTTCATAAGCATTTTATGGAAACTCTTAATATCAGTTCTTACCTAAACCTTACTTTTCTTTTGCGTTTCCTGAAATATAGATTTTTCCAACAATTAGAAACATTTTTCTCAGGAACTATAAAAGATATCAACATATTTTGTTTTGTTATTTCTTCCATATTAATAGCTCTTTGATTTAAACGAAGGAATTTTTAATATCTGCTTAAAAAAATATAACTTTAAATCTTTTTTTTTTGAGTTTTTCAATACGTACATTTTTAAAAAAAATCACTGTAAAACTATTTTTTAATATTTTGAAATATCCTCAGTTTAAATCAAAGAAATATATGTAAGGAACAAAATATAAAAAAAAGTCATTAACATATCATATTAATACTTTATTAATATTACATATATTATATGAAGGGGATCAAACATTGCTCCTATTTTCAGGAAGCTAAGTAAATTTGGTCGTTTTTCTTCCTTAAAAGAGAAACATCAACTTTTTCCAGTAGAGTTTAGTGAACGGTTGTACTGACTGAACAAAAACTATGTATTCATCCTTGTTGTTGTTTCTAATCTCCCGTTTGTCAGACAATATCTTTTCAGTTGCATCTACATGATCATACATATCTACATGAGTCCAGTTCAAGGCAGTCCAAGATGTGCTGAGGTGATGCCTGTTCTTTTTGGCATTTAGGGCAAAGAGGAAAACTTTTGCCACCCCCAGAATATGTAAGGCTTTTTAAGTGTCCAGTGGCTAGTCGGGACAGACGGGTGTTGGTTTGCCGGTCACAAGGAAGAGAAAGGGAGAGTCCTGGTTTTTTGGCTTTATACCAGTC
Organism: Oedothorax gibbosus; assembly: GCA_019343175.1. Classification (NCBI taxonomy): domain Eukaryota; kingdom Metazoa; phylum Arthropoda; class Arachnida; order Araneae; family Linyphiidae; genus Oedothorax; species Oedothorax gibbosus. Next base: position 31,293 of record JAFNEN010000280.1, read on the forward strand.
GTGAGACGGGGATATTAGCCAATTCTCTTTATTCTGAGCTACTTTCATTGAGTATAACTCCTGATATGTGAGTTGGGTAGAAGGGACTGGGTGTTCCAGTCCCTCCCGAGCAAGAGTGTCGGCCACTTCGTTTCCGTGGATATCTACATGAGATGGGACCCATTGAAAGTGCACTTTGTGCTGCTGGGATATGATCTTAATTTTTCTTAGGATAGATAGGCTGGTTTTGTCGCCTATGTGGGCCCAGTTTTTGAGATGTTGAATTGAACTGCGGCTGTCAGACAGTATCCATAAGTCACCATAGTTGATTTCATCAATTATATTTTCCAATCCTATGTTAATTGCTAATAATTCGCATCGAAAAACAGAACAGAAATCTGGGTTGTTTAATAGAGAGTTTCTCTACTGTTGTTTCAATATAAACTCCACTGCCTGCATCCATTTTGCTGCCATCGGTATACATTTTGATGTCATTTGAAGGAATTTTGTTAATAATTCCCAATGCCAATTGTTTAAGAAATTCAGGACAACATTCATTCTTATTAAGTGTGGTGGGGAGGCTATCATTAAAATCAACATTGGAGAGTCCATCGTAAGTGTTCAAATTAGAATTAAGATAGTGAGGCTCTACATTATCTGCAATTAGCTGCAGTGATTTTACTTGACTGAAAGGACTGTTCTTTTTAAGTCTTTGATTACATGTCCAGTTATTTAGGTAAAAGGCCGTTTTATTTTCTTGGTTTATGCTGGAAAGTTTATTGAAATATTTGACTAAACCAGCCTGCTTTTCTGATAGAAAGTGGTTGCAGGTCCGCTTCGTAAAGGACAATTTCAGAAGGACAGCTAAGTTTCAATCCAGTGTATTCATCCTTTCATTATATTAGATTCACATTGTGAAGATAATTTGTTTAATTAAAAAATAAGTTTAAAAAATGATGGTTTCTCTTATTGGGAAAAAAATATTGGTGAAACCGATGGCCGTACTTCAAAAGGAAATTAGGATTTATTAAGACACAGTATTATTATTTTTTGTGAAACAAAAGCTCTTAAGTAACATAAATCTTATATTTAAAATTTAAAAACTGAGGCGCGCTTATACTAGGCATTATCCGTAGATTGATTGAGTTGGGGTACACTGCGATGCAAAAGTTTAGACAATGACTTCATTTAGCTGTAAAATTTAGAATTGTGATAGTAGAGTTACAAAAACCTCCTAAACATATTAAAAAAGTATTTTGAAATGCTATAATTGAAATATAATTGTTTGATTTGCTATAGCAATTTTTTTCTTCATAAAATAAAAATTTGTATGATGCAAAAGTTTAGACACAAATACGATATTATGCTAATTTAAAGTAGATAATGGCCTAATTTCGCATTTTTATTGATGAATTGTATTTTTTTAAGATGATAAATTTTTAAAAAAATCTCGATATCCGGTGAACTAAACAGAATATTGGTTCAATTTTACACCAAAAAAACAATATAGCCACTTTAAAGCTTTATTCAATTCATATTCGCTTCAATTGTACAATTTATCATCTCTTAATACGAACCGAATGCCTACCAGTCCATATTCTTAAAGTTTTGAAAAAAATTCGTATATGTAGAGACATGTATTCACCGATTTTCTAGATGAAAAGTGCAGTCTTTCCCATATAAAATCACAAAATAGCGACATATTGTTCTTTGTTGCACTTTAGTACAATTTAGAGATAGTCACCTCTTCAAAACGACAAAAAAGTCTGTCTCATTAACGTAATTCCCTCCACACCATTATAAACGTTCCTCCTCGTTTTTGAGGGGAAAAACCGGTATTTTCAAAAGCTTATTTTTCAATATTCGGTTAAACCGAACGTGTTTAAATACTAAATAGCACTAAAGAGACCGGTTAAATTGTAACTGGTTCATAGAAACCGGTGTTTTCTCAAGAAATTTCAGACTTCAGTATAAAGAAGGATCTTTCGTAATGGTGTGGAGTAAATTAACGTTGAAATGACCGACTTTTTTTGCGTTTTTGAAGAGGTGACTATCTCTGCATTGTACTAAAGTGCAAAAAAGAATAATAAGTCGCTATTTTGTGATTTTATATGGAAAAGACTATACTTTTCATCAAGAAAATCGACCAATGCATGTCTCTAAATCTACGAATTCGTGGCAAAACTTTAAGGTGATGGACTGGTAGGCATTCGGTTCGTATTTAGATATGTTAAATTGTACAACTGAAGCAAATATGAATTGAATAAAGATTTAAAGTGGCTATATTGTCTTTTTGGTGTAAAATTGAACCAATATTCTGTTTAGTTCACCGGATATCGAGATTTTTTTAAAAATTTATCATATAAAAAAATACAATTCATCAATAAAAATGCGAAATTAGGCCATTATCTACTTTAAATTAGCATGATATCGTATTTGTGTCTAAACTTTTGCATCATACAAATTTTTATTTTATGAAAAAAAAATTGTTATAGCAAATCAACAATTATGTTTCAATTATAGCATTTCAAAATACTTTTTTAATATGTTTAGGAGGTTTTTGTAACTCTACTATCACAATTCTAAATTTTACAGCTAAATGAAGTCATTGTCTAAACTTTTGCATCGCAGTGTATGTGCTCGCTCTAAGGCTGCATCATCTCAGTCGTCTAGGAGGTATTGTTTTTTTAAATCATTTTTATGCTTTTCGACCATAGAGTTAAAATAAGTACTCTATGTTTTCGACCTATGATTTTCCCTCTCCTCTAGTATACTTTTTACTGCAATCAATAATACCCCAAAATCTAACCATCGTAAAGAATTGTATTGCAGATATAGAACAACAAAGTTCGTTTCTATTCGTGACCCAGTACCAGTATGCGCAGCTTCCTTGAGGGACTGCGTCATATAGTACAGCTCTATTCAACAACTTAAAGTATAACCCCGCATTCTAAACTGTAGGTCCACTCACTCGTCGAATTACAAATGCAATGGATGAAATTGAAGACCACTCCAGAATCGAATTCAGGGAAATGAACTATAACAGAAGAGAGTTTCTTTACATAACAAGTGGAGATGGGTAAGAGATTTTTTAGCCTACCTTATTTTAATTCGAAATAATTTAAAAAATGAACAAGTAGATATTGACATGCTGAAGATGCTCTCTGCCCGTACCTATCTTCCAAAATCGGTTCTATCCGTCGAAGTTTAAAAATTATTTTTTTGTTTGTTAGAATGATATGACCTCATAGAGAACTACACAGAAAAAAATGTTTTGTTGGGAGAACCAAATTTTTTTTGTTAACGTGTTTTGTTAACTAATTTTGTTGACTTAACAATATTTTACTTGTCCCAACAAAGCGAGTATTTTCACCACAACAAAACCCGTTTGGTTGAGGTAAGCTCGGCCTGCTATTGGCTGTTTCTAACTGTGACGGAGCCTGTCATCAACGGCAAATCGAAGAAAATTAAGGGCACCATTAGGCCATTATCGTCGTAAAAGGATTTGATTGCTATTTTCAAAGGTAACTTGGGCCCGTAGTAAACCTAGTGGTCAGCGTCTCGGTCTCGAGATCGAGTCCCGGTACCACTGAAGACCTACCGAGTATATGCGGAGTACGTGCTCATTCAATCTGTTGGGTCCGAAAGTCCTGTGGTCGGTCATTACGCATTTTCGGTTTGGTGCATTTTTGGTTGAATCAACAAAATAATTTGGTACTGACAACAAAATTTTTGTTGGCGCTATAATTGACCAAAAAATTTTGTTGTTTCAACAAAATTTTTGTTCTTTTAGCAAAATATTTTTTTCTGTGTAGGGTAACGAGTACAGTGATTGGCCCCCTCATTCGTTATTGAAAATAATAAGATGTTAAAGCCCAAAATACACTGTTAAAAATTTGGTGCTAGGTTTCACCATGATATTGGTTGGTTTCACCATGATATTGGTTCCTAGTAGCTGCAACGGCTGAATGGTGAAATGTTTCACCTTTTTTTCGGTGTTTGGTTGAACCATTTTTCTCGATTTGGAAACAGAAACATGAGAAATGGTTCAACCGAATACCAAAAATATGGTGGAACGTTTCACCATTCAGCCGTTGCAGCTACTAGGAACCAATATCATGGTGAAACCAATCACAAAATTTTTAACAGTGTAGGTGTGACAAAGGTTTTTAAAATTCCCCCCATTAACGTTTGTCATGTTGGCAACAACATTTTGGGCTTTAACATCTTATTATCATCATTATTTTCAATAATGAATGAGGGGGCCAATCACTGTGAGGGGGCCAATCACTGCACTCGTTACCCTACCTTGCATATTTTTGTCCGCCTTTTCACACATCCGGACGGACAAATAACCAATGAAATTTAATTTTTAGTCATTTTAAATCTCTATAGCCACATCAACAATCGCAGGAGAAACTTTATTTAAAATTAATAATTGAAGTAAAATTCATTGTTGTCATATAAATCAGTTTGAAATGACGTATAAAAAATAAAAATCTAGCTTGTTTTAATTTGCATTTCTTCGTTTATTAGTGCAGTTTGGAAGGGTTTTTTTTTCGTTTTTTTATAACTTAATATTTCGTTTATAAGCGTTTAAACAATGTAATAGTCTAAAGTTTTGTTTTTTCATTTCAGATGTTTCTTCTCGCCCTACGAGTGCTTTAATAGACGGCAAACTTGGCAGCCGACTGTTTCTCTCGGTGACGGATGTCGGGATCATGGAACCATATTGCATGAATTGCTCCATGCAATTGGTTTTCAACACGAGCAACAAAGGCCAGATCGAAACAGATACATAAAAGTTCTCTTCGAAAACATTGAAAGACGTAGGTTGTATTGTAGGTTGTATTGTTGGTAATCGAAATGTTATGCAACCCATTGTGTTTTTAAAATATATAGTACTTGATGTAAAGTACAAACATAAACTGAATTTTAAGGGTCAATATTAAGAAACTTGTCAATATTTGTGTCACGATCGTATTCTTTTTAAATAGTCTCTTAAACTATATTTCTTATTTGATAACTACTTTTTTGCTTTAAATACCAGCAAAATCATCACATTTTGTGATTATTTCTTACTGGGGAAGGTTTTAAAGTCATATCGGTAACGCAGCCTAAAATAATAGTAATATATTATATATATTTTTTTCGACTAAACGATAGTGTTTATAGACGTAAAGAAGTCAACGTAGTTTCCAGTTGACAACGCGAGAAATAATTGTGAAAAAAAATTCTTATAAATTCATCAAATCTATGCATCTCATCAGATTTGTCACAGCTTGTAAAATGCAGATAGTCTACATTTCAAGAGCATATTTGCAGCGAAATGGACTAAATCTCACGTCGATTTGTTTAACTCTTGTTCTCCATTAACTCTTCTGTGGAACCGGACATTCATTCTTGTTATCCTTAAAAAACGTTATTCATTTTTCGAAAATGCTTAAAAATCTGGATAGTCTACACTTTTCAAATTCATTTCAATGCGTATTTTTTGCAGAACACAGGGACCAATATACTCAACGGCTCGCAAGAGATTTCGTGTGGAAGGTTCGCGACTTTGATTTTGACTTCTCTTCTATCATGATGTATGATCAAAGAACATTTTCTCAAAATGGTGAGCCAACTATGATCAGATTGGATGGTCGACAATGGAGAAGCAACCACAACAAACTCTCCAGAGGAGACAAAGACAAACTTGATTCAATATAAACAATTTTAAAGTTTAAAAAATCACTCTTAGATCATGTAATTCTTTCATTGTTTGATCATGCAATCCTTTAGTTGTTTGATCCTGTAATTCGAATATTGTTTGATTCTGTACTTCTTTTGATCATGCGATTCTTCGATTGTAATCATGTTCAATTCGAATATAATTTATACTTTTGAATAACAAATATTGAAATAATTTAAACGATTGGTCTGTTCAATTGGTTTTACAGAGATTTTTTAAATAAATATGACAGTAAGCAAGTATGGTGGATAGTGTTCTTGCAACTCAAAAATTTAAAGTATACTTTATTAAAACAAAAACATTGAATGAAACACTTATTAAAATAATACTTTAATTAAACAAGTACTTATTTAAGATAATTATTAAACTTGAAAGTTTGCCACAGGCTTTCACAGACAGTAAAGTCTACTTTACATAAAGGTTTGCCCTCATACTTGAATAATAATTCTCTGGAAATTTGAAAGCAAAAAACAAAACTAAGTTTTGTAGAAAATTGTTAAAAAGTGAAAATAGTATTAAAAATACATTAAAATGTATAGATATGTGGATCCTATGCCTTCAGGGATAACTAGTTCTGGAAGACAAGATTTTACCGACTAGGCTTTTAACGTCTTAGAGATGTCCATATCACACATCACTCTCTTATCATACTCAAACAAAGAGAATCCAATAAGTTTAAATAAAGGTATAAGTATCATTTAATTAAAATTAGTTAATATTAATTATTAATTTATGCCATACAGTACTTAATAATAAAGTAAACCAATAATCAATAGCAAATAAATCATAGGTTAATAAAATTTCGGAATTAGTTAATTGGTGCTGAAAAAGAACTAATATAAAAATTGATTTTTAATTGGCTGAAGTTTTTTGTATTACTTGTATTATGCCATGTAGAAATAACCATTGTAATTTCTCAAAATGTTCTAGTTAACTTAAAATAAAAACTGAATGTTAAAGTTGATAAACTTATACATAAAATGTGTTTTTGTGTTAATTCTGCATAAGATTTCTCAAAAGCTTCCTGGAATAAAGAATTAACCGGAAAATCTCCAATCTGAATGTTAAACTCTCCCAGGAGTCCAGCTTCATAAGAACTTCAAATAAAATATGAAGTATAATGGATGAGTTAGAACGGTTTAATTAGAATCAAATGCTTCTAATTTTAAATTAAAAAAAATAATAAAATAAACTTTTGAACTTTTAATGACAAACACAATTTTCTTCATTAATAAGATCGTCCTTGTGTTTTTGAACATTTTTAAACTTCCATAAAAATAAATTCCCCTTACAGTAAGCATACATCATACCAAAACTTATTTTGTTGTTTTATGCTTGTAAAAAAATATAAAATCATTAAACATATAATTTATAATTAAAGACAAAAATAATTTTTTTGTCTTTTTTGGGGATTTTCTTAAAACTGTTCATTTTTAGACGCCCTCATAAATTAGTTTTGGCGCCTCATCAATTTATATTATTAATTATTCTAGCAGTATCTATTTACCCGTAATTACATTAATTACTAGTTGTGGATTAATTTAAATACTAAATAAATTTAATTACTAGTTAAAAATTATTAATTACTAATTAGACTAATAACCTTACATTTATTTAATTTAGAACTAAATTTCAAATGTAAGCATTCTTTCTTTTTTTTAAAAATATACCTAAGCTTACAAATTATTGACATTCTCACACTTCCTAGAACAAATTGAATTTTTGTCTACTAAAGATTAATAGAACACTTTCGCCGCCGATGATTTTTGTTCTCGATGGAATGGGTATATTAAAATATGCAATCTTTAGTAAACTGTTTAATTTTATCAATTCACTTATGTTAGAAAGAGCTTTTTCATGACTTACTTTATTCTTCAATATATTGTCTTCTGGCTCCTGATCACAACTTATTTTCGTTTCTCACTCATTTCGTTACTGTCAAAATCACACAAAGCAGTTAAATTAAAATTGCGAGCAGTCTCTTTTACAAGTGACGCTTTTTGACAAAAATCTGCACGTGATGTGCACCTGGCCGAACACATTTTAGCACACACCAAGTTTTCTATGGTCATTCTTATTTTTTAATGCATTCGTTGTTCTTATAATGCATTCTTCGGTCTTAAAATGTATTTATCGTTTTTGAATGTGTTCAAAGGGATTCGTTTTTCTTGGAATACATTCTTCCAACAAGTTTTGAAACAAATAAATTTCATTTGTCTGCGTTTAGTTAAATTATTATTTTTGCAAGGGGGAAAGGGGGACAGGGGGCCCTCGGATAATCCACTCGCGGATTATCGGGAGTTTACTGTATATCTTTAAAATATACTACATCCACAACTTATTCAAGAAAAACGCGTTAACAAAATAAATTCATTTAAAATAATAGCTCAGGTAACTAAGCTCGTTTTTCTTATTCAATTATGTATTTTACATAGACAAAAAGCAAGATTACAAAAGTATTAGTAGTTTTAAGTCATAAAATAGTATTAAGATCATACATGGATAAGGGCCGTGTGGTAACTCCACAATCAGCATATGTAATCTCTGTATAGTACATGATAGACATTTTTAAAAAAAGTTTTATAATGAAATTGAACAATAATATAATATTCAATAATTAAGTTTTGAAGTTTAAATGACTTATTTTATGTATTACAAATTATGGTGTTTTTTACTAATAATGAAATTTAACAATTTCATATGTGCAGAATTTTCATTCATCAATTTCAAAATGCCCGTTGTATAAAAAAAATATGTATTGTGTTCAAAATGTATACACGAATATGGTTTTGGAGATTCTGAAAAGAAATTTAAGTTTTCGACTTTAAAAAATGCGTAGTTAAAACAAATCTGACGAAAAAAATACCATAACCAAATTATTATGTTGCATTTTTTTCTTAGAATTATACAAGCTCACATTTTTCGAAGTATCTAACCTCATATTCATATTTAGGACCTTCGAAAACATACATATAGACTTCTCAGAAAAAAATCAATTTTTACTAGAAGTTTTAATCGCATATTCGGATTTTGCTATTTTTTGCACACAAAAAGAATGAAGGGTCACGCGGATATATCCTTACATCAAATTTCCGCTCTTATATCTTCTTTTGCCTTTTTCCTTCCCATAATAAAAGATTTAGAAGAGTTAACAATCTTTGTTTTAACCCTCTTTTGAATATAAGAAAGGAATAATTGGACATGGTGGTCATGCTGCATGGTCATGCTGCATGGACTAAACCATTTTCCCATTCTTTAAAAAGTATCAATATGTTCTTTAACCCAGTTTAAGCGTCTGAAGTATATTATATTATTATTACTTTTTAAAATCACCTTTATTTCGAAGAGTCGGACAATTATTAAGTAAAAAGGATTTCCATCAAGGGGTCAAGAATAAAATACATTGACGATATAGGGTTTTCGTTGGGACCATTTAAAGGAGAGCAAAAAACGGAGAATCGTTATACCCGGGATTCAATAGAGGGGTTCAACATGTAAAATGACACGTTTAAATATGGAAGTTTATGGAGTAACGTTACACTTCAAAGTTGGTGTAAACTTGCACCAAACGGGAGTAAAACTAGAATGAAATTCTGAAAAATTAGTCAGATTTTTCAGAATTGTTGTAATGTTATAAGAAAAAATCATGGTATCGTTACACAATTTTGTTGGCAGTGCTTAATCCAATTTTATCGCACGAATAACGCCCCCCCCCCCCCCCTAGAAAAAAAAAACCCCCCCCCCCCCCAATCCGAAGTACTGAAATCGAGGGAAAACTTTTTCCAAGAACATTCAAAACATCAACGCCCGCCGAGTAGAAGTAAATACTTCCCAATTCCCCGTGTCTGTTTAAATTCTCCCTTTCGGAGGACCGAATTCCAGCAGACGATGAGGAAGAAAAGGGCACATTTCACTGACATTGGTTGGAATTTTTATTAAGGGGGAGGGGGGGGGTCTTAATTTTTTGATGGGGGGGGGGGCGTCTTTTAATGACGTGAAAATTTGTTGACCACTCTCCTCCCCTGGTGATATTTCGTGATATGTAGCTCGTTATATTACGCATTAAAAAATCTCGGGTCTCGGGGGGGGCGGTCGCCCCCCCCGCCCCCCCCCTCCTAATCCGCCCTTGGTCGTTCTCGGTTGTTCACAAAAGAAACCAGTCTCTGAAATCTCCGGATATTCTAAAATCGGCAAACTTACGCTATTCAAAAATCGGCAAACTTACGCTATTCAAAAATCGGGAATCTCCGGCGACTCTGAAACAAGAATATTAAAAATAATGTTTTACTATTTGATGGAAATTCACTATTATCCGGAATTTTCGATTATCCAACCTACCTCCGGTCCCAATCAAATCGGATAATCAAGATTCTACTGTAGTTAGTTTTCAAATGGTTTGGTCTTCAAGTAATGAGATTTTTTTTAATCTAACTACCTTGGTAATGTTGACTGTGAGTGTAACTAGCCAGACTCTTGGGTTTAATAAAATCTCATTGCTATTTTGAAATTACCAGCAATCATTTAATTTTAATCTGATATTAAGTTATGTAACTTTTAATAATCGCATGTGGAGTTGTTTAGAATTTTATTCTGAGGCCAATTAAGTAAAAAATCAGAGGCACTGATAGTCCAGACTGAATTTCTCAAAAATCTCACCCGTTATACCATTACAATATTTTGAAGAAGAAAAATTGAAATAAAAAAAATGAACAAGTTGTAGCCAATTGTTGTTTAAAAGATGTTACTCATTTATTTACAACCCTGTAATGGCTAAGACCGAAAATTTCAAGTAACCAAGGTGGTTCTCCCCCTGCACGAGTAAACCACAAAACTTTTTTCAAAAGAACTGGTAAGTATCTCTAAAATTGTGGATTAACGTTATTTTTCTGTGTCATTTTCATGGCTTCGTTTTTCCCAATCAGTTTAACTTATCTGAAACGGAAAATGGGAGCTCATTATAGAAAATACCCTTCGTATTTTTATTGTCCTATGGCCTTGCTTTTTAATTGGCTTAGTACAAAAGCAGTTATGGGATTTTCTACAGAAGGGGGATCATAGTCACTCAAAAAGCTTGGCTACTTGGAAATGGGTCAACTAAGGGTGGGTGGTCAATAGACTTATACAATGCTCAAAACAATTAGGGGAACGCATGGTTTAAACCCTTTCACCCCCCAATGATTCCATTTGGTATCATCAGCTTCCGATTTTTTTTCTCTCAAAAAGTTGAGCTTGCACTTATTTATCGTTAGATGGAAGAGTCGTGTCTTTTGAAGAATTAAATAATGTTTGTTTCAGTTAAATGAAAATATGAAACACATGCTAAAATAAAATTCACTCCCAAAAAGTTTTAAAAATTAAATTGACCCTAAATTCTTCATGCTTGTATTCTTAGATGTTTAAAAATTGATTTCATCTTTTTTTTACAAATACATTTTTGAAAAAATTATTGTTATAATTTATTCAAAAGTTATGATCTCAAATTTTCCCCCTTAAATTTTAGTTAAAAAATTATCATTATCTATTTCATTCTGGATGCATAATGAATCTATTTTACAAATTTTAGATTTTTATAATAAAAAATAAGAAGTTGGAACTGAAAGGGTAAACAAAAGTACCGAAAGTGCTTCTATATTATATATTTATAATTGTTTTGACTTTTGAGCAGTGTAGATATGCCTTCATACAACATTGGCTTCTAAAGTAAACACGGAAGAAAATTTCCTGTAATCTTATTATTGCCTAATATTTCGTCTTATGATAGATATTTTTGTTCAAAGGTACGTTTTTATGCTGTTATATATTTATTTTATGTATGAATTTTTCATTTTAAACGTTTGTTACTATTACATAAAGAATTATCTTATTTAATGAAACTTCACAAAATCTGTAAAAAAAACGGACAAGTGTGATACTTCAAAAAAATTCAGCGCATCGAAATTAGAACACATTGAAAATTTCAGAAAAAAATTCGAATTCGAAGTACTTCAGTTATTTAAAAAACTGCAAAATTTAATGCTCATTTAAAAAGCATAGAAAGCCATTTTTATTAGAATTAAATCACCATTGCCATTCGCAACAATCGCTCGAGAAACTTTAATTCTTTTAGACAATAAATTAATATAAATTTATTTTTGCGACATCGATCAGTTTGAAATGACGTCAAATATATTTCACTACGAGATTCTTTGAATGTTGATATGAAATATTTTCATTCTATTTAAAAGCGAGGAATATTAAATATTTATTCTTTGAAATATAAATTAATTTTTGCAAACGATAAGTAATAATTATTGAATTTTCGAAATAAAATAAATGAAACTAGCTGATATAGAATTAATGCTGTGTTTGGCGTATTTTTACCTGTTAAACACAACTGTTGTGTGCAAGCGGGTTAAGTGACAGATTATGTAACAAACCTACTTGTTTAATGCCTTTGCAGACGATAATTTTTAGCTTTTTGCTTCTGTATTCAACTAGAAATGCTTCCATTCGTTTTATCTAAGCTTAATTTTTGCGCAGTTTATAAAATGTAAACAAAAATTAAAAAGGAATATATGATACTTCCCATAGGTAAGATTGTTTAGATACACATATTTATAGTAATTTTATTCTTTACAGCCTACACTTCTAATATAGAGTAAATTATTCTATAAGATCTTTTATAGTTCAGGAATTATTTTCTTGATAAAAAAAATTATGTAAAGACTAATTAGTCTCCTGTGCCTTTAAAAATAAATAATAAAAAAAGAACGAGTCAAAATGTTGTTTAAAAAAAGGTTGGTTAAAAAGAAGTTTCAATGAAACAATATAAATATGGAACAAAGGTTACTGAAAACTGAAGTTTGGTTGATGTTGGTGTAGGTAATCATAGTAAAGTTTCGTCGATGTTGCCGAAGGTAATCATCACAAATACTCAAGAGCATTTAAGACATTTAAGGTTTTGTAGAAGCGTTTTAATTTAAAAAGTTTAATGAGGCTATTGCAATTATCAGTTAATTAAAGATTTTTGTAGATTTAAAAATATAATTAGTATATCGCAATAGTAGTAATGACAATTTTAGTATTGTTCCGGGTATGCAGCCCCTTCTTCCTTCTTCCACCTACGCATAGTTCAACGTCCAAATCGGTTACGGTTCTCCCACAAACCACAATTCGAACATTCCAATCCTGGCGTGGGGTTTTCCTGGTCCATTCCAGTCCTGGCGAGTCCATATTTGGCGCTCTGCGCCCACTTGGCGACGAACCTTACAATGTTTAATTACGTTCTACGTTGTTTCATTAAAAATACTTTAGTTTTTTTTTAAGTGTATTATTCAGTATGCCCCTTCCCTATTGCAGTTCAAATGTTGTATATGAAAAAATACCAGGATCGCAGAAATTTTCCATAAATGCTTTCGTTAATTTGAACATGGAAATCACAGAAATACAAACAACACTTCCATAGAAATAATCACTAATTAATGTTTGTTCTTTTTGTCGCACTCGTAGAGGGTGTTGATGCGGTAGACATCGCTGTCGCTCAGTTTACCCTTGGCCATGACATCCTTGATCTTAATGCCTTTCTTCTTGGCCTTCATAGACCTGCCCCAGCCGTCCTTCGAGAAGGTTCTCTCTCCGTACAGCATGATGGAGTCGAAGTCGAATTTGTTGATCAGTCTGTTTTCGCTGGGCTTCAGCTTGTCAAATTGGTCCAGGGCATCTGGAAGAGTTAAAAGATAATTTGTTACGTACCCATGTTCGTTTTTAAGAGAATTGTTCGCTAACTTATTCATAGCTCATCTCAAATGTGAAAATTAGGAATTGTTCAAATTCAATCCCTTCATCAACTTTTTTCAATGCTGTGAATTTGACATTTTCGGTAGTTTTTTTTTTAATTCTTTAATTGTAGATGGCGTCACTATTGTTGGTGCATGGAACTGAAATTATTTTGGGTTCATTAACATATATAGAGTCCGTATTGATCACTGGCATAATATCAGATTTCACTACCAGTCTTGTTTTTTTTTAGTATTTTTTTTTAATTGTTTGAAAGCTCATAATAAAAAAATACATTTTAATGGGTTAAATTGAAGCTCAAATGACTTCAAATGCTTGATAAGCATAAGCAAAAATTTTTAACTATCTACCTGGCCATATATTTTGCCAAAATATGGTGAGGTAGTCATCCCGATCCGATCTGTTCTGTTCGTGGTCAAACCCGATTGTGTGGATCAGTTCGTGGATGATTGTCCCCAGGGGATGACATCCATTGGGAGCCAGATAAATTCTCTGAGAACCGCCAATGCGACCCACGTAAGATGAGCACCTAAAAGACAACGTTATTGTAATTTCACAAAACACCTACACAGTAAAAAAAATTCCTTGTATATTACAGAAAATTTTTGGCAGCCAATTGCCAGAAAATATCTGTATGCAAGGCACAAAATAGAATGACAGAATTTTCCCGTAGCCAAGCAATGCAGAAAATATTCGTGCCTGACACATATTTTCTCTATTGCTTTGAACATTAAAAAAAGGAGAAAATGTCAAGCCATCATAACCCGCTTACGAACCCTCGCCGACAGCATAGGAGCCAGACACACTGACCACTGAGCCATCGCGGCCACGGAAGTGCTTTGTACACATCGAATTTATTTTTCGTAATCAAACAGAAAAAAAAACTGGTCTCAACAAGTGCAATCTGTATCAGTGGTCACAGGTTTTATCTGTTTACAGCTTCTCACTTCGCTTTTTCTTTCAATATTTTACTAAAGAAAGGTGCCTGTAGGGAAGTCATGCTGTGCCCCCTTTTTTCATTCAACTAAAATCGCAATTATGTACTTACTCGTTTCCTGACTTTATTTTTACATAATCTTTTTTCTTGCCATCCCATTGAACGAACTTGATGCACGTTTTATCCATAATATGCTTCATTGCTGTTTTAATTCCATCCTTCAGGGTATCTTTAAAAAAATGACAGGGGACTCTTAACAATTTTTAAAGGTACCATGAGCAGTTTAACTCTTTTATGTGATTTAAACACATTTTTCTACTTAATCATTATTTTACTACTTATATGTTTATTTATTATTAGCAAATAAATACCCGTTCTTCGCACGGACTAAAAAAAGTTCAAATGGATCCAAGTATATGTGCCACTTGATCCTTTATAGGATAATAAGCTTATGTTCTTTCCTATTCTGTAAATTTTGGTAGTAGGTAGATTTCTAAAATCATTAAGCCTTCATGTGTTTTATTAAAAAATAATATATAATCCTTACCTAAACCTTCCACTACGTATGGTATAACTCCATCAGGCCACAATATACTTACGTTAGCAAGAGCAACACGTTCCTAAATATAAAAAAAGCTGTTTTCAAATCATGCTAAAAAGTATAACATTAAAAAATTTCTTTAAATGTTAATCCATACATAACACAACATCAACTACTAAATTTTGTAAGAAAAAACGCACACCGTTATTTTAATTCGTTGAGTTTTGCAAAAATTCCTTAGCCATCTTTCTAAATACTATACTCTTCATGGTGAGTTACAGCACGCTGTACGGGAATTCTTAATTTAACTCGGCAAAATATCTCGATGTAGTCTTTGAGCTATACTTTGTTCATACTCATACATTCCGGCTTGGGTGCTTGATCAGAGACCCGCTTATAAAGCCATCGTCAAGTAAGACAGACACAGAAAGAATTTTTTACTGTCACAGAAAAAGTAATATACACCCAGGGTGAAGGCGGGAATCGAACCCGCACCCTTTACAGCGCGCAGACTGCTAGCGTAATGGTCCAAACCACTCGGCCATCCGGCCCCCTACATAGTTTGTTAAAACTAATATATTTTATTTTACCTAGTTTTTTCCTATTTTTTGCCTATTAGTTCAACAAACAAGGACACAATAGGGATCATATAACTATGTTTTTATTTTGCAGTTTGTAGAAAAAGATAAATGTGTTAGACAAAGTGTTGATGGTCCCTTAAAAAAAATTGAGTAAGTTTTGGAATTAGTAAACTTTAAAATTTTGTTGTTTTTATCATTCATTTTTCAACATGCTCGTGCAGACGATCCTTGGCGAGCAGGCAGTGTAGCCCCCTTTAATAATTATAAAAAGATTTCTTACAGTTTCTTTCCTTGGTAAAAGAATATCTCCGTGATAAAGGTATGGGCTTTCCAAAGGTTTGAGATGATTAAGGTACTCCTCAGTTTTCTCAATTATGTATTGAAAAATATTTGGACTTAGATTATCTGGAATTTTAGGAGATGGATAACCACCTGAAAATATAAATTATAATTCTCGAAACAAAAATAACAAGAATGTCAACTCATATTGATATTCATATAAAACATTGTACTTGAACACATGTAAATCTTGATACCTTAACATTTGAGCTATGTAATAGCAATTAATACTATTTTAAAATAAAGTGCTTTTGATTTAGAAATTATTGTACACGTATGTTAGTAGCATATTTTTTTTATTCTTGTAAAATACGTAGATACTTACAAAATAATTTTAATACATATTTTATTTACCAAAATACAGATTTAATAGCAAATATGTAAAACTTCAATAATAACGAAACTAAAATAATAAAGAGTAGTTTTAAGATGCTTAAGTTAATTAAGAAGTTTTAATCTACGATTTAACTATCGACCGAGATTCACGCAAGACACAAGCTTGTAGATTGAACCGCGGGAGAAGAGGCAAGTGAGAAAACGGTTCCCGATCGCAGTTCTCGCTAAGTTGCCTTTTGGGAATATTTTCTGAAAGAACAAAAATCCACATTCTAGCCAAGCAGTTAATTCATCATCTATAATGCCTAAACATCCCTAAAGCAAGGTAAAGATATACTTTTTGTCTCTTTTACTCGCAAAACAGTATTGCAGGCATCGTTTGTGATGAACATCTTTATTCATCATATATACGAAGAATACAGGCGAAAAAACCCTTTATCGAAAAGGAATCTGTCCTCATTGAAATCTGCTTGGCGAGTAGTGGCGATCGGAAACCGTTTTTTTTTTCTTGGTTCTTCTTCCTCGGTTTAAGCGTCAGACTATTTGTCATTGGCGTTAATTTAGTTATAACTCGTGCACCGCGTGGTAAGAACCAAGGCAAAACTGGCTTCTTCACACCAGTTTACTTGCTATCATCGCCAAGCCGACCTGATGCAGGCAGACTACTATGCAATAAAGGGGTTTTTTCCCTGTACTCTTCATATATGAATCTTAGGAAGATAGTAAGTGCTGGTAATTTCCTCCTATGAATAATTCCTCGCAAAAATACCGAATTCGTCATTTTACACAGAATCCCCTGCTGTTATAGGGCCATTTACTAAATAATTATTTTTTTTGAAAAGAATATCCCGAATAACCCTTTAAGAATAACTCGGTTGGGTTTGGGCTATGTATTCGTCATCAATAGGGGTGGTAGTTTTAGTTTTGAATATTTCCAAAGATTTTACTGCAACCAAACGATAATCAATGGTTCTATTTTGATTTTTACGTCTTGGGCGTGTCATGGTGGTTAAAGGGTTCAAACAAATACTCGATGACAAGTCAACTCAAAAGTAAAATTTTGAACTCATTGATAATCCTTATCCCCTCCTTATCATAAAAACACTAAATAGGCCTAAAAATTATTTAACTCTGCAAGTTATTTGATAATTGTTGATAGAAAAGGAACTTTTGTAATACTTACATGCAAAACCTATAGCCAGGAAAAGAAATAGCAGCTCCATTGGAATTCTATAAGTAATGGATTGAAAAATCAAAACGAGAAAAGCTTATTTTATTTATTTTATATAGCACGGGTACTTGTTTAGTATTCTTTATTATTTTCATCTTCAAAACCAAAACAATAAGTTTTTTGACAAACGCAGTTGTAGTTTTGCACAATCAATCAAACAGACAACCACCAACTGAAAATTTTGGATTTCGACATTCGCAAAGAATGCACAATACTTACTGACAAAGATTAGTACGAAATCTATCTATATAATTATTTTTTTAAATTCATTGATGTATTAAAAGTAGGTCATTTTGGGGATTATCTTCATAACTACAATTTGGCGGGTTCAGAATGCAAGTGAACCAAGTCCACGTTTTGTCACTTTAGAGTTCGGTGGAGAAAGACCATGAAAAGATTGAAACTTCTCAAACCGTTTGAGAAGTTTCAATCTTTTAGTCAAACCCTAATAAAAATATGAACAATGGTTTTGATGACTTGTAACACATGTTATGGGTGCACTGTTTCGCGCATAAATACTGTCTCTAATGTAGTTAGGTATGCATTATGAAGCTAAATATATATATTAAAAAAATTACCACGTCCATGACCATAAAAATTTATTGAAAAAATATTAGTTCTTTCAATGAATTACTAACCAAACCAAAAACTAAATTTCTGTAATGGAACTAACATTTATCTAAATTAGTTTAGGAAATATAAGTATTTAAAGAAAACGACAATCTGTTCTTGCGGTTAATAGTGTTTGTAAAAACCTTATTTTTTTATTAAAATGAACAAAGCTTCATGATTATTTGACAAACTGTTTGAAACACATCATGTAATATTACGTATCATAAAAATTGTAGGAAGTAATTGACTTAACCCCTTTAACTCAAAACAATTGTACGATTAACTAAACCCCCTAGACACCAGCAGAGGGCACTGATGCTAACAGCCGCAACATATCCCCGATCTTTGTAACACCCCCCCTTGTATCCACCCACACCACACTTGGAGAAGCGGACGTAGGCAGAGAGAGTCCTACGTTTGCCACTTGCCGGCTAGAGGAGCCGTTAATAAAGCATATTCATCTAAAGCTTCAGTGTTTCATTTAAAGTATCAAGTTTTACTGAGTCCCACCCACAAAATGGTGTGTAAAATATTGATTAAAAAGGAAGTTATGGATATTTATAGTAATAATTTTTGATGAATTTTTGATTTAGAATGCGTTTAATTTTTTTTTTCAAAAAACATAGTCGGATTTTTGTAAAAAATCGGTTTGTCACAAAGTAGTTTCAGCAAAACTATATAAATATGGAACGACTGTTTAAAAAAACTTTTCCCCCTATTAACGTTGTTCTCCAGAATACATTTTTATTTTTTAAAGCATATACAGTCCTGCACAAAAGTTTAGACACAGAAGCAATTCATGAAAATATCGATAGTATTCATTAATTCCCACTAAATTCTTTTTAATATATATTGTTAAACTCGTAAGAAAAAAGGGTAACAAAAAGAAATTCAGAAAAAATTAAATAAAATTGTCTAACATCAACAAGTCGAAATTTTGCAAAATTGCCATGCCCCAAAAGTATAGACACAAATTTAATGTTTATGCAAATTCTTGAGCGGAAGTGACTGTGTTATCAAAGGGGAGTGTCTCAAAGCTGCTATAAAGGGATTGGAATATTTTTACTGCTTATAATGATGCCTAAGTCAAGCAATTTTCATTTGCCGAGACTATAAGAATTTAGAAATTAAAAAGCGAAGGTAAATCAGTTTCTGATATTTTACTTGAACTGAACCGATATAAAAGATGTATTTATATAGTTTTAGGCACGTGATGATGTATACCAGGCAAAAGCAAGGTCTGGAAGAACCAGGGCGACCAGCAAACGAGATGAAAGGCAAATTAGGAAACTTGCTTCAAACAGACATTGCTCTGCAAACCAGATTAAAACTGAAATTGCCAACAAGGTTTCCCGAGAAACTATACGTAGAAGAATTGTGGCATGTGGATTTAAAACAAAATCTAAATTTAAACGTAAGCCGCGGTTGCAGTCTCATCACAAAGACGCTCAGGGGGCTCAGGAGCACACGTCATATAGGGATAAATGGCTAAAGGTAATCATCAAAAAAATTTTTAGTGACGAAAAAGAAAATGGAACCTGGATGGCTCCGACAGGTTTTTTTACTACTGGCATGATCTTCGTAAAGGTCCTGTGACTTAGTTTAGCCGAAGTCAAGGCGGAGGGTCAGTGATGGTTTGGGGAGGATTTTCTGTAAACGACCAGACTTCCCCAGCGTTTACAAAGGGTAAGCAAACTCTGAAAAATACCAGGAAACCCTCGAGAGTAATTTGTAAATGTTGGGGAGTTTTTATGTGGGCCTAACTGGAAATTTCAACAAGACAACGCCTTTATCGCACATCCAGCTCAACGAAAGATTGGTTTCGAACCAAAAAAAATCACGGTTCTCGATTGGCTTACATATGGCCCCAACTATTATTCTATAGAAATTGTATGGGGAATTCTTACAAAAGTTGTATATGCCAATGGAAAGCAGTGTACCAAAGTTTCTAAACTTAAAGAAGCTATTGAAGCAGCGTGGCACGATATCAAGCCTGCAACCCTGAAAAAGCTTTGTGCTTTCAATGAAAAAACGTGTTTTGGAATTGATAAAAAACGAATAAGCTTTATCAACTATTAAAACTTTTCATGTGTTTCCAAAAATTAAAAAAAAATATTTGTGCCTAAACTTATGTGCAACGGATTTTTGTCATTTTTTCTATCTTTGCAGCTACTTCGCCATATATTTCTTTTTTCATTTTCTAAATTTATATTTTTGAATATATATGTGCATATGTTTAAGTGTAATAAATAATAATTCTCCTCTTTAAATACTAATTTGTAAAACATCATATTTGTGTTGTGTCTAAACTTTTGTGCAGGACTGTACTCCTTCACTATTGCAGTTCAACTGTTGTACATGAAAAAATATCAGAATTGCACAAATTCTCAACAAATGCTTTAATTAGAACATCGAAATCACACAAATACAAACAACAATGACATTGCAACAATCAGTGTTATTCCTTTTTGTCGCACTCGTAGAGGGTGTTGATGCGGTAGACATCGCTGTCGCTCAGTTTACCCTTGGCGATGACATCCTTGATCTTGATGCCCTTCTTCCTGGCCTTCATGGTCTTAGACCAGCCGTCCTTCGAGAAGGTTCTCTCTCCGTATAGCATGATGGAATCGTAGTCGAATTTATTGATCAGTCTGTTTTCGCTGGGCTTCAGCTTGTCGAATTGGTCCAGGGCATCTAGAAGAGATAAAAGATAATTCGGTACACACGTATGGTCGCTTTCCAGATAATTGTTCTCGAAATTATATGTAGCTCATTTTATGTTTGCAAATAATCCGAATGCTTCATTTTAAAACAATTATGGAGTAAGTTATATCAAATTACAAACTTTGACTAAAATGGCAGGGTTAGTTTTCGTTTTCATGAAACGATTGTAGATGGTGACACCACCGTCCATGCCTGAGACCGAAACTATTTCATCTGTTACAAGTGATTACTTAAAACACTCATGAAACATCATGAATGTTTCTCAAAATGTGTTTCCCAACAAACAAAAATCTAAGCAGAAATCTCAGAACACTTGTTTTGGATATTGTTACGAAATTTCTGTGTTCTTCAAAGCACGACAGTTCACAAGAACAATTACTTTTCTTTCATTACATAAAACGCTTTCGCTATCAAAATTAACCGTTAGCAACTCAATAACAACAGGAAATTCGATAATCTAAAATAGACAACAACCTCTAAACAAAAACAATTACACCGCAGAGCTACGATCTATCTCTTCACTTCAGCAGGAGCAGAACTCCAATCACACACGTAGTACATGGCGAGGTGTTTTCATAGGCGTTGGCGATCTTTCTAGAAAATTCCAGCGATAATACGCATATCCTGTTACGTAATGGCCGAAACGTCTCGAAACTTCTGGAACGGGATATGATGTAATGTCGCCAAATTTGTTGCTAAGATTGCCAACCTCGCCAAATTGTCGCCAAACAGCTCCGATGGCGCAATAGTGTTTTCCCGCATTCTCTCGGTATATACTACGGCTGATGCAATTACTGCAGATAAAAATACAATAAGTCAAAGTTATTTACAATATTTACAAAATTCGTAAAAATATGCACAAGTGAAAACATTGAAATACCAACCTGGCCATATATTTTGCCAATATATGACAAGGTAGTCATCCCGATCCGATCTGTTCTGCTCGTGGTCAAATCCTATTGCATGGGTCAGTTCGTGGATGATTGTTCCCAGGGGCTCACATCCAGCACCCAGCGAAACTGGCTGAATCTTTCCGGTTCGACCCCAGTATGAGTAGCATCTGGAAAAGGAAAGAGTATATTTACTATTTATTTCTTGGCTGTGTTTAAGCTCCTCTCCATGGCACAAAAAGGACAGCTGGAAAAGTGGGGGGCAATAGGGTACTGTTTAGTAGGTGGCCCCCCGGTGGCCGAGAGGTGTAAGCGACGAGCCTCTCACCGACAAGGTTCTTGGTTCTTTCTTTATCCTAGCCATACTATAGACGTATTCATGCTGGTGAAAAAAAATCCTCTAAAAATCACCGGGGTGCCCGAGTACACTGCGATATACGTGCTCGTTAAATCTATGGAGTCGAAAATCCCTTATAGCGTAAGATGTCGCTCGAAGTTCCGCTGGGTACCCGCTTAGATGTCGACCTCGTCACTTGACCAAGGTTCTAAATTACGATGCGTAATTGGCTGCGTTAAAGCTAGGAGGCTAGAAATAGGCAGTCGGAAACGATTACATTACTCATTAGGTTCAGGTTTGTGTGCTTGATCAGAGACCCGCTTATAAACCTTCGTCAAGTAAGACAGACACAGACAGAATTTTTACTGACACACGGGTACACCCAGGGCGGTAACACCGGGCGAAGGTGAATCAACCAGCACCGTTACGCTTGCAGCACTGTTAGCGTTAGTGGCTGCGTAATCCCACTAAGATCGGAAACGCAGTAATTTTTGTGAAAACACTGGGTAATCGGGCGTACACCCAAGAAGGTACAAGAAGGTGGGAATCAAACCAGCACCCGTTACAGCTTCCAGACTGTTAGCGTAATGGGCTGCGATCCAACCCACTAGGCCATCCGGGCCCATACTGTTTAGTATATTTTCAAAAACAATTTATCGTCACATCAATCTTCAATAAGCTTCAAAATTTGAGGAAAACTATCAGCATTCTTTACATCCAGAATTAACAATATATATGTGCTGTAGACACAAACTTTTGTCAGTACAGTCAGCTAGATTAATTAAAATTTGAAACAATTAGTTCGCTGGTAAAATCATTCAATCAACCAAACAGGAACGAATATTGAATGGTTGTTTTACACTTTCTTTAAGTGACTAAAGCGACAACATCTTTTTTGAATGGGCGTAAACCTTCCTCCTGATTAACAATATCAAGGCAACTGTAACAATACAGGCCCAACTCTTTTCTTGAAAAATTTACAGCGGCTTTTAAGAGGGATTGTCAGTCTCATAGAGCTAATGCATTAGTTTTTGGATCACAACTTCCGCAGAGGTATTGCTTGGCATGTAGCCCTTTTTCCCAAGTATGGGAATCAACAAAACATCGAATGAAACAATTTGAAACGAAAATGTTATCCAGTTATTTAATTATATGTTTTTAAAGTTTTAAAAATCCAAAAATATACAGCAGATGGCGACACTAGTTAAAAACTTTATAAATCAATAATTAAATCAGCGGATGTTATTTTCTTTTCAATTTTGTTTTAAATGGATGTTATGATGATTATCATACCTGGTGAAAATGGGATAACATGGCAAAGCAATATTTCTGTGGAAGTTGTGATTTCAAAACTAATGCATTAGCTCTATGGGACTGACAGTCCCTCTTAAGTGGAACTTACTATTACCGTCAGTAGATAAAGAGTTCAATTTTGGTGCAAACACATTGTAATTTGTCAATTACCCATCTCCAGGAAATATTTTGATGTATCCCCTCTCCAAGCCATCCCAAGGGACGAACTTGATGCAAGTTCGGTCCATGATGTGCTTCATGGCCTTTTCAATCTCGTCCTTCAGGTCATCTGGAGAAAAAAATAGTGAATATATATTTTGTGGAAGTATCCTAATGGTGCAATTCATCATTATTTAAAATCAAATAAAATGGGCCAAAAACGGTATAATATAAGTCTCTGATTGCGAATATCAAAACAATTTTGTTTCAATAAGTTTGATTGAATTTATATAAAACAAAGAAAATACTTTAATTTGCAGGAACAATTATTTTACTGGAAGCAAGTCGTGGCGTACTTTCCCAAACTGGTGCAGCGCAATCATAATTTAAAGTCAAATAAAATGGGCCAGAGATGATATAATATAAGTCTCTGATTACGAATATCAAAACATATTTTTTTCAAAATGTTTGATGAATTCATATAAAACAAAGAAAATACTTTTATTTGCACGAAAAAATGGAAAAGTGGAACAGTCACGTCTACAGTGACGTCACAGCTACGCCAAACGTTATCTTAAACCCACAAACAAACCACCTGGCAGCTAATTCGCCTTAACAAGAACGGACATGCCTACAGTGACGCCAGACCTACGTCAAGGATTGTCTTCTATCACACAAACCACGTTTCAACCGTCCATTACTTTACTGGAAATACGTAGGGCCGTACTAATTTCCTAAACGCAATCGTATTAAAAAAATGTCTTACTTTTCCTGTTCGCTTGGTCGATTAAAACAGAGCTGAACTCTGTAAAGGGAATTAATGTGATCACAATTGGCCCTTGGTCAGCCGCGATTAATTTTAAGTTAATTTTGCGCATCCTAGTGGCGGAAATTTGAAATTTGGAACATCTGAAATTTTTTTCATGGAGGGAGGAATTTAAAAAAAAAATTGTAAGGTATTAGCACATTTGATAAGTATTTAGTACTTGTACAGGTGATTTGGTAAATTATTATCCACCAAAAAATTATTTGGGCAAATTAAGATTTTCTGAAGTGAATAAATACCCCCTCCCCCTTTAGGCTCCTGTGAATACGCAAAAAACATTCAAATCCTACTCAGATTTAGAGGAATTTGAAGAGTTTTCGCAGTACGAAAACGATTAAAAAATATAATAAAATAATACTCAAAAATCCCCTCGTAATATAACACAATGCCATAAAATTAAGAATATTACATTACCTACGTTTACCAATTTGTATGGTATCACACCACCCGGCCATCTCTTGGTGTTATTTGGGATAGCATTGCGGTCC
Organism: Oedothorax gibbosus; assembly: GCA_019343175.1. Classification (NCBI taxonomy): domain Eukaryota; kingdom Metazoa; phylum Arthropoda; class Arachnida; order Araneae; family Linyphiidae; genus Oedothorax; species Oedothorax gibbosus. Next base: position 56,076 of record JAFNEN010000280.1, read on the forward strand.
TAAATGAAAAACATTAATGCTACAAATTAGAACTTTCTTGAAAAGCAATTTTAACGCTTTACCAGAGAGATGGAACATCACAGTACAATAATAGTGCAGTGACCCCAACATTTCCTTAATATTATACTGTTTGATTGAGGAAAATTAGATATATAAGCATGCATATGAAGTTTACATAGCTGGTAAAAGAATTTTGCTATTATTTCAAGTGAACTTTTTCACTTAATCTGACATACTTTCAAACTACTTCCTAACTTTTAATCTTATCTTTAAGTAATGGATTAAGAATAAGTACTTTAGTTTTGGGAGCCACACACACACCTCCGTGGTAACTATTGTTGTGCTGTTACGTAGGCAGGGTTAAGGTATTAAATGGGACTTATTCAGAGGGCAGCTTACTTAAGGCTGTCAAGGTTAGAGCAGATATTAAAGTGGTTAAAATAATTAAAACAGTTACTAGTACATAGCGTTATATAAGCGAAAATATTAAGTTCAATAATTACAAACACCAAGGAATAAAGCAGTGACCCCAAGACTCAGGGTGTGATATTCGTTTAATTAAATGGCTAATATTGATGGACGATTAAATCGTGCCAACACTATGATTAAATAAGTGGTTTGTTTCACGTAATGTAAATCATTCGAGCTTCCATTCATGGATTACATAGGTGGTTTGACATAGTAAGTTCCACCCACTACACTGATTAACCAATAGATACCTTATTTTCATTCTTTTGGAACGGCTGCCATTCAAGGCGTGACACATGTCCATTGAAAAATGTAATCGTAACTTAATTAGTTACATAAATATATGTTTGCTAATTTATTATAATTCAAATGTAGGTTGGAAGTAAAAATAAATAAAATAAAATGACTGAAATGACTCACATTTTCATCCATGCCCATAATGTCTCCTTGATATAAGTTTGGGTTCTCCATTGGATTGCGAGCAGGAAAGCCCCCTTTATAGAAATATTTATTTTAAAAAGGTCAAATAAAAAGTTATTATTTTTTTACAAATATCTACCTGAAATTAATAATGTTTGAGATGGGGCAATTATTGTTAATAATTGATTAGTTTTTTTATCAAACTTCTGTAGTAATGTAGTTTGAATTTACTAAAAAGCAACTTAATTTGTTTATCTATATTAACGATGTTTCGAATTACAAATAAATAATTCTGAACATTTGCTTTCAGAAATCTAAATTAAAAATTTATTGAACAGACAATTTTTAAAAATTAAATTTTTAATCCGTGTTCAAGTCCAATAATAAGGTTTACACAATAATTAGGACTTTAAATTCTCGTATGAATGTTAAGCATGTTTTTTAAATCAGCTGGTTTATAATTTAGAACATTCGAAAAATTATAATCTGAGAGTATACAATTAAGAAAAACTTACATGCTGACACTACTAGCATGAGAAATATTAAAATTTCCATGGTGCCACTCTGCTGACTGTCTCAATAAACTAGCCTAAAATTTTCAATTCACTAAGATATGACATTATTAAAGATAAAATGCCTATACTCTTGAGAGCTTACCAGGTGTTGTTTATCAGTATCAAAAACAAAGATGTAAATATCCGATTAAAAATAAATAAAAACAACTTCTTGATAAAAAAAAAACTTGCCTTATTACCTTAAATCATATTTGACTGCCTGTATCCTGATTTCTCTAAGACAATAAAAAGTGATTTTTTGACAAGGAAAATGTTTAATTTTAAATGTCTGAAATTTATAAATTTTGCATTGAAGAGTGATTTCTAACATGTCTTACACTCATTTTTTATGCTAACATACAAACATTGTTAGAAACAAAAATCATATTGTCGTTTTAAAGATGTGCTTTGCTGTCATTCTGAAACTTCAATCACTTCATCTTTTAACTTAAGCATGAAAAAACTTGCTATACGGTAATAAAAGTTTCGTTTATACCTTTCCAACGCATTATACATTGAAAGAGACAACTCTCAAACTTGTATATTTCTTTAAACCACTACATAATGATTCTGCTAATTCCAAAAAAAAATCTTACAAAGTTTTAATTATACAGCACAAATCTTCTACATTAAATAGGTAATCAGTTAATCAAAAATAATCATGAGTCCATAGCAACAAAAAAAAAACTTTATTTATGCCATTAATTTTTTCTAGTACGCCAAATTATACTGTATCACTTAAGACTCTAGAGACATTGTGCTGTATTCTAGACGTATCCTTTGCACTCATACAGAACATTGATTCTGTAGATGTCGATGCCACTGGGCTTGTTCTTCTTGTCCAAGTCTAGCAGCTTGATTCCTTTTTTCTTGGCCTTCATGGTCTTGGACCTTCCGTCTCGAGAGAAGGTCTTCTCGCCATACAGCATGATGGAGTCGTAGTCAAAGCTGCTGATCAGTCGGTTTTGAGAAGGTTTCAGCTTGTCGAATTGATTCAGGTTCTCTGGAAAGACAGCCCAATTATATAAACATGTGTGTTAATAGGGATTGTCAGTCCCATAGAGCTAATGCATTAGTTTAGGAATCACAACTTCCGCAGAAGTATTGCTTTGCCATGTTAGCCCTTTTTCCCCACGTATGGGAATCAACATAACATCGAAATGAAACAAATTTGAAACGAAAATGTTATCTAGTTATTTAATTATATATTTTTGAAGTTTTAAAATGCCAAAAATATACAGCAGATGGCAACACTATTTTAAAACTTTATTAATTAATAATTAATAACCGAACGTTATTTTCTTTTCAATTTTGTTTTAAATTTATGTTATGAATGATTCCCATACCTGGGGAAAATGGGATAACATGGCAAATCAATTCTTTTGCAAAAGTTGTGATTTCAAAACTAATGCATTAGCTCTATGGGACTGACAGTCTCTCTTTATCTTTATCGTATAAAGCCTTGCATGATATGCCTTTCCTGTGTACCTACCTGGATCTATATTCTGGTAAAAGATGAGAAGATAATCGTCTCTGTCCGATCTGTTTTGCTCGTGCTCGAATCCAATGGCATGCATCAGTTCATGGATGATTGTCCCGAAAGAATCACAACCACTCCCCAAAGATAAAGGCTGGGCTTTACCTGTCCGACCCCAGTGGGAGTAGCACCTTTAAAAACAAAAATATAGTCCGCCTGTCACTTCTTAGCATCTCAAATATTTTGATTGTGGGAGAGTCCACTTTGAAAAAGGGTAAGGAAGATTTTGGATCACAAGGCAAAAAGATGGAAAGTCATTAAAACCGTCTATTTAAAAATACACTGATCAAAAAATTAGGTGAGCACTTTGCGTACTTTTGTTACCTTTCAGTCTCAACTTTTTATTTTTTATTCTAAAAATCTAAAATGTGTGAAATAGATTCATTATACATCCAGAATGAAATGGTAAAAAACAAGGGGGAAAATCTTAATTTTCTTAACTAAAATTTGAGGGGAAAAAATTGGAATCATAACTTTTGAATAAATTATAACAATATTTTTTTCAAAACTTTATTTGTTAAAAATAGTTAAAATCAATTTTTAAACATCTAAAAAATGCATGCATGAAGAATTTAGGGTCAATTTATTTGTTAAAATTGTTTCAGAGTGAATTTTAGTTTGCCATGTTTTTCATATTTTTATTTAATTAAAACAAACATTATTTATTTCTTCAAAAGAGATGATTCTTCCATCTAACAATACGTAAGTGCGGGCTTAACTTAGAAAAAAATTTGCAAGCTGATGATTCCAAATGGAATCATTGGGGGTGAAAGGGTTTAAAACATGCTCCCCCCTAATTGTTGTGAGCAGTGTAGTATCACCGTATGTCACATTGTTTTCCAAGTAGGACTCTTACATTATTGTTCGTTATACTCCAGAAAATAAGAACCTTGCTGTTATAGGAAAGAACTCTCTAAGTTCTATTCACAGAAGTAACAGTTCGAAATTGTTACTTTGAACTGCTTAAACACATATCTTCAATATTATTTAATAATTCTTTCAAATTTTTCAATAATTTGTGTCTACTATTTGGAATGACTTCTAATCCAATTGGGATTTGCAATTTAAAGCATTATACTGATGGTCCGTCGGTTTTTGTTGCTTAGATTGTAAAAGTGTGTGGCAGACAGACAAAGATTTAATTTCTGGGTAACTGAAAATATGCAATTTAGTGAGATTGTGCAAATACATATATTTCAATTTCTCACCCGTCTCCGTAAAAAAACCGGATATAATCTGTTTCCTTTTGACGAGGTGTAAACTTTATGCATGTGTTATCCATTATAAACTTCATTACTTTCTCGATCTCTTCTTTCAAATGATCTAAAAAGTAGAAACAATTCAGAATTCTCTACTTATCTATAAGATATTCGAGAATAGTATTTTTTTTTAAATTGACAAACAATTTACATTACTAAACCTTTATTTATATACGGTCAAACTTTGTTGCAAGGACCTGATTTATAACGACAACTCGTTTATAGCTCCATAAATTTTCGGTCCCTTGAACTACCCATATACCTTAGTGTTATGATATCTTGCTTATAACGACAATTTTTAATTAACTCCTTGGTTATAACACTAGAAAGATACGTTTATATAATATAAAAAATGCATTCTTAAAGAAATTTTAAAAAATCGTGTTCACTACTATTTACGAATTATTTTGATTAAAATACTACCAATTGAACATAGGGTTAAAATTTATTTAATAGATGTCATTTTATAAATTTTATTAATAATACGAGTACATAATAAGTATTTTACATGATTTTCTATACTTAATATTCAACCTTATATATTACGTTACTCGTTTATAAAGTCATAAACATCCTTTAAATTGTCCTTTAAAAAATTAGTCCTTTATAACCGGGTTATACTATATCTTTTCTTCATATTTCTATACTTCATTTTACATGTAAACTACATAACATTTAATATTCACTATAATTTTAGCATGCGTAAATAAAGGGGTTTTATTCATTTTTACCTAATGTCTTGTCAATTTTATAGGGTATGATGCCGCCAGGCCATCTTTGAGAATCATTCGGAATAGCATTTCTATCCTATATTAAAATAATGTTATTTATACGTTGGGTTGAACAAATAAATGATCCATTGCTGGTTTGAAATTATTAAATTATTACTTAAATTTTGTATTCAAAACCAAAGCAATTTATCTAATTAACAAAAAATTTGCAGTCAATTGGCAGGCTAAGAAAAAGGAGAAGCTATCTCAACAAACTTCAGTGCATGTCCGATACACTCTTAAAACAAACGAGCGGTTTTAACTCAGTCTGAATTAATTTCCACTCCTTTCCGTGCCGAAAATGAACTTCCCCTATAGGAGTGGATTTCACTCTTTTTGCGGAGTGAATAAAAGAAATAAAAGAAAACAATCTACGTCCTACACTCTTAAAACGAGCGGTTTTAACTCAGTCTGAGTTAATTTCCACTCCTTTCCGGTGCCGAAAATGCACTTCCCCTATAGGAGTGGATTTCACTCTTTTGTTTTAAGAGTGTATGTTTTTTTTTCAAATCTTTAGCAATAACTTAAGACAACTTCTAGAAAAGAGCACGAGCACCAAACTATAGTACATCAAAGGGAGGGTTATACAATTTGCTTGATTGCAAAGTGATGTAGATGGATAATGACCTATATATAACGTTTTGGTAGGATTAACTGGATTTTTTTAATAATAATTTTTGCCTATATTCTGGGCATAATCTTTTGTTGCCCAGAATATAGGCAAATATATTTATAGGAATATATTTATTTTAGTTTGCAATAAAATGTACATAAAAATACCTAAAATTTTTTAAGTTTGTTAAATCTTTTCAAGAATAGTTGGAAAAATTTTCCCCATCCATTTTTCGCAGTCTGGGAAAATGTGCCAGGTACATGAGGCACGTTTTCCAGCTCAACGTGTTTGCATTTAATCACTTGCTGACAAAAAGTGCACTTACTTTTTAGAAAAGTATTAATGCTAATTTGTATATAAACATGTAAAGAAGGAAATAATATCTTATTTTCTTCAAAATAAATGGAAGTAAAGAAATGTACAATCAAAAAGAAAAAAACATGGAAAACTAGCCCTGATCTCCCCTACTAAGTCCGGAACGACTGAGCTCTTGTTGAATCAACAAAATTATTTGATAAAAATGACTACGCTTTTGTTAAATTAACAAACCACTTGATATAAATTGCAAACAGTTTTATGAATTAATAAAATCATTAGGCAAAGCTTACTAAGCTTTTGTTAAATCAACAAAATCTCTTGATTGAATCACAACGTAACAATTTGTTACAGACAATATATTTTTTGATGGCGCTATATTGAACAAAAACTTTTGTTTTATCAACAAAATTTTTGTTCTTTCAACAAAATATTTTTTATGTGCAATCGAATATCACCTGAACCTCACCGCTTGATTTGTAATGCCCAATATATCTCCTTGGTAGAGATTAGGGTTTTCCAATGGAGAGTGTGGAAAGGTCCCTAAAAAAGTTTATTAAACACAAGTTATTAGGCAAAAAAAATTTAAAAATTTTTAATTTAAACCTTAAAATATCAAAATGTTTTCAGAAGTAAATAAACTTTTAAAAACATACATTGCCATTGGTACAAATAAATTTCCTTCAGTAAATATGTATATATAATTTTTTTAAACTTTTTTGATAGCATAAGTTATAAAAAAAATATACATTACTCTACATGAATGACAAAAAAATTTGTCTAAAATCTATATTATTGTGCAGCTGTCAAACCTTAAAATCCAATTAATAGTAATAAATGCACACCATAAACTTAGTTTATTTATAAATTTTATAAAATTCTTATATATATTTTTAAAATAAAGCAAAAAGAATTTCTTTAACATATCACTTACATGTTAACCCAAATAAACTCAAGATAATTACATATTTCATGTTGAAGTTCGATATATCTACTGTTTTAAAACAAACTTCGTCGTGTGCAATTGAATACGATATCATACAAGGAGCTTCAGTCTACCAGATGTTAGTTTTCTCACCAAGAATTTTTAGCTTCCACACTACGTTTATAACTCAAAAAGTGGAAGGTATTATAATCGTTCAGTCAGTCTGTCTGTCACCCACTTTCATAGGCAAAACTACAAATGCTACGGACAAGTGCGATACGTCAAAAAATTCAACGCATCAAAATTAGAATACATTGAAACGTTCTGAAAACAATTCGAATTCGAATTACTTCAATTATTTAAAAAACTGCAAAATTTAATGTTCATTTAAAAAGCATAGGAAGCCATTTTTATTAGAATTAAATCACCATTGCCATTAGCAACCATCGCTCGAGAAACTTAATTATTTTAGACCAGGGGTTCCCAACCGGTGGTACGCGTACCACTGTGGTACGCGGGAATATTCGGTGGTACGCGTGAGTGATGTGAGCAACATAATGCTATCAATAGCTTCTGTACGCATGAGCAGTGAGGAAACATATACTCATTTCTTTAAACATTAACATCATTTAAAGAGAAATCTTTAATAACTTCAGGATCGATGTAAACCTAGAACCTTTGACTTCCGGCAAGCTCTTCTATTTTGATGCATTTGTTTCGAGTTACTTGTGGAGAGTTGATTTTCTGAACTCTTGTACATAAAAATAACATAGAAGAATACGAGGAGTTAAGGGTGAAGATAAGTTCCATTACACCTATGTTGATATTTTAATCTCAGGCAAACAACAACAATTTCGCTCTAAAAACTAAAAAAGTATAGTTGTATGATGATACATTTTTTGCTGAGTTTTACTATTTTTTATTTGTATGTTTTAAGAATATGGTAATAAACAACCTGTAAATAATACTGTTTTAATCTTTTAATTCCTTTATTATAAGTATGCTATATTAAACAATATCTAACCATTAAATGTGAAGTTTTCTCAGGAACTCAATTCAAAAAGCTTTGAACACTTTTAGAAGAGTGAATATTAGACGTTTATTATATATTTATATATAGGTCTGGTGGTACGCCAAAATTTCTCAAAAGTCAGTGGTACGCATGTGCAAAAAGGTTGGGAACCCCTGTTTTAGACCATAATTAAATTAAATTTATTTTTGCGACATCGATCAGTTTGAAATGACGTCAAATATATTTCACTACGAGATTCTTTGTATGTTGATATGAAATATTTTCATTCTATTTAAAAGCGAGGAATATTACATATTTATTCTTTGAAATATAAATTAATTTTTGCAAACGATAAGTAATAATTATTGAATTTTCGAAATAAAATAAATGAAACTAGCCAAAATTTAGCATGTAAATGTTTAATATAGAATTAATGCTGTGTTTGGCACCTGTTAAACACAACTGTTGTGTGGAAGCGGGTTAAGTGACAAATTATGTTACAAACCTACTTGTTTATTTAAAGTTTTGGTATCAAACTTTAATAAAGTAATTTTCGTTCTGATAAATGGACCCTTTCAGCTTTAAATATCGTATGATATCTTTTTAACAGCTTTAAGAAATTGAGATGTATCAAGGCGACATCGAGAGGGGATTGTATAATGTCGTGTGCCACTTGGGAAATCTCACAAAAACCTTTACATAAAATGTAAATATTTAGTAAAGTAATTTATAAAGTAGTGTACACACAAAAAAAATCCATATAAAGCACTGTTTAATCCTAATACCAATCATATATTTAAGAAACCATGCTAGGATGAAAACTTTTGGTTGAGGGCAGCGCTGTAGTTTGAAGGTATATTCCTTCCAAATACTTACAAGAAAAAGCTTAACACCCTTTGTCAACATATAAATGTAATTCAATCATGCTAACTTATTTTAAGTATATTTCACTCAGTTAAATATGACCATGAAAAGATATAGTTAAAGCATCCATATCAAATTGGCATCAATTTTTATTAAGCTCGTAATTATCACGTATCACGCGTCTTTTGTATTTTTTAAAAGTATTCTAACAATTTTTGCAGATATCTGACTAAAAATCCCAGATGTTTTAATGTGAACTTTTGTCTGCTAACTATTTTGGAAGCAATTGAGTGACATTTAGTAGCGTTATTAGAAAACACTTTACTTAACTATATACGTTTGAAGTTTCGGATTCTAATTGTATACTAGTCAAAATGAATCGTGTGTGTTGTATCATCGATTTGGAAGGTTTTTTCCTCGTTGGACGAAGATTCCTTGTTCGAGAATTCGGCTTCATTGGTTTGAACAGCCATTCTGCGGACAGCATCGCATTCGATTTAAGTCCTTTCGAACAATCTTTGGAAGAGTCTGACAAGAAAACCATCGAGTACGTGACCAAGACAATCAGCGGCTTGCCGTTCCTGCCTATGGTTGGCGAAGAAACTGTTCCGTTGACTCTCTTGACGAGTAAAGTTGCCGCCGTCCACAATCTTTTCAGAACCCCCAAAAGATACAAAATGGCTTTTAAAGGCGGAAACATTGAGAAGAACGTATTATGGCGACTTAATATTCCTTACTTGGATCTTGAAGAATATGGGTGTCCCAAGTTTGACGAACTCAAAAAAAGTCTAACGTCATTCAAGACGTGTGGTTTTCATATAGATGAAACGCTGCATTGCCCACAGGCTGAAGTTACAGCTTTCAGAGCTTGGATGCTAGAAAATATTTCTGAACCCCGACAAAGTCGCAAATTTAGAATTAAAACTACAAAGGAAATTGAAAAGTAGCCTAGCATATAAGAATATTTTGAGTGATTTATTTCTAAATGCAAGGCTTCCTCTTATTTTTCTCTACTATTTTTATCTAAATTTTAAATTAACTGATTTTTATGTGCTAAACTTTTATCGTAATATCACGCATTTTTTAATTAACTTTTTTACTTTCTATGACAGAAGCTTTAGAACTTACAAAATTGTAATCGGAAAAAGTAGGAGTATTGAACAGATTTTGAAGTTTCGTTTTAAATTTTTCTCATTTATGTGTTCAATCAAAATTATATTGAACAAATATCAATTGTTAAGTAATTAGTTTGATAAGTAAGAAGACTGAAGAGTCCTGAAAATGAATCGATAAAAAATAGTCTCTCTCTAGTTATAGTTTCTTTCTATAGTTTAAATAGTTTAAACTCTAATTTTGAATAAAAATAATGTTTTGTTTAAAATTTAGTGTGCTTTAATTGTTTGGTTAGCTAATGCAGTGAAAAGGGTGGGGGAGAGTTGGCGATATTTACGAAACGAAAACTAAACTACTAGTTAAATTTCAACTGAGCCCATTTAAAGTTGCTATCTTTACTCATTAATTACACCGCACATTAAAGGCTTGCTCAAGACGAAATATACTGGAATTTTAAAATAAAAAATACCGTAAAAAAGTGATGTTAGTTGATATATAAACAAATATTTTTGTGAAAAAGTAAGCAAAAAAATTTTAACCTTATATTTAAGCATTGAAAACAAGCTTAAAATTTTAACGCTACTTACCCTCAATCAGTTTTTAAAAAATTGTACAAGTTAGGAACTGCATTTGGGCAAATATTTAACATTCCTGATTCTAAATCTGAAACTTCATGTAACCTGGCAATTAATTTTTAAAAAAAACAAGGAAACAATAAAAATAAACTTTATTTACGACAATTGAATAGGATATCTGTTCTATTGGTGTCCCTCATGGAACACTGTCGAAATGTTGTTATGTTCTGCATACTTGGAGCTCTGATGATGAGTGAGGGTAACTTTCCCAAAGAGATAAAAGATATTTCTTTATTATATTTAAAATGCATTATTTACTATATTTAAAATTCATTATTTTGATTTTTTAAGGTATGACAATCAAACGGAAATTCGAAAAACAACACTCAAGGAAACAATTCAAAACAACTTTTTATTATTTAACAATTGTACAGGATGTTAATTCTCTTGATGTCTTCCTTGGACATCCCGGGCTTGTCGAAAGGCTGCTTCATGTGCCTTCCGTCCTTGGCGGTCATACTCTTCAGACCCCATGACTTGGCGAAAGATTCAGAGCCGTACAGCATGACGGATTCGAAATCGAACCCAGACAGGAGCCTGTTCTCATGGGGTAACAGCTTCTTGAAGGCGTAGTGCCACTCTGGAAATCATGGAAGGAATGTAAAGATAAGTGACATCGGAAAAATTCACTTAGCAAACTATCTGATTAAAATGCAGTTTAAAGGAGTCGCTAAGCGAAATTGTAATAAGAAGTGGATCAGGCTCCAAATCCAACGACCCCGGTTCATTTTCTTCATTAACCAGTATTACGAATATCATTTAATTCCGCTTGTTTTTTAATAGCTACGAATATTTTTTTAATTTCAAATTTCGCTATTTACCCATCCCTGTTAGCGCTAAACCCTCTTGTAGATCCAATGTGTGAAGTAGTTCCACAAAACCAAACACCGTCTGAGCACATTGTACGAATCTAAAGATGTTGTATTACCTCAATTCTAAACGAATTCAAATTTGGCCGGGTTTGGAATTATTTTGCTCTAATTTTCACCGAGGGCCAATATCTAGTGGCTCTATAATTCACACCTTGTTTTACGTTCTCATAATTAGAAGTGGCCTGATTAATTTAAATTCGCCGACTTTTTACACAATTTTGCACTAATTTTCGCCTAGTGATTACCCATTAGATAGTTCTCGCCTTGTTTTACGCTATCTAATTAAAAGCGGTCGTATTAATTCAAATTTGGAGACTTTTGACGCAATTTTGCACGAATTTTCACCTAGTGGCGCTATAGTTCTCATTTTGTCTTATGTTCTCTAATTACGAAGTGGTCGAATTAATTCAAATTTGGCGAATTTGGCACTATTTTACACTAATTTTCGCCTGATGGCCTAATACCAAGTTACTCTTTATAGTTCTCACGTAGTTTTACACTCTCTAATTAAAAGTGATAATAAAAATTCAAATTCTTCGAATTCTGACTCTATTTTTTACTAATTTTCACCAAGAGCCAGTATCTAGTGACTCTATAGGTAGGTAGGTTGGTACATGTATTTTCCGGCTTGTGTGCTTGATCAGGGACACGCTTATAAACCATCGTCAAGTAACAGACAGAATTTTTACTGACACAGAGAGAGAAAGTACACCCAGGGCGAAGGCGGATATCGTACCCACTCCCTTGTACAGTGCGCAGACTGTAAGCGTAATGCGTTACGATCAAACCCACTAGGCCACCCGAGCACCTAGTGACTCTAAATAGTTCTCACCTTGGGCTACGTTCTCCAAGTGGATATCCAGGTAGCCGTCTCTGTCCGATCTGTTGTGCTCGTGCTCGAATCCGATGGCATGAAGAAACTCGTGGACTACTGTGCCGAAATACTCGCAACCAGTGCCCAGCGATAACTTCTGCTCGCCACCGCCGGTACGACCCCAGTAAGACCAGCATCTAAATATCGAGACGATTTGCCTTATATATTTTTGTATAGTTAGGATTAGATACTCCATTCTGGTTTTAAGAAAATTAACCTAAAAATGACAACGTTGTCAATACCATTAAGGGTCTTGTATGCTAACAGATCTCTATAAATTTCCAATGGGGAAACTTTGGCCCCAGTTTTCAAATAAAGTATACGACATGCACTCACGGAAACTTACCAAAAAATACAGCAGAAAGTTAGTTTGCCATTAAAATAATTAATAAGTATAATTTTAACGATATTAATTAGTTATAATTAAAAGAAAATATTTTGTTTAGATATTTGCATGCCATTAGTGCTGCCATCTGTAGTTTGTGAATAATTACTAAAATTTTGTTTTAATTATAACTAATTAATATCTTTAAAATTATACTTATTAATTATTTTAATGGCGAAATAACTTTCTTCTGTATTTTTTGGTAAGTTTTCGTGAGTGCATGTCGTATACTTTATTTAAAAACTGGGGCCAAAGTTTCCCCATTGGAACTGTATAGAGATCTGTTACCATACAAGACCCTTAACTTTAAAAAAAGATTAACTTTAGGGGGTTTTATAAAAAAAATAGCTATAAATAAGCAAAATAGCCAATTAAATTAAGATTCCCATTAGATGGGAATAATAACGTAATCATTACTTCACCTTGTAGACCAAAGTTTTGATTATCCATTTTTTTTTCAATTTGAAATATTTTCTGCATTTTGCGGCAAGAGCTTTAGAGAAAATCATGTAACTGCATTAAACTTTTAAAAACTTTACTAAACTTTATTAAACTTTTATATATGTCTCATTAAACTTTGTTCGCGTTAGCTATGAAGTAATTGATTTAACTATTAATTAAGTTTTTTTCTAAGTGTTAAAATCATTTCGAAATTTAAGCTAGTGATTAATAGGTTTAACTAATCCCCCGTTACTCCCTGTGTAAAAAAGACTTTCTAAAATAAAAACTCTCTATTGATTATGGCATCAGCCTAGAGATTCAACCTTCTCAGGAGTGCGGGGGTTCGAATCCCACCTACTGCCAGTCATCCTATAAATCGGATCCGTGCTGGAAATAGTAGAAAAATCCTCATCACGGATGGGCCCGAGTACACAGGGACAGACGTGCTCGTTAAATCTGTGGAGTCCAAAGTCCCGACGGCGTTAGCGTACGATGTCGCTCGAAGTTCCGTTGGGTGCCCACTCAGGTGCCGACCTCGTCATTTGACCAGGGTTCTAAATTACGAGGCGTTATTGGCTGTGTTAAAGCTCCTGAAGGAGGCTAGAAATAGGCAGCCGGAATCGATTACCTTACCTTACCTATTGATTATTGCTCTCACATTACTTACTCTAATCTAGTACTTACCCATTTCCTTTGTACATAGAAACGTAATCCCTCTCATTAGTCCTCTGTTTGAATCGAATGCAGGTGTTATCCTGGATGTGTTTCATGGATTTCAAAATCATATCCCGGATAGGATCTGAAAAAAATATTTAAAGAAGCTATAAATAAGTCTTAGATGAGAAAGAGGTTCGTTGCAAGATTCAGCAATTGCCTCCGAATAATAGGGAAATCCAAAAATTGGAATATATTTTTAATTTTTCTTTATTGATGGAAGAGACTCCTGTAATAATTTGCAATATCATTAAACTCCTCAAAAGGTTTAACTGTAATGTAGTTATTATCGCTGGATCAGTTATTAAACTGATTTAACTCATGAGTTAAATTTAGTTTAAAACTAGTTTTAAATAACCTTAGCAAGTTAAGTTTCCAATCTACACTGTTAAAAATTAGGCACTTTGTTTCACCAAAAATATGGTTCCTAGTAGCTGCAACGGCTGTGTGGTGAAACGTTAAACCATATTTTTGGTATTCGGTTGAACCATTTCTCAGGTTTTTGTTTCCAAATCCAGAAAAATGGTTCAACCAAACACCGAAAAAAGGTGAAACATTTCACCACACAGCCGTTGCAGCTACTAGGAACCAATATCATGGTGAAACCAAGCACAAATTTTTTAACAGTGTATGAAAGAAACAGAGTTGAGGGAAAATTCACAAATAACACAGCATCTCTATATTTGTTGCCTTATCATTGAAGTAACGGGAAAACTATTAGTCCTAGAAATGGTCTATTAGAAGAGGGAAACTTCTTCAGGGATTTCAAATTATATATTAAACTTTATTTTAGTTATGTTCCATTCTCAAGGGTTCAAATTCAAATTAATGGTATTTCTGTTTGAAATGAGGATTGCTTATTTCAATGTCCTTGTTTACATGTACCATATTTATATCCAAACTTCAATAATTCAATATCTTAAAAGTATTTTCAACCAGTAATTCTCATAACATCATCAGTTTAAGGGTCTTGTAGCCTAACAGATATCTATACAAATTCCAATGAGGAAACTTTGTTCCCTGTTTTTAAATAAAGTATGTGCTCACGAAAACTTACCAAAAATACAGAAGAAAGTTGTTTTGCCATTAAAATAATAAATAAGTATAATTTTAAAGATATTAATTAGTTATAATTAAAATAAAAAAAATTGTTTAGGTTTTTATATGCCGTTAATACTGCCAATTGTAGCTTCTGAATAATTACTAAAAAAAAATTTGTTTTAATTATAACTAATTAATATCTTTGAAATTATGCTTGTTAATTATTTTAATGGCAAAATAACTTTCTTCTGTATTTTTAGGAGAAACCTTACTTTTTGAAAACCTGTTTTAATGGCAAAATAACTTTCCTCTGTATTTTTAGGAGAAACCTTATTTTTTGAAAACTTATACTTATGATTTTAACTTAAAAGAAAATTATTAATACTTTATTTTCTTACTTAGAGATTGCTCAATCACATATGGAACAACACCACCGACCCATCTCTGTGAATCCCGAGGAATAGCATTCCTATCCTGAAATTAAAAGCACAATGAAATTAAAAAGAAATAGAAATTAAAAAAGTTGAAGAAAATATAAAAAAGTTGGAAAACAATATTTCTCTTATTTTCCTACATAAAGTTTCTGTTTTCTAAAACTACTGAAATTTACTGTAAAGTTACACCTGAATTTGTCAAAGACATATTTTTCTGTAAACAGTTAAAATCTGTAACCATTGATACAAATTGCATCTGTTGCGAATAGATTTTTTTAAAGTTTTGATTAAGAACAACACTGTTTATTCCAAATATATAGTGCTTTCACTGCTTTCCCCGAATGTGTAGTGGTTAGAGCGCGAGGCCTATGCCGACAATGAAGGTTCTTATTCAGGTCTTAGGCTCGCCTTTTAATTTCAAAGTACGCAGAAAACGTAACTACAAAATACGTAACTTTTAACGTAACTACAGAAAATATCTGTTATGAATGAAAAATTTTTGTACTGCTTTGCTACTGGAAGATAATGCAACCCTTTTTTTCCGTAGGCATTGCGGATATTTTCTATCATTTTTGCTGCTAGGATTTTTTTTTTGTAATGTAGTATGATTTAACGCTTTAACCAGCATTAGATAGTATCCCGGCATTTTAATATCGTTTAGATACGGACGGTACTTATACGATATCGTTATATTATCTAATACGTCGCATAACTTTATTCCTTTTTTATTTTCTTTACTTTGGTAAGTATAAGTCCATCATCCGAGATGTTCACATATTATGTACAGAACAAACATTTAAAAACCATGCATAATATTTTCAGATTACAAGGAGTCGAGGAGATAAAAAAAATATAGATAAAAAACAATTGAAGTTCTCATTTATGTATCAGTGAGAAATGTTTCATTAAAACTATCAGTTTTATTTCGATCAAATAAATAAAGAGAATAATAAGTTGTTCATTCTAAACTAAACTGCTGCACTGAAATATTTTGACGCATTTAAATTTTAATTTACATATTTAAATAAATACATTCCTTTTAAAAAAAACTAATATATTTCGTTTAGACCCATTTGCGTGATGCAAGCTGGTTTTTTTTGTTCAATTTATATTGAAATAAAAAATATTAAAAAAAAAACTTACTTGATAAGGGTCTATCCCCATGATGTCTCCTTCGAAAAGACCCTCATTGATCATAGGGTTGTGCTGTTGCTTGGCTGTTCAGTAAAAGAAATTGGAGTGAGATGTCATCAAAATCAAATAAAGTAAATGCTTAATCACTTTGATTTGAGGTAGAGTATTAACCCTTTATATATTGACGGTACTCATAAGAATCACTTATAAGCAGAGCCTGATTTCTGGTAGGGCAAACGGGGCACGTGCCCCAGGGCCCCCACTTCAAGAGGGCCCCCAAATTTTCTTAAAAGAATATGGGGGAAAGTAGTTGCCACAAAGAAAAAAATAATAACATAATACAATTGAACGAAGTACTATTAATTTTTTATACCATTCCATTTGCCCTTATACACCCGAAAATGCCAAAAATGTGGTAAACATTCCACTCCATATTCGACCACTCGACAGGGCTGGGAGCCCAGTCGGTAAAGGCGTTCGCCTCGCATGCGATAGGTCCCAGATTCGGGTCCGGGCATCGTGAAAATAACTGCCGACCTATCAACGGCAAATGCAACCAAAAATGTCCGACAAATAATGGTGGGAGTGTACGTTAAATATTTTTCAAAAGTCCCAATGATGCGTACGAAGTCGCCCTTAAAAGCTGCATTGGGTGCCTACTCAGGTGTCGATTCGTCACTTGACTGTGGTTCTAAATTAAGACTACCGTGGCCAATAGCCTTCGTGTATAGCTCTAATGCGACGATAATTCAAACTTACCCTAACCCATACAACTGGATGTAAAAAGCTACCCTACGTTAAATTTTTTACTTCGCCAAAAGCCGCTAATGCCAAAATTCAATCGGCCATTATATCATAACTGTATCAAATTGACATAAGGATATCATAAACATAAAGTTATTATGCTATACGTACATGAAATTATTATTTCTTTGAAGTTTTCATCAGATCTAGAATAGTTATCGCCTTTAAAGTCATGAGACATTGTAGTAATATCTTCACTTCTTACCATTTGTAAACATCAATTAAATTAAATTCGGAAACCCAAAAAAATCAAAAGATTTAAATTCTATAAATAAAATAAAATAATGATATTCAAATAACAATCCTACAAATTAAACCACGTGCTGCTTACGTGTTTATACTTAATTTTCGTTCACGCTGAACGCGATGATTTCTTTTAAATTGAAATAAAAAAAATATATATAAGTTCTAATCTTACAATGCTTTTCCTATGGAAAAATCGGCTCACGTTTTGCACTCCTACAGCCGTTCGGGTTCGAATAAAAAGTATCCTGTGTCCTTCTCCTGGTTCTAAGCTACCTCCCCACCAATTTTCAGCCAAATCAGTTCAGCCGTTCTTGAGTTATAAATAGTGTAACTAACACGACTTTCTTTTATGTATATAGATATAATATTTAAAGTATTTAAAATAAATATAATATTTAAAATATTTATAATAAATATATTATTAAAAATATTCTCGAATGGTTTTAAGTTTCTTACCAGGTTTCGCCCATACCAAGGCAACCAAGGTCAGGAACAAGACAATACTCCTCATGATGCAAAATTTGTGGTAAACACAAAACACTCTCAAAAAAGTGGGTTTTGCCTTTATAAACTATCTTTATCTAACTATACAAAGATGGGAAGGCGTCCTTCTGTTATTAGTGGCAAAACAATAGCAACTATCTTAGAGGGTTGAATGTCAATTTCTTTATGACGTGTTTATTAGATAAATTAAAAGATATGAAGACAAACAAAGATTTTATTTCAATGCTGTCCATTCAATGCTCACAATTATCAAAAACACGAATGATTAGTTGATATCAACTGAAAATATTTTGAAATGTTGTTGAGTTTCACAAAAATATTGGCAAAAAAAGAGTTAAAAGTAAATTTTTATTACCTTACAGCAAAACATTTTTTCTTGTTAATATCCCGATTATATTAGCTTAATGTGGGATTTGAGAAAAGGTTAAATATAGTATTCATATCCAGGGCTCGAAATTCACAGTCGCTAGTCGCAAAATGCGACCAGTTTTTTCGATTTTGCGACAACAAAATAAATTTAGTTGCAGTTATCTCGACTACGATTTTTCAAAAAATCTTCAATGCTAACTTTTTTTACATCGTGGTTTTTAAGAATCTTACCAAAAATAATTATTTTAAGATCAGAAATCTTCACCTATCCTCAATTTTTTTTAAACCATTGCTGTGATCATATAATCGCAAAAATTCGGCAGGCCTAAAATCGCTGTACATCGATCTACAAATTTCGAAACTTCAGCGAACTTCATAAAATCTAAATATTGGGGTTATTGTAAAATCCCCAAATTGTGGTGATTGTTTGTCAAATATATAGAAACTCTGACAAAAACTTTAAAAACTCAGACGACCGTAATATCCACAAACTTCTGCAACAAAAAAATCTGTTGTAAATTGTGATTTCTTAAATTTTGGAACTCCAGTTTTCCTAAAATGGCGAAACTCTTGTGATTCCATAAAATCGCGAAACTCCGGCGGTGACTCTATAAATACGCAAGTCCAGCTATCTGAAAATCGTCCATTTGGGCACTGTAGACTCCAAAAATGGCAGAGAAATGTTTCAAAAAGTTTTTTTTTTCATTAATTAACAAAAATTCTCCTAGGTAATGTGCGCCTAGTTTGTTAAGTGAGTCGCACAGACTGCTCCTAAATTTATTTGTCCAATTTCGAACACTGTTCATATCACATAAATGCTCATTCTTGGAGTTGTACTTTTTAATGTTTTCCGAAATTCTATTACACTTTACATTAAAAATACGTAATGTACTAAAATTGTTCAATCCTTTTAATGTAAGTAAAATCATTGGTTAAAAAAATAATTATAAATAAGCAAAATTTATAGCCAATTTAATTAAATTTTAATAGATGTGAATAACTTTAACGCAAGTGTTAAAAAAGATTCTATAACTTGTATAGTACTGTTATAAATTTCGAAATAACAAATCGTCGTAAGCAGGGTTCTAAATTAACGGTCGCTAGTCGCAAAATACTTCCAAACCTTTCGATTTTGCAACAACAAAATAAATCTATAGTCGCAGTCTTTGCGACTAGTTTTTCCAATTCGTCAATACTAACACTATTTTTTATCGTGGTTTCTAAAGATCAAAAGTAATTTATTTGAAATCACAAATCTTCATGCCCATTCGATGTATAAATTACGAAACTTCGACGAACTTAGTAAAAAATCTAAATTACGACTACTGATAAAATCCTCAAATTATGTCAATTATCGAATTTAGAAAATCTGACGACCGTAACATCAAGAAACTTCGGCAATTGTAATTTTCTAAATTTTAGAACTCCGGCTATCCTAAATTTGCAAAACTCGGGTGATTCTATAACCACACAACTCCGGCGATCTTAAAAACGCCTAATTGTACAATGTAGACTCCAAATCGTGTAAAGAAGTATTTATTTTCGATAATTGAAAAAAAAATGATCATAGGTAATGTGCACTTGCTCTTAGTGTTATAAGGTTTAGCACAGATTACTCCTAAATTTCTTTATCCAATTTCGAACACTGGTCAACTGGTCGTAAACTTTTTATTTTTAACTTAATAGTTTTAATATTATGAAATTTGAACGTATTTCTATTTTGAACGTATACTTATATTAAATGTATTGGTTATAATGCTTAAAAGAGTAAAATTTTAATGTCGAAAAAAATTAATGATCCCATAATAATGTATCATGAAATTTATATACTATTTATACCAAGACGTTGCCAAAGTTACAGATTTCTAAATGCAAGCCCCAATCTTCACTGATAATAACAGATAACCTTTACACAACTTTCTTGGGAAAAGTTGCACTTGTTTTTGTACAAAACGAAACAAAATGTGGACATTTTTTCTGCTTTAGTTTAGAATTCGTTATAGGCATCTAAAATTGAAAATGGAATTAGCTGTTCTAGTTATTCTAGCTTGTATTTTAACGTGCTATGGTGGTAAGAATTTTTTTTATATAAATTGTAATAAAATTTAAGTTGCATTAATCTACACTAAATTTTATAATATTTAATTTACTTTAAAAAAAATAGTATACGGATTTTTAGTGGATAAGATCGGAAGGTATCTAAAATGTTAATTACGTATAACAAAAGATTTTCTTATAAATTAAAAAAAAAGAGAATTAAACATTTCTTAAGTATTTAACAGAAAAAACATGAAAGCTTGAATCCACTAGTTATGCATATAATGAACAATTAAAAACTGTTAATTTTAAGTAAAACGGTTTTTGGAGTGTCACACGGTTGTCATGTGAATATTATTTTGATCTCAAAAAGGGAAGGGGGTGGTACTGAGTTTAACAAAGATTATGACTGTAGAACAAAGTTTTGGTATTTTTTTAGCTTCCACACTACGTTTATAACGTAAAAAGTGGAAGGTGTTATAATCGTTCAGCCCGTCTGTCTGTCCGTAACCCACTTTTATAGCCCAAACTACAAATGCTACGGACAAGTGTGATACGTCAAAAAATTCAGCGCATCGAAATTAGAATACATTGAAAATTTCAGAAAAGAATTCGAATTCGAAGTACTTTAATTATTAAAAAAACTGCAAAAATTAATGCTCATTTAAAAAGCGTAGGAAGCCATTTTTATTAGAATTAAATCACCATTGCCATTCGCAATAATCGCCTGAGAAACTTAATTCTTTTAGACAATAAATTAAAATAAATTTATTTTTTTGCGACATCGATCAGTTTGAAAAGTCGTCAAATATATTTCACTACGAGATTCTTTGTATGTTATTGAAATATTCATGGAATATATTATTTATTAATTATGAAATATTTTCATTCTATTTAAAAGCGAGGAATATTAAATATTTATTCCTTGAAAAATTAATTTTTGCAAACGATAAGTAATAATTATTGAATTTTTGAAATAAAATAAATGAAACTAGCCAAATTTCGCGTGTAAATGTTTAATATAGAATTAATGCTGTGTTTGGCGCCTTTTTTTTCAAACTCAGTGATAACTTCGAAATCATTTATCCAAATGATTGAAAGTAGCATTTTTCTCCTTTTTAAGAACTTTTTCCTATTATTATACATTCGTTTTTTTTATTTTAATTGTATTCTATCTTATATCTTCCAATCTCTAGGGACTCTGAGAGTTAATAAAGGCGATAATCTAGGACTACTGCAGAATCCTGATTTGTTTGAAGGTGACATTTTAGGCATACATCCCCATCAGGTGAAACAACTATAAACTGTTTAATGTTTTCTTATTATCGGAAATAACAGAAATAAAACAACCGGGTAATTCCATGCAAAATTATCTTGTCTATAGTGTAAGTCACGTTTGTAAAAAGTGGTTATCGCTACAACTTTTAACATTAAATGAAATTATTAAAACTAAATAATGTAATGTACTTTATTTAATTTGATTTATTTTTTTAATTTAAAAAGCTTTTAATCTCCTCTTAAATCGTGACTTACACTACAGTTACATGGAATTAGCCAACTGATGATTATATTTTTATGAAGGATCGAAATGCCATACCAAGAGATGAGCAGCGTTGGCCAAACGGAAGAGTTCCATATCAAATTGACCCTTATACAACTTACGGTATGTACTTTTACTATTATTCCATTCTAGCTATATAATAATACACTATTTACAAAGTCAAGATAATTTAACCCGTTAACAGTTTGAATTGTTCAAGTAAATAATTTAAAGTTAGTAAGCGAAAACGGCCAAGTCCAAAAGCGTCAAAAAAATTATTGCGGCATATTCCCCGGAACTAAGAGACATTTTTTTTTGTGGCACCACCTAAGCGACTTTCGCTACCAATTTTGACGTCCAGATAATAGTGAATCTAAACTCTCTGTGGATGTTGAAGTATGCCGTTATGCCGAGATTTAATTTTGTCGAGAGAATCTAAGCCAAGCTTAATGGGCACTCAAAGGATCTTTTACATGCTACATAATCATATGACATGTATGCCGACGATTTTCCCATCCTCAAAATCTGTCAATTCATCCGAGCTCAAACTCGCGATTTTGAGCAAGAGTCGGGCACATACTACCTCACAGCTACTGAGATGACCAATAATAAGTACAGTATAAGATAGTTGTTTAATGTATAAGTTTGTAAAAACCTATCACCCTATTCGGTATTTTTACTTATTTGATGTTTTGCTTCCATGAATACTTTAACGTCTCTACTTAACAATATACATGCAATATTAATGAATCCATACATATATGGTTTTTTATATTGCACATGAGTTAACACCAAAGTTTTTATATTGTAAAACATTTAATTTACTAGATGCAAATCAACTTGAATTGATCAAGAAGGCCATGGCTGAGTACGAGTCCAAAACTTGCATTCGATTTGTAGAAAAAGATGAAGATGAAAAAGATTTCATTCTTATTTTTGCAGGAAGAGGGTAAGGCTATATTTAAAATTCCTTTCAGATGATTATAATGTATTATTTATTGTAATATATTTAAGATGATGATTCAGATGATTAAATTCTATATCTATTTTCTTTTATATGATAACTGTAGCTGACTTACAGGGATCTATTATCCCACTTTTTGAAATTGGTTCGAATATTTTGTTGTAAAATTATTTATTGAAAGGTTAAGAAAAAAAATATTCGAACCAATTTTAAAAAGTGGGATTATAAAGCCCTGTAAGTCAGCTACATTTATCATTAAAAAAAATTAAAAACGTTTGTAAAAATTCAATAGAGGCGGAGAAATGTGGCTTAGAAAAACATTTTTTCCCCATTGGATTAACACAGAGGCACTTTGGTTAGGAGACCCGCGGTCATTCCGTCTCATTCGCCCATAAACTGAACAACCAAACCGAGAACTGGCAGTTTGAATTTATTTACGAAAACATGTTCGAATTAGTACTTAAGGGGGGATGGGCGCGCTGGACCGCGGGTCTCCAAACTCAAGTGCCTCAGTGTTAATCCAATGGAGAAAAAAAAACAATTTTCTCTGCCACATTTCTCCGGCTGTATTGAATATTTTTAAGAACGTTTCTTTTTTAAATAATAAATGTAGGTAACTTACAGGTCTCTATCTTCCCAGTTTTTGAAATTGCTTCGAATATTTTGTGTAAAATTATTTATTGAAAATTAAAAAAAATATTCGAACCAATTTCAAAAAATGGGAAGGTCGGGATCTGTAAGTCAGCTACATTTATCACATTAAAAAATCGCTTGTAAAAATATTCAATACAGCCGGAGAAATGTGGCAGAATTTTTTTTTTTTTTCTCTGTAGGATTAACACTGGTGCACTTTACTTTGGAGACCCCCGGTCCAGCGCGCCCATTCCCCCTTAAGTGTTGATTTTAACTGTACTCTTCATACATTTTTGTGTTTTGATGATTTTTTCATACTATTTGTCGGATTTCAGGTGTTACTCAAAAGTTGGAAAGACAGGTGGAGTGCAGGCCCTGTCTTTCGGAAAGAACTGTTTCCAGTTGCCAACTCTGGTGCATGAGCTAGGACACTCGCTCGGTTTCTACCACGAGCACACGCGGTCAGACAGAGACGACTACATCACCATTCACTGGAAAGAAATCATGGAAAGTGAGTGACAAAATAGAATGGGATATTTCTTATGATGTCACGCTCTCCATGCCGCGATTTCATTTGTTGTTTTGTTTTCTTAGACAAAGTGTTGAAACAAGCTTATTGGGTTTTTATAACGTCACGCGCTTCGAACTGCGCGATTTCATTGGTTGTTTTGTTTTCTTTGACAAAGTGTTGAAACAAGCCCATTGAAGAGCTTATAGTGGAAGAACGTGCTAAGTGACAAAAAGGTGAAAATGAGCTTCAAAGTTTTCAGTTTGCACTTAGAACTGATAAAAACGGCATTTACAAATGGTCAAAAAAAATATATACTTAAAGTTCATGAAAAGGGGTAAACTTGTTATATTTATATGGTGGGAATAGCCTATTGGCACAAAAATATCATTTTTTTTTTCAAAAATGTCACTTAGCACGTTCTTCCACTAAGATTTTCAATTGATTGAAACAACTACGCACTGTGGTTAGGTTAGTTACAATTATCGTCGCACTAGAGCTACACGAGGGCTATACTACGCACTGTGATGTCATAGTCCGTTGTCTTAAATCCCACATACAAACCACCTGGCAGTTCGAATTTTCCATTAACACTTTCGCTACGTAAGCACTCTGTTGCCGCGTATCTTGTAATAGGAATAGCATTATCGAATCCTTACTAGTACGGCCGTCCAGGCCGTTTTAGGAGTTAAAGGGTTAAGGAGATTATTTTCAAGAAGAATTCTTGATTACAAAACAATTTGCTACTACGTAAATGTAAAGAAATGGTAAAAGGATAAGCACAAATTAGCAAGAACCCAAGCGAAATTTATTTAAAAATTAATTTCTAATTTAGATTTAGATGAATTATCTTCATCTTATCAATGATCACAATTATGATAAACTCTTCCCCTCATAGAAGGAGCTAAACTAAAAAAATTCAATCACGTTTACCAGCATGCTGTATTCTAACAAGGTGTGCTGTAATTTTCAAGCACATGCTGTATTTTTACATAACTTTTTATAGTGTAGTGAAGCCAAGCTTTTTAATGTATAAAATTAAAAAAGAACTTATAAGATTTGTCACAAAAATTTTAGTCACCATATTCTACAAAACTTTAGTTCGTTAACTTTTGAAAGAAAAACTCAACAAATAAAATTCTGCAATCACTCTTCAGCCTCTTATTTTAATTAAAACTTAAATCGCTTAATATTTTTATCAGGTGCCAAAGACCAATTTTACAAGCTCAGCCCATCCGAAAACCGACTTCTGGACCCATTTGACTACGACTCCATCATGCTGTATGGCGAAAGGACCTTTTCTAAGGACGGATGGACAAAAACCATGACAGCAAAAGGAGCAGGGAGGAAACTTGTAGACGTTTATGACAAAAAAGGTCTAAGTGAAAGTGATGTCAGAAGAATTAAAAAACTGTATCAATGTTAGCATAAAATGTCTGGCTAAGAAAAACTCTTATGATTGTTATGTAGTTTATTAAAAAACATTGTAGCATGGTGTGTTTACTTATTAAATACAAACACCGCACAAAATATAGCATAATACATGTAAACATTAAAAAAAAAGACCGAGTAGTGAAGGCAATGGAAAAGATTAAAATAATAATCCACCTTTGAAAAAAATTATTTAAAGCTTTTACATAAAAATTATTACAAGCTTTTACTGTAAACTAAACTTCGTGAAAATTTTTACACAAAATAACCCGAGGAGAAGTGTACACCGAAAATATTTTGAATTAAAAAAAATTTAATATAAATATGGTAAGTAGAAATTCTATCCTAATTTAGTTTTTATGTCAATTTAACAACTGTCTTTATGATCTAGTTACTTTTTTGTGGCATTAAAAAATATGTGAAGATTAATTTCAATATTAATTTTAAAAACAGGCAGAATTTGTAAAATTATGTTTTTATTAGTATGAACAAGAACTTATTTTTTTAAAAATTACACAGTTCCCTGTTTCTTTTCATAGTTAAAGCGAATTTAGGAAAATTAGCCTCACCAGGACTCCTTCTCCAAATCACCTATTTAAATATAAGTGTAGATTTCAACACAGAATTTCAGTCAAGAAAATTTATACTACTACTTCGACACTTTTTGTTAAATGTTACATTTATGTGCAAGAGGTGATAATTTATTTATTTTTAAAAATAATACAAAACTCATTTTTAAATATTATCATTATCAAACTAAACCAAATCCATATTATTTCAAAGAAAATGCAGATAAATTAAAAAATATATATTGAGTTGTCTTAGAAATTGATTTAGTTTAAACAAACCATGAATCCATTTTAGAAAAAATATTTATTTACATAAAATGAATGATTTACATTCACATGTGAAAAGATGTACAAAAAGCATATTCTGTCGGGTTCTTTATTCATTGTTGATCTTGCTGTATAGATGCTAAAAAAATATATAAAGTTTATTAAAATAAACCAATTTATCAAATTAGGTACATAACAAGCAAAACTTTTTAATATATTTTATTTGCAGAGAAATTCGTTTTCAGTTTTGTAAGTGTTACTTAAATGTGTGTTAGCAGGAAATTTGCAGTGGAATAACCTAAACAGTTTGCTTAGTTTAGTTTGAATTATCGTCGCACTAGAACTACATGAGGGCTATTGGCGATGGGTGTCGCATTTTTGAACCACAGTCAGGTGACAAGCCGACACCCGAGTTGGCACCCAACGCAATCGTTAAGGGCGACATCGTACGCAGCGTTATGACTTTGAAGGATTTTTAACGTGCACTCCCTCTACACAGGGTATTATTCTTCGGACGTTTTTGGCTGCACGGACCGTTTATAGGTCGGCAGTTACTTTGACGATGCCCAGACCCGAACCTGTGACCTTTCGCATGTTAGGCGAATGCCTAACCGACTGGCAACCCCAGCCATTATAACCTGAACAGTATACTATCCAAAGAAATAAATTTCTGGCTATGCTCTTGGAAATGGGTTCTAACTCCTATATACAACTAAGAACTGAGATAAGAGTTGAAGCAGAAATCATATTTAATTTTCGTGGATAAAAGCAGCCCGATATAAACCATGTGACTGACAAAGAGTCTGCTTGCCAACTTAGCATCTGTGGATAAAACAAACTTGCCTTTTGTAAAAAAATAATAATAAGACGAGTATATTTTCTTATTAGGATTCTTCTGTTACTGCATAAAATTAAATTATCATGAGGTATATTGAAATAAAACGTCATAGTATAGAAAAAACAAAAAAAATATTCTAGTTTAAAGTATTTGGTGAAAACTCCTCAAATGCCTTGACTGATAACAAGAAAACAGGTTTATTTTTAGCCAGCGTGGGATAGGGTTACTGCTTCTCTTTGTGTTACATCATCAAACTACCTTTTTCTGATACGACAGCATATTACTACAAATTACATTGAGTTTAGTGGGTCAATGGCTGAGAGGTATTTACATGTCCGCCTCAGCCCCAACTGAGTCATCAGATATTCTGGATGGGAAAATTGTGGGCATGCATGTCATATGGAATGTAAAAGATTTATAATCCTACTATAAGAGAGGTAGGATTTTCATGTTTTGCGTGAAAGCTTTGCATTAAAAAATGTGCTTCTTTGGCAAAATATAACAAAGAATAAAAAATTGGTGGCCGGATTTGGGATTTTGTTTTAAACTGAATATTTAGGTACAGCCTGGCTGTACTTGCTGTATGCCATGAGCCGCCACTGGTGGGGCGCACCATCAAGGCCAAGCACTGCGAACACTGGTCTATTGTACTAACTAAATTGTTTAACCTTGAAGCAGGCCGATTGCTGGAATGAACCTCAGAATTTTCGTGATTAGTAAATTACTTCTCAGGCATTGATACAATCGTACATAAGATACTCAAATCTCTGTGCAGAATAGTTGTCACATTTACAGAGAACATGAAACACACTTTCCTCAACCTGTTGACATGCCCTCAGAGAGGGTCATCTTTTATTCCCAAAAAATATAGGTAAAGAGCTATACATATTTGTAATCCCTAGAGCAAAATATGGGATATTGGTAGTCTCCATTGAGGCCCTGTAACGCAGTGGTAGTGCTTTGTATTGCCGTGCCACAGGTCCGGGGTTCGAATCCCGTATTGGGCGATGTTCACTCAACCTTTCATCCCTCAGTTGGGTCGATAAAATGAGGACCAAGCATGCTTGGGAACTAAAGACTGGGGGTCCCGCGTGAGGCTGACCACCTAACCGGGACATATGCCTAGTACCCCAGAGCCCCTTGGTCAGCCTCAAGCGGGTCCAGGGTTCGAATGCCGTATTGGGCGAGGTTCACTCAACCTTTCATCCTCAATTGGGGTCGATAAAATGAGGACCAAGCATGCTTGGGAACTAAACACTGGGGGTCCCGCGTGAGGCTGACCACCTAACCGGGACATATGCCTAGCACCCCAGAGCATTTGGTCACGAAAGCTGAATTGGGCACGGCAGGCCTTGGCCCAGTAATGGGCTGTTGCGGCGAGGAGTTTAGTTTAGGTAGTCTCCATAATTATGAACCATAGTCGTTAATAATATATATTGCAATGAAATATAAAAATTACCTATTGGCAGTTAATCGGCTCTTCTCGGATTGCTAACTGATACATAATGGTAGAAGACAACAAGGAGAAACAGTGTAACTCCCAGCACATTTGCAAAGATGGCTAGTTGAATATCACTGATCATTCTAAAGCTATTGCTGATAAGCTAAAAAAAATATTATAGAATAAATATAGAATAACAAAATGATTAACAAAGACAAATCACTAAAGTCTAGTTTATATGCAAAAACTATGATATTAATTACGTAAAGTTAAATACTTAGAACATGTATTTTGTTATAGAACAACAAAAAACAAAATGTAGTACTTTTAGTGTTAAAATACAAGAATATGTACCAAAATTATACCCTGACTTGTATGCTTGCTTTTGTTTGTAAAAAAGAGCCGGTACCGGTACCTTCACGATAAACACACTAACGAAAAATCACTGAATAAGTGATAAAAGGCCAATCATGGCAACCTCATCTTTTATGTAAATAATTGCATATCATTATGATTTTGATAATTCAATTGTGTGCATGTTGGCATGACTTCAAGTGTACAAAATCTGCATGCTTCATTAAATGCCTGCAAAATAATTATTTGAGATTAATAATGCAGACTTTCTCTCATCTGGCCATCTCAATTTGACTGGTTGATAAACGGCATCTAAAGGGAGTAAAGTTAAGAAGTTATTCCAACAAATATTAGGAAGGTAATTACACGTTTGATATTTCTTTCAGGTAGGATTACTGAGAAACGGCTAGTCAAAACACCTAATCAACCGCAACAAAGCCAAATTTACTGGGAAAAGTTTTCATATTATTTCAAATACATATGACTTAAGCTTCTGATCAATGTATTATGAAAACATCCTAAATACTAAATAGGAGAAAATTGAAGAGTACAGGGGAAAAAGAGCTTGATTTCATAGGAATCTGTCTGTATCAGGATTCTTTGGCAACAATAGCTAGTCATCGCCAAAACTGGTGTAAGAAAACCGGTTACTCACTTTGTTTTTCTCTTGGGGCAACCTTGATTCACGCCAGAGATCAGTGGACATGAGTCACACGTTTGTACCACGAAAGAAGAATTGGAAAAAAAAAAAGTTTCCTGTCGCCAATGTCCGCCAAGAACAAAAGAATACGGGAAGCTTCCTACGAAATCAAGCTATTTTTCTCCTGTACTCCTCAATTATATTTGTAACCCCATACTATCTAATTGCTGGCCAGGCGACTTTTCGAGTTTGGCGGTATACCAAAATTCCTATTTTTCCAAAACACTGTCATTGCTTGTGATTTTTTTAGGTAAAACTAAATCAAGTCTCAATCAGCTTCTGGAATCCCCTTTTTTTATTACCTAGTACCTATATATGGTTGCTTATGCAAATATAAGTTATTAATCGCTCTTTAAAAACTCTCCAAAGTTTGTGACTTTGACATCAGGCCAAGACAAGGAATTTTGCTCGATCTATAAAAGGTGTGATATAGAAAAAAATCTTAAGAATGGATTGTATTTTTTAAACGGCAGTCATATGTGCTCCTCGACAGGAAAGAAAACAATCATTGCTTCCCAAACTCAAGCCATCAAATGTATTGCAAAAAAAAACAGAATAAAAACAAATTTCTATACATATAACAAAACAAAATGTTATTTATTAAAACAAAGCGTTATATACCAACAGTGCTACACAACTTTTAACGGCAAACTACATCTGAAAATTAAACTTTCAACTTCTTCTTGTAAATATATGTTACCATTTCTGAATAAATATTGATATGAAAAATAAAATATTTACCTGAAATAACAGAAACTGGCGTTTTTATTCAAATCTTAAACGCCGGTAATCAGAAAGACACGTCACAAATTTTATAAACAAGCAAAAAGCTACTTCTTGATTCGGAAAATTAGAAGTTGTAGTCATTTCTACGTTATTACATTTTTTTAATCAATAGAAAAATATATTTAAGTAGGTGGTTTTAAAAAAGTATGATGCTGTAAAAGAACTTTATTGGCAAAATATAATTAATAAATTTTAAAAATATTTTTTTAACATAAAAACTTCACTTTCTGCTGCAAACCGGAACAAACATTTTAACTGCCATCTATTTGTGGAAATTTGAACTATTCATTATTACGTCACAACATCGGGAGGCGGGAGAACAAAGACGCAACAAATGGATTCAAAACAAACGCTGTAGTTTTTTTCTTTGTTTATAAAAGACCAATTTTATGTTTAACGCTATCGAGAGCCGGAAAAATTTGACACGAATTTTTGAAACATGTGAGTAAACTTTGATTTCTGGAACACACGAAATGATTTGGAATCTTTGAGCATTTAAAGGTAAGATATTTAAATGTTTTGTTGTAACGGCGGTTTAAATTGCTCTATTGTCTTTGTACTGAACATCTGTTAAAATATGAAGAAATTGAATGAATATTATATAAAATATTCGTATTATTAACCGACTTGCAGTGTATTTTCCTATGATATTTTTATGTTCTATCGTTTGTATTCAATAATTCATTATTTAGAATAGATTCAATAATTATATATAATACAGCGTTGTGAAATGTATAAATGGGTGCATTTTCGGCTAAAAGTGACATACTTTTAAATTAAGCAGATTTTTCGCCACCTTTCAATTTTCTTATTTCGAAAGAATGTTGGTATTGACAAGGCGGATGTTTTATATTTTTTTTTTGTCTGGAAAGATAACTGCCCACTTGTATGTCGACGAAAATTATGTAGAAGCGGCCTGGGAGACAGTTTATTGTTACAAACCTACTTTTCTTTTTGGAAAAATTTCAATGGGTTTTAGTAGGGTTAGCTTTTATTATCATCACATTAGATCTACAAAGAGGGATATTGGCGACGGGCGACATTATTTAGAACCACAGTCAAGTGACGAGCCGACACCTGAGTCACCTTTGTCAATAATAAATTAAAATGATGACATTAGTATTAATAAATATATAGTTTCAAATTAATTTTATTTAAAAAAAATTCTATCACTTTCCCTATTCACATGAAATTTTTTAATAAGATTTTAAAGATTGAAAATTATATTTCTAAATCCATATCAAATGTCATCATGTTGATATAATAGTTAATAGTGCTGCCATCTAGTTTTTATAAATTGACTGACAACTAAATTAATAATTATTTTGAAAAGCTTTTTGTCAGAAAGTTGCAACACCTTTTTTTAGTTGAGTATTTACAATATTTTAAGTACTCTAACAGTGTAGGTCAGTTGGTATATTTTTTTTCTGTTATATTAAATAAAACGTATATTAGGGGCGTTTACTGAAAATCTGCATTTTTTTAATCATCATGATAATATTGTACTCTGCCAAATTAATAAAAAAAAATGTTTTACCTTGAAAAGTAAAAATGTGAAAGAATCTAATAAAATTAGGCGACTTAGGAAAAAAAAGTCACATTTATTCAAATCAAAACTAATACTTCAGCAGTTTAGCTTTATAATTTTCCCTTGAAAAGAATTAAAATAAAAATAATTAACCCCACACACATGCCCACCACAGTTTTAGAGTTGTTCCGTTTCGATAGATGGCAGCACCAATTTTATAAAATAATTTTTGTTTACAAATTTTGGTCTCGTGATAAATTTTTCCGCTCCACACGATATTAATAGCCAAATAAAAATAATTAATTTATCGAATTATTTTTTCTGATTTTTCGAATTTAATTTCTTTTAATTGAATTTGGCTTGTAGTAGGTGACGTATTTTCTTCCAGCTTTCATTACTGCATTTCCTTTCTCGATCGGTATTTTGTTTCCATTGATTCACCAATCGAAGCTCGAGAAAGAATTTATTTTTATTTAGCATTTCATTTATGTTTTCAAGAATTTTATGAATTGCTTTAAAGTGTTTACTATTTTTCACGCAAGACATGAAATCTGAAATCCATTATAATGGACATTCTGAACTTTATTAATACCTTTATCCGATAGATGGCGGCAGGTGCTCTATTTTTTCTGTTATTAACCACTTGTCCAGTTTCAAATTAAATAATTATTATTAAACAGATTATTTTTTATTTATCTTCCCTTAACTGATTGACAGCAAATTTAAAAAGGTATACAAAATAAGTATTTATATTTTTACAAATTTTTTCATAAGTGAAATAGATTTGGATTAAGTAGAAAGTGCGTAATCTCTACTAATAAAATCAATCAACATTTGTATCTATTATTTCAACTCAATGTCATTTTGTTTACACTTATACTCTCGAAACACCGAAATTATTACTTGCCATACATTGAATTGAAATACTTTGTTTAAACGTAACTTTGTTTGAAAAGATACAGTAACCCCCTCGCTATATCGCGCATCATGTCTCCTAATTTTTCCCCCGTGATATTTGCCGGAAAACAGGTTTTACGAGAAAAATCAAAGCATCTAACTTTAGATGGATTATTTACTAGAAAATAAGTGAAATATAGTATTACATATGCAATAATGTGTTTGTGAATTAATAATAATAATTCCTTTATAAATTTCTGTTTTTCTAAAATAGTTATATTATTTAATATGATTTAGATTTAATTTTTCAAATACATATTGTGCTTAGGTTAAAAACTTTGTTGAGAGTATAAGTACAAGTACAATATCTATCAAGTCGCTCGTTATATCGCGCATTCGGTTATATCGCTGTTTTTTTGGTTGTCTCCCGGGAAGCGCGATATAACGAGGGGTTGCTGTATTCAAGATTGAAATCATAAAATCTTCCAGAGCTCAAACGTCCTTCGCATGTTCAAAGGTTACCTTCTATTACGTGTCGAGAAAATTAACAATGTTTTTATGTTTCACTTAAATCGACTCTTCTTCACAAAGAATACAAATTAAAGATCGAAAGGATTTGACAACCTTATTTTTATCTCGCTTTTATTCTTATCATTCAATCCGTAACTTTTCTTACTTCTTACATCTCCAAACAACTTTTTCATTTGTGAGGCTGGTTTGAAAACTCAATCGTCCGTTTATTATTATTTGTTTTCGGATATGAATATCTAAACTGCGTTGTATTGGTGGATATATGTACTTTATAAATAATATATTTTTAACTTCTACAGTGGTCGAGGGGACGTACATAAATTACGTCACGCGCAGGGGGAGGGAGGGGTATGCGCCAACGTAGCGGATCGATGACAAGGAGGGGGAGGGGTAATCGCTTGTGTGACGTAACGATTCGGAAAATATCGCTTTTGCAAGAAAAAATCTGTTTTACATAACTGAAGATTTTGAACAAAATCTTAAATCTTTTTTTTTATATCATAAGAAACACTTTATTTTAGAAAGAGGATGGGGAGATTATTATCTGCCACAACGGTGGCATTATTAGTCTCCTATATTTTACAGACCTTTTACAGATATTTTACAGACCGAATACACCCAGACCCCCTTTTTTAGAAGACTTTAGCGAATGGCTATAGTTAGTCCTTGGACAATGGAAATGTAAATACAATGTCGGTGTATTCCTCT
This sequence comes from Oedothorax gibbosus, assembly GCA_019343175.1. Classification (NCBI taxonomy): domain Eukaryota; kingdom Metazoa; phylum Arthropoda; class Arachnida; order Araneae; family Linyphiidae; genus Oedothorax; species Oedothorax gibbosus. The sequence continues at coordinate 90,111 of JAFNEN010000280.1, forward strand.
GATCCTCTGAATAAATTATGTAACCAAGATAAATTGCACTTTTTCTTTCAAGTAATTTTATATATATATATATTATATAAAATTTAATATATATATATTAATATAATTATAATATATATATATAATATTATATATATATATATATATATATATATATATTATATATATTAATATATATATGCATTTTTTAATTTCAGAAACAAAGAGAAATATAAAAATTAACTTTTTCTTAGGGGGGGAGGGGTAAAAAAAGTCAACATTTTGCGTGACGTAATTTATGTACGTCCCTCAATCAAATAAAATAACAAGCTTTTATTGATTACCCTATAATGTTAAAGTTTAGTTTGCGAAAAATCGATTTTGTAGTAGTCGATAATGTCACTGACCAGCTTAGAAACGTAGTTAAAAGTTTACCCAGGGTAAATATAAACCTCAGTTTGTAAGACCAGTAAGAACCTCTACCATCTTGAATTAGAGGCCCGTTTCCAATAGCCCTCCTGTAGCTCCAGTGAGACGTTTATGCAATTTAAACCTATAAAACTGTTAATTGGGCCTGGGAAGCCCTTTCGGTTAAGGCTTTTCCGGTTACCAGGTTCGGATCTAGACATCGCCAAAATAACTGCCGACTTATAAAGGGCCCGTTCAACTAAAAAAATGTATACTCAGGTGTCGTCTTCGTCACTTGACCAGGTCTCTAAATTTACGATACGTGTATTGGCTGTTTGCGTTAACACGTGGTAGCCTAGTCGGTATAGCGTTCTACACGCTATTAGTCCAGATCGGATGGCAAGCGGCGCGAGTTCGAACCCGGTGGCAGTCACTGCTGTTCTATAGACGAAAATATGCAGCGAAAATGCAACTAAACCTACCCTAGTATAATGGGATAGACGTTCTTGTTAAATCTGCGGAGTCCAAAGTCCCGACGGCGTTAGCTTACGATGTCGCTCGAAGTTCCGTTGGGTGTCCGCTCAGGTGTCGACCTCGTCACTTGACCAGGGTTCCAAATTGCGAGACGTAATTGTCTGTGTTAAAGCTCCTAAAGGAGTCTAGAAATGGACAGCCGGAAACGATTAAATTAATTTACCTCCTATCAGGTTCAATACACATTGGCCTGTTTAATATAAACGTAGATCTGTATTCTTTTTTATTTTATATATAAGCGACAGTAGCCAGGGCCTGATCCACCATAAGGCCCGGGCCTAGGGCCCACAAATGTTAGGGGCCCCGAAATTTTACTTTGTACTAACCTAAATGTGTAGACCCCCAAAATGTCAGTAAATTTTAAAATTTTCTGAGACCCCGCTTGGTTTTTAGCTTGACTTTGACTCAGACCTAACGGGATTGATTTGAGTGATGTTATAAGGAAGCCTATTAAATGTTTTCGAAAAAATGCTAACTAGCACCATCTACGGCAATCATACACAACATTTTCCGTAAAGGGGCCCCCAAAATTTGTTGTGCCTATAGCCTGACCTTTTCTAGATCAGGTCCTGACAGTAGCTCGACTACTCTATGAGTAGACCACTTTCGATTTCAGCGACCTGCCCTTAGATTTGTGTCAGTAGAAGGGGGGCATTTCCTGTGATGGGGAGGGCCTTTTCCCACGAGAGTGCCCTCCTTGCAAGCACCTCACAGGAAACCGCAGACGATTCTTCTCTTTTCGATCTTTTTTTTTTATCGTCTGAAAGTATTTACTTTTAATTTTCCGTAATGATATTTTTTATCTGTAGAAAACCTGACTCTTCAGATAACAAGACAAGTGTCTCTGTGATCTGCCGTTTTATACACTTTTTCAAAAAAGTTTAAGGCCATTTTTAAAAAATATTAAAAAATCGCGGACGCTAATTGCAAATTGGCCATTTTCCTAATATTGATTCTTAATGAGAGTGTGTGTGCATTGTATAGTGTATTTTAAATATTGGAATTATAAGTTAATGTAAGTAACGTTATATAATTTTATTATAAACAATAACATGGATTTATTGCTATATAACAGATTAAATGGTATAGTCCGCCTGTCACTTCTTAGCATCCCAAATATTTTGATTGTGGAACAGTCCACTTTGTAAAAAGGTCCTAAAGGAGTGAGGTATGGAGAAGGGGTCGCCGGGTTAACCCTTCGCCATGCTCGGTTGCAACTGTTCTGTATTTATCGTGTAGACGAGTGCTCGAGGAATACACTGGCTTGGAGTAACAATATTTATTAAATCAACATTAGTAAAAGTAACGCGAGTGTATAAACAACAATTAAGTTAAGGTAAGGTAAAGTAACAATAATTAGTTGCTGCGACGCTCGATCAACGAGCGGTCCCGGGGCGGCAGCGTTGCCGAAGAGGAGAGAGTTCACAAGCAAGCAGTGAGTTTTATAAGTCCAGTACCGGTGTTGCCACATTTAGCTAATGAACGTGGTTGGAAGATGTTATCGAACAAGCACTGCATCTACACGTAGCGCAATGCCGCCACACAGAGTTGCCAATCCCATGTGTTTGGAGAGCCTAGGGGATTGTTGGGTTAGTTTGGTTGGAAATAATGTGCCACACTAAAACTACACATAGGTTATCAGTGAAAAGGGGATTATAGTTAATTGCTGATGTTTGTCATCAATTGCACGTGCATTTCTTTTCGATTTTGATTTGATCGTCAGTATATTTGTATCTGTAGTATGTATTATTTACCATATTCAGTATCACTTCGGGGAACGCTATTGGTTAAAATATAGCTATGCAATAATAGTGAACCCATGCAAGTTCGAACTTTTCGTTTTACGAGTGATAGTTACGACTCGTCTAAAGCACGTCATAGTTGCCAAAAAGTGATGGGAGTACTATATGTAAGCTTGGATCGATTTGATATTTATTTTAAAATCCAGAACGAGTATATTTATTTGCTAGTTCTAGATAAAGTTGAGGCTTTGCTATATTATTTCTCTATTTTTCCCTATCTACAATTATTCGCCCCTTACTTTGAAGATAAAATTTGGATCTAGTCGTACCAAAAAGTATTTGTTGAAACTTGTACAGTTTTTTTTTAAATGATTCAACTAAAGGTTTGATTCCAAGGCCCGTGACCCGCACTTTCATGTCTGATTGGTTACTGGAGTTTACCAATTAATAGTCGTAAAAGTGCGGACCTCGGACCTTATTATTATAAATTTTTAATCTGGGGGCCATTTTTTATTAGAATTACATACAAAAAAACTAATTTCTTTGAACATAGTATTTATTGAACTCTATTTATTTTCCTTATAATGAACATCATTTTTTATTTTTTAATCGAAGTGTACCTCTGGATTCTGTGGTATAGGTGCACTCTTTTTGGCATTTGCACGCGCTGGAACTTGCATACGTACCATAGTAAAATTAAATTTTGTGTTTTATTTTAAATTATGTTACTCTTTAATGAAGTCAGTCAAAACAAAACTAATAACGATTACTTTGGAAGTATATTAAAAATTCAAAACAGAACGAAACGAACACAGTAAATTCTTTTAGTCGCCGTGCCACTTCAACAAACAATCAAAAATAAGATGAATTGACGATTGATGGTACGCAAGTATCACGCTTTTGTGGAATTTTCTATCTGTACGCATATGAAACTTGTGCAAAATCCATGACACCGCTTCGCCTCCACCCACCGAAGCTGTCCTCAAAAAATAAAATACTTATTAAAAAAATCGTGGCCAACTGGATTTTGTCCCACCTCACTTCACTGGCAACGTAAACAAACCGATACGCGCCCCAGCCATAGAGTTAAGAAGAAGATGAAGATGCTGCCGGGCAAAAACCAGTACAAAAAACCGGTTTGCCAACTGAAGCCATGGATTACTTTGTAGTAAGCCCAAACAAATCCATTTGGCGAAGTATTTGACGCTATTTTTTACAGTGGAGTTTGTATGGCTTGGTTTACATCGACTGATTTCTGAATATCTAATATGAACGATAATTACAACGCATTTTTGATTTTTCTTATATATGAAGGGAATTACTGGAATCTTGTTCTACAGCCTACAACTGCGCAAGCAGTCATTTTTCGATTTTTAGTTAATGTTTTTTTTAAAAAAACACTATATGCGTTTTAGCTTGAACTAACATTGAGTTAGCTGTTTGTTTGGGCTTACTATGGTTGCTTGGCAACTTTCTGACGGCATCTCGCCAAGCATCCCCATCTTCTTACCTATAGGCTCCATCCAAGCGAAAGAGTTCAAAGGGGCCCTTTTCAAGGGGTCTTTTCATTCTTTTTTGTCTTATCTTTTCAGAAACCAGAATGTGTTTGTGGACAATAAAAAAAACAGAATCTTCGGTGAAAAAAAAATGGCATGGAACACTTCCAAGGCCTTCTGTATTGTTTTCCTTTCCTTAGCCTTGTTTCCCGTGCTTGATTTGTTGTAACTATAGTACAACGTGTTCTGGTAATAAGTTAAAAAGTTATACGTGAAGCTTGACAGCTTGTAATTTTTGGGTTGGTTCTCCTGTTATAATTGTTTCAAAGTAATGGGTTCCGATTGTTTAGGGTCGTAAATAAAAAAAATGAGTAGATGTGAAGCAGTTGTTGTTGGCAGTAATTGGAAAATTGTTGAAAGTAGTAGTTTTTTTTCTCTTCTGAAAAACCATCAGTGAAAAGACAGCTATGCTACTGGTCGCACCTCAACTCTTTAAAATGTTATTTGTTCATTCTTTTATCTTGTTTGAAAGATTGGTCAACCGTCTGTAAGTAGATAATAGAGGTTTGGATACTCTTCGTAGTATGTTCGAGGTGGTTATAACTTCAATTGCGTTTTAAAATTGCTGTAAAATTAAAACAGAAATTCAGAGTCATGGGAAATTTAAAGGAGCACTCGAGGATATTTGTTTAAAGTTAAGGGTTTCATAGGTAAACAGCAACAAACTTCGCGATTAATCAAAATATTCATTGACCTTTGTTAATTTTTACGTTTTTTTTTTCTGTTTATTTTATAGATATAAGAATTAAATAAAACTGTAATGTGCTGAAAGGTTTTTATGCCTTAATGGTTTTAAAAACTAATATGAATGATTATTTTTCTAAAAGTTTTATTACTTATCTTATGTTTTAAAAATTAAATAATGAACTTATTTCTCATATACTAATATCTGTTTCTCCTCTGGTGACGATGGTACGACAATACCTTAACAAACTTCAGGTGGTACGCAGTTGGTAGGACAACATTTGGAACTCCTGGTTTAGAGGACCATTGTTTTTATTTTTCATGAGATAACAAAAACTTCAAACGCAATCTTATGGTGTAGTTTCACAGCATTCTGACAAGTAGTTCTTGGAATAGAATTCTTAACCTCCTGCTTGCTAATGTCTAATAACGAAAATTAGCAACAAAAAAATAGCTTAAATTCGATGTTGTACTCGTGACAATTAAAACCAGAGTTCGAAATTGGATAAAAATTGGAAATTAGATTAAAGTTATCGAAAAATTGAAGATTGGTGATTTTAAGATATCTATTTTGGACGAGATCGTTGGAAAACACGAAAAAAAGTTAGCCTTGACGTCTTGATGCTACTAAATTTGTTTTTGTTGTTGCAAAATTGAAAGGTTTTGTCGCATTTTGCGACTAGCTACCGTTATTTCGAACCCTACTTTTGAAACTAACAAAAATGTCCAACTATGAACTCGCCATGTTTCATAGCTGTCCTCTGCCATATCACTAACAGACGTCGCGGTGCAGTGACCGAAATATTTGTGAACAGAACAACTTGGGCCATGTGTGTCTGCCCCACACAATAGCATCCTTGTGGGGCCCCCACAGTGGAATAAAGTCTCTTCTGTGTTGTCTTCGATTTTTAAAAAAATTACTTACCGAATTTGCGACCAGCTGGAAGACGGTTTTGTTATCGCGAAACCCGAGTCTTGGGGCTATTTTTAAAAATAAAAAGGTCAGTGTCGAGAGCTTATTTCCGTGATGAGACATACAAAATATTGCTCGAGCTCTGCTCTTGTTCTTGTGGCGAAATGAGTTTGGTATGGGTTTTTTTTTAAAAGAAAAGTTCGTGTGTAAACGCACCTCGCTTCATTTATTTAATTTATACAACAGTATGTATATGGCTCCGTTACCTGTTTGTTTAGTCGCTTCCTCAACCAAGAACTTATGTCGCTCCTTATAGTTGTGTTGGGTGCCTATTCAGGTGTCGGCTCGTCACTTGACTGTGGTTCTAAATTATGACGCCCGTCGGCAATAACCCTCGTGTACTTCTAGTGCGATGATAATTCAACCTAACTATCAACCGATAATTTAGTTAGAATTAGAAGGAATATACGTACTAGTTAAAAAATTGCATTCTCATTGGCAATTCATATATCTGAATCTGGCGACATGTTTAATGTTAGTTCGTTTCCGTCCAGATGTTGCACATCAGACCATCTCTTCAAGTGGTATTAAGTGCTTTTAATTTCCGCAAAAAACACCAATTAATTGTCGCGAAAAATACTTAACCGATAAACATTTATATCTCATTAACTTTCCCTGTCAAAGTTCAGCTGTCTTTCCCGGCTTACTTTTAAACTGGATAATCCCTCCCACAAGTGGACATGAAAACCAACTTTGGTCCGCAATCATCTTCTCGAGTTTTATCAGCAGGAAAGAGTCAGTCGTGTGCTTGACCTTATTTTTTGGAGTGCTTCCCACGTTCCTACTTTCTTCCAGAGATACCTTATGCCAAAAGTGGAAGACACTCCACCTTTTACTTTCTGCAAGTTCCGCTGATGGACCTTGAAGGCTTGTCCTGTTTATGTCTGCTCGATTAATTAGGTTTGTTGTGGAGAGAAGGCTGTTTGAGTTTTCCTTGTTTTTTTCAATGAAATGTTGTCCGTGAGGTTTTTTGTCACGTAGTTGTGATGTATTTGTTGTTGTTTATAGGACCGTCGTTTTATTTTGACGGCTTTTTTGTTAGGCTGGATGCATAGAGTTTGTAGATTGTGTGTGAATAATGAACGATACGAACGACTTTAAGATAGCTTACTTAAATTTCCAAAATTATTTTTTCTTACCTAACTATAACTTCTATAATGTATGTAAAATCCAATACACTTATACCTCTCCAATAAAGTACGTATAACTTAACCCTTTCACTACTAAAACGGCTAACAACTAAGGATTCGATAATGATATTCCTATCACTTATTACGCGGAAACAAAAATCCTACGTGGCGAAAGTATTAAACTACGCGCTAAGAAATGTACTATTTTTTGATCAATTCAAGCTGACAAATTATGGAATACTTTTCACGTTAAGGAACAACCCATTGATTGTAACAAATTGTCTTTGTTGTTGCATATCTTCTTTAAAAGATATTAGAGTAACCTGCAGTAGGTTATTGACCACCAAAAAATCCATAACTAAAAGAGGATTTAGATGTAACAAACTAAACAAAATTAATCGAAAAATATTCAATAGGGTATTTGACTAAAAAAAAATTTATTGGCTTAAAATATTCTAAGGCCAAAAATATTAGACCCGTATTTTTTTCTTTTTTTTAAATTCCCCATAAAAAGGAGAAAAATAAATTTTAAAATTAGGGCGAAACATTACGCCCGAAAACGCTTTGTGGCTCTCACGTGGTATCTATGACGTCACTAGTAACTATAAACAAACTTTATAACGCCATTTTGGAATCTATTTTAAGCACATTTGAACTATCCGCTTCTGTAAAACCTTCCATCTATATAGTTCTTATTTTAATAGTAAATTAGATTAAATCCAGTTTAATTGCAAGCAAAAAAACATCACACGCACCGGTTTGTTTATAGATACTAGTGACGTCAGCCAAATGGACGTGTTTGTGATCACGTGCCGTACCGATGAAAAATAAGCCATTTTAAAATGATTTTTATGAATTAATTAAAGATTTATTTTGCAAAAAAATATATACGTTTGTTATTTTTGGGTTAAATTTTATAATTAATTTAATATCGGAAGGTATATTAGTGATACAGTCAAGTATCCTATTTAAATGACGTCAATATTATTTCCAAGTGACCTTAAAAAATCCCTTGAATCACTTGCGAACCTTCTACTCTACACTAGTATAGCATTATTAATAAAACCTCTTGGTTTTCCCAGTAACAACGCAGGACGATCGATTCCCGTGAGGTAAAGCTGTGAGTCATCCCCATCTGATGGGATCGAACCGGAGACCTGTCACACACAATCCGGTCTCTCACTGGTTCGAGGGTAATAAACGGGAGCTTGCTTTATGTGTGTAATTATGCACCAAAGTAATGGCCGGCTTTTCTGCCCCGTGGGCTACAGGGAATTTTGGTTTTATGCGTCCGTCTGGACCTAGAGGTTTCTCTTTATACTAAGTAGAAAAGAGGTTGATGAACAATACTTTAACGTAGGTCTTTAAGTTCTACCGAAAAGATCGAGCGGCGTGAGAAGTAACTGAAAAATAACGAAATCTTTCGTTAACGGTAAAAGTAACTAAGTTACAGTTACTTTCTGAAAAATCTAACGGCGTTATTCCGCGTTACCGAAAAAAAAGTAACAGTTACAAGTAACGTGTAACTCCAATCCCCCCCTGGTCTTTTTTAAATTTAGTTTAGTTTGAATTATCGTCGCACTAGAGCTACGCGAGGGCTATTGGCGACGGGCGTCATATTTTAGAATCATACAGTCAAGTGACGAGCCGACACCTGAGTAGGCACCCAACGCAACCGTTTAGGGCGACATCGTACGCAGCGTTAGGACTTTGAAGGATATTTAACGTGCACTCCCGCCACACGGGGTATTATTCGTCGGACATTTTTGGCTGCACAGGCCGTTTACAGGGCGGCAGTTGTTTTGGCGATGCCCGGAAACGAACCTGTGACCTTCCGCATGCTAGGCGAATGCCTAACCGTCTTGGGCTCCCCAGCCCGGTCTTTTTTTAATAGTGAGTTGTATTGATAGTTGACTATGCTTTATAATGTTCTGATAATGATTTTTTTTTTTTTTGGGGGGGGGGGGGGGGGGGGGTTGTTCCATTAAATTGAATAAATGAAGTAATACAAGTTGAATTGTGAAGTTACTCTTAGCCCATTGACGACGATTTTGTGAATACCATTAACGTTTTCATTTCCGTATAAAAACATTGAATTTAACTTTTCTAAGTTAACTTTTGAATTAAGTTAACTTAATTTGTCCTACATAAATTTTCCATTACAAAATGGTCTTCATTTGTCTTATATTTTTTTTTCTTAGACAAATTTCTGCAGCGGAAAGTCCCAGGTTCTGATCCGGGCATCGCTATAATAACTGCCGACCTATAAACGGCCCTTGTAACTAAAAATGTCCGACCAATAATCTGTATAGAGGGAGTGCACGTTAAATATGCTCCAAAGTCTCGACGCTGCGTACGATGTCGCACTTAACGGTTTCGTTGGGTGCCTATTCAGATGTCGGCTCGTCACTTGCCTGTGGTTCTAAATTATGACGCCCGTCGCCAATAGCCCTCGTGTAGCTCTAGTGCGACGATAATTCAAACTAAACTAATGAGTTAAATATTGTGTTTGCTAAGTCGAAAAAGAATGGATCTTGAAGACCAAGACGAGAGAGATCTTTTTTTTTTTTTTTTTGACGCTATTGGACTTCGGCGTTTTCGCTTACTAACATTAAATTTTTACTTGCACTATTCAAACTGTTAACGTATTAAATTATCTTGACTTTGTAAATATAGTGTATTATTATATGGCCATTGATTACCTAAATCCAAAGCTATGTTTATACACATTCCATTCACCGAATACGTCGAAAATGTCATAAAACTAGACCCGTCTGCTGGTTTGTTTACGCGTGTCTAGTTCTGGTTTCGGGGCCAGACCAAAACATCCCAAAACCTCGTCTGCTATACATGTTGTGACCTTTCTCACGAAGAGGGCGAACCCAACCTAACATCCTGCTGAGTTTTATTTTTTTCTTTTACTTATTTTATTATTTTTTTGGGTGCTTACCCCGCCTGGGTTTGTAGGGGTGTTTGAAATAAGGGGGAACGCGTTATTTTTTTAATGCTGTTGTTTCCAGTTGTTGCGCTTTTTGTAATAGTAGCTGTTCTATAAGCATCTCATTTAGTTTTTCGTGTGTAAAGTTAGCGGTAAGTAATTGTCTTGTATTGTGAAAGGAAATAACAAAGGTTCGCAGGTCGTGCAAATTGTTACATTGAAAATTATAACTATTTTCCTAGTTTGGGTAGATATTTTGGGAGTTTTATTTATTATATGTATTTTTTTAATAATGATTACAATTTGTCCCATTACTTTTGAAGTTATGTTCCACAAAGCCGCCGAATTTCGAGAAAATCTTCCTTAAGTTTATATCGTTAAATGCTGCAAAATTTCCATTAACTTAGATCCTCAAGAAACAACTTTGTTTCCGTTGTAACCAAGTATTACTTAAAATTTCAGATGCAAAATCTACATAAAATAAGTGTAGAACGTGGGAAACATTGCTAATTTTAGTTTTTCCTCGGAACAGCTAAATTATAAAACCCAGTTGTAGTATTATTTTCATGATTCATAGGTATAGGTAAAATTTTAGAAACGACTGTCAAGAAAAATCTGAACTTAACAAGAACATTCTAAAGAGAACACTACTTGTTGAAAGCTTATTAAATAACAGTTGGGAAAAAAAGAACAAAATGTCCTTCGCATCATTCGAAATTCGATGCGGGACTTGTTTTTCAGCGAGAATGGCAAGAATTATGTCCTCTCCACCTGTTGGCAAAAACCTCCTTGGGTTTCAGAAAAGTCTTCAAGAGAAATATCCTTCTCGGAAAAGAAGATTTTATGGAATCTTTTCGAGGTTCTTTACTTCTTTCGGCTTTGTGGAATTGGCGTGGAACATAGAGAGGGCTTGTTCCATCCGAAGTTATGTCTGGCAGGGGTCTGTAAAGTATGTCCATGTGTTCACTTTTCGTGTAGTCGCGATGTTCTGTTATCTTTGTGCGTAAATCTAGTGACGGATTTTGGAAAGTTGTCGCTGGTACTGGTGTTATGGAATACATGCTGAGTTTGTTGAGTAACTTTAGTAATGTTATTTTAAGAGACTTTGGAAGAAACTTTGAAGTAAACTAAAAAATGAACTTGTATATTTAATTATTTTTTGTGAACCACAAATGTTTTGATTAAGCGTTAAAATTCATAAAATAATGCATTAAAAAATAAGATGCAATTATTTTATAACAATTTAGTGAATAAATGGAACCGCCTGGGTGTGATTTTGCTAATGCTATAAAGATGGTTTCAAAAGGAAATTAGATAAACTTGATCTTTAGTATTTGTCTAATGAAAGAAAACAGCTTTAAAACTAACTTCTGCTAAGGGACCACCCAGTACCAGAAAAGGCGCGCGTCGAGCATTGCAGATTGAGCTTGCAGATAAAAATACTATGAAGTTTGGGGAAACGCCGGAGATCTTGAACTAAAATCAAAAAGTAGCACTTGTACAGGACTCTGCTCGGAGATATTATATAAAAAAAGTAATTTAAAATAAATTATTCAAAACGCTTTTAAATGTCTCCAAATCAAATCGTGATTACTAGAGCTCACCAATGTCACCACCGATCAAAGGAAGAAAAAACGTCACCTGAAACAAGCCAATTTAAAAAAAAATACTTAAGAATCTCCTGCTTTTATTAAATGCTCCTTCAATAGGCAAAACAACCAAACCAAAATATTTTCTCTAAAATGAACACAAACACCCTAGGAAGATTTCTTTTCCAATTTGTATGGGGGGGGGGGAGGTAAAGCCGACAGCTGAGCTTAGGGGCAGCAGGTGTGGGTAAGGTTAGTTCCTGTTTGCTTATGAAGCACATAAATCGAGGCCTCTTTGGTGTGGAGGGATATTTTTCTAGGCGAACCCCTCATATGTATACTTTTTGTTGCCCCTCAGTGATTGTTATGAGTATTGTTTGATAAACTGATAGTTATTGTTGAGAATACAAGTGTACCAAGTCTTTTTTTTTTTTGTTGTAATTTTGGAGTTCGATTGCAATTGTTCGAGTGCGATTGCATGCACTAACTATGTAGAATTACAGTGCAATACTGAAAAAAATTCTTAGTTCAGATTATATTCGCTAGGAATCTAATTTTTTTTTAAAAAGGTAAGTGCAATTTTGTTCTAAAGCTTTAACTTTGAACCGCCGTAGCACAAAGAGGCTTTCTACGGACTAGTTTCACTTGCATTCTGAGCCCTCCATATGTGTGTCGTAAAAATGTTGTTGACGGTTTGAAAGTTTGTAAGTTAAATAACAGTATTGGTTAAAATGTACTACACCCAACCCCGTAAAGTATACAGAAAGCGGTACGGAGAAAATTTCGTTCACCCAGTTTCATAGATATTGACCGTTAGGAAAGTTTTGACACTAAATCCAAGTGAATGCTAGCAATAGATAAAATATTCTGGAGCAGTGAAAAGTAGTTTTAATTAGAAACATATGCTGGATTAAATGCTTCCTAAACTCTCCTAACGAAAAGTTCTATAAGCTCGTTTCGGTTTCGGTTTTAAAAATAATCAAATTTTTCTTCAATGTTAATATTAGTTGCATGAAAGAAGCGCAAAAATCGAAGAAGAAAAATACAATATACGGAACAATCCCTAAGGTATTTTTTTTTACTCTGGTTGAAGTATTGTTCATGTATTTGCTGGCAGATGGCGACACCATAGTTATAGTGGGCGTTTCCCAGATATAATACTACAACTCATAATTTGTGCCTGAAAAGATCTAGAAAAGTTCACAGAAATGTAAAATTTCATTTTTTAACAAAAATTTTTAGATCTTCTCTCTGAAAATTTAGCCTAATCTGATTCTTGTGCCCAACCTGACTCTTGATTCTTGAATGAAACTGCCGTAGCAGTGATTTTTTAAATGTTCGCTAAAATCTTTGACTTTAAAAATTCGAATTTTTTCAATTCAATAGCAAACCACTTACGTTCATTTGATTTTCTTCAACATCATCAATGCCTAACCTAGAGTTTTCTAAACTTTTTCAATTGGTAGCGTAGATAAAGTGCACAATTTCTTCGTTACAGTCTTCGCTTTCACCTATTGTCACCCTTATAAGCCACAACTCTCTGTTTGGAAATAATTTTGTACAAAAGTCATGGTAAACGTCGTACCTTAAAAAATATTTATTAAAATCCTTGTTATATGATATTATGAAAAACACATTACTCAGAGTTAAAGTTACCCATGTAGCACGCTAATGTGGGATCCGTATGGGCCCATTTGGGTAATGTGGGCACTACCCATATGGAGCCCAGAATTTTTAGTCAAAACACATGGGCCCACCTGGGATACCCCACGTAGGCAGCTTTTCAATTTTGTCCCACTTACAACTATCTCTAAGAAAACTATTTTAAATAAGAAACATTTAAATATGTTTCCGTACCATATTTTAAAATTAACAATTAAACATAATTTTACATTTAAGTTACCTATCCAAATAATAATTAACGCTGTGTCCTAGATGACTCCTTTCGATAACACTAGCCTCATACGGGTAGCCCATAATAATTTTTACGGTTTACCCATTTACGATTTTTATCACACAACTAAAGTCACGTAAATAAACATGGGGCAGTGTGTGCAAACCTTAAAGATTATTATTATAGGCTACCCATATAAAGCCCGCATGTTATCGAAAGCAGTATTCGAGGACAAGTTTTAAATATTATGTGGATATTGTAGTTATAATTTAACTGTAAAATTATGTGCCATTGTAAAATTAATGTCACACCAAGTTAACTGCCATAAGAAGTTAACTGTTTCCTTATTTATAATAATTTCCTAGAGATAGATCTTAGTAAGACATAATTGAAAATGGCCCTTACGTGGGATACCCCAGGTGAGCCTCTGTGGTTTGACCAAAAATAAAGGGGGTCTTTCTTTATGTGTCCACACTAACCAAGTGGGCTCACATATATCCCACGTTAGTGAGCTACCTGGGTAGCAACTACAAATTTCGAGTATACTCCAACCTTTACTAACCAATACCATTCCCATTCACTACTTTACAACACCAAACTATATAGAAGGCTGGAGGGCCCAGTCAGTTCAGTTAAAGCGTTCCGGTCCGAGTCACGGCCTACTCAACTACTAAGGCCGAAGAAGTTTTCCCAAACGACGTCATAGCTCCGAGTGACGTTTTCCGAAGATGAAGACAACCTGTCTCGAAACCTGTTCGGAACCACTCGTTCACGGCTGACCACAATTTTAGGGTTCCGAATGCGTCCGAACTGGTTTATCGATCTTCGGCACTGGGAACAGTGACGTCAAAATTTCCGTCTACGCTCATGTTTGGGAGAGCTTCTCTGGCCTTGTTATTGAAGTTGGCCTTGTCCGAGTTCCGCTACGGGCATCGCCAAAATAACTGCTGACATATAAACGGTCCGTGCAGCTAAAATATGTCCGACGAACAATACCCCGTGTGGAGGGAGTGCACGTTAAATATCCCCCAAAGTCCCGACCCCGTACGATGTCGCCCTTAAGTTCCGTTGTGGTACCACTCAAGTGTCGGCTCGTCGCTTGACTGTGGTTCTAAATTACGAGGTGTGTATTGGCTGTTTGAGTTATAATAACTAAAAAAAAATACTTAAGGATTATAACTGGTATAAGCGTGCTCCGAGGAAGCAACTACAAAATCCCCAAACAGTATAAACATAAAAAAAAGGGACGTTAGCGTATGGTGTAGCTCAAAGTCCGGTTGGGTGCTAGCTCAGGTGTCTCCAATAGCCTTCGTGTAGCTCTAGTGCGACGATAATTCAAACCAACCCTAACCAAACTATATACACCCTTGCGGACCAACGATAACATCACCTAACGGTTCGGCTCCATCATCCAACCCTCATCAAATTCCATGCATTTTATCATCCCCCCCCCCCACCTTTTGATGACACATAGCCTGCAACAAAAGACCCCCCCCCCCCCTTTTTTTTTTCCTGCGGGGAGGGGGATAGTGCACACGCAGGCCACGCGCCCGATTGCCCCGGTTGGGACTCAGCTGCTTGGTGGTACGTGGCCGGAATAATATCACTGCGTTAGTGGAAGTGGCGTTTTTGTAATGTTAAGTCTATGGGAGATGTGTCACTTAACCTCGTACAGGCTGTACGATGGCTGTAACAGTAAGTGTTATCAAAGGTGGTGTTACTTGAGAAGTTGCGGAAGAAGAATTTTTTGAAGTGTCTGTTGCTGAAGTTTGTTTCCTGAAGTTAATCGGTGTCCCATTTATTTATGGTAATCGAAATGGGGCCTTAAAATTCTGTTCTTCCAGAGCCCTGTTGAATTCATCTTATTTTTTCACACTTTGTATCGAAAAATCTAGTGCAATAAAAACTACGGAAAATACGGCTTGTCTCACCAAACTACATAATTCATTATTACAACGGGAAAGTATCATGATTTGTCTGTAGCAAGCAATCGCATTTAATCTGCGAAACAGTCCCGTTTGAATACTTCAAATCCTATTGAAAAAAATTGGTAATTGTGTAATATCTTGTCGACCATTTTTGCTAAACACGATAAGTATGAATTATATAAATATAGTAGTAATTGATAAAATATAATATACTATATTAATTAATGTAAAAATAGATAAAAATATAATAATATAATTTATACTAAAATATAAGTATAATTTTTTTTAAAGTTTTTTTTTTGGAAAAACTAGGGCCGAAATATTTACCGAGAGTTGGCACGGGATAATACACAAGTCCCAAAACACGTTCGTGTAGCTCTAGTGCGACGATAATTCAAACTAACCTAACCTACCAAAACACGATTGGCCCAATTACTCAAAGCGATGACTCAATCCCACAAACCTTGAAATCTCTCCGCTGGCTTCTCCGTTTGTTCCGGACATTTAGTTGTCTGGCTGTGTATGGCAAGCGTGCCCATACCGGACACGCCTTTGGTTGCATTGTAAGTTAATCTAGCACACGAATATGTCATCCGATAATTTCCTATGCGACCGGAACTAGGGTTGGTATGGTATTTACCGCCCCCAGTAAATAACATAGCAAAAACCGATATTTACCCTGCTGGGAAACGCTAAATGTAAAAAGGATTAGGACCGAAAGATTTCCGTACACTTTTCGATAAAGATGGTATAACCGTGCACATGTGTGCAATAGCTCACGGTTTTAATATCGCTATGGAAAGTTTGAACAGTTTCATAAAGTATCTCTTGCGTTTCTATAATAATAGTCGTTGTCACTTGACTGCGTCTTCAAAACTACGAGAACCGTCACTAATAGCCACTATGTAGCTCTATAGTGCGGCGTTAGTTCAATTGAACCTAGTAATCGTCCTTTTAGGATTTGCATCAGTGATATATATGAAGAGCTTAGAATATAGGTGAACCACGTCCATAAAAAGTTTCTTTGTGCTATAGTGGTTTAAAGTTAAAGCTGTATAACAAAATAATCTCTTAACATTTTTTTTTAAATTCCTAGCGGATATTATATGTTTCTGAATTAGGACTTTTCATTGTTGCACTGAAATTCTACATATTGCATGGGGCCGTAGGGACCCTAGTGGTCAGCGTCTCGGTCTCGAGATCGGAAGGTCCCGCGATCGAGTCCCGGTACCACTGAAGATCTACCGAGTATATGCGGGGTACGTGCTCGTTAAATCTGTTGGGTCCGAAAGTCCTGTGGTCGGTCATTGCGCAGTTTACCACGGGTACAGGTCCCTGGAGACTATTTCCCTCCCCTTCAGGGACATGTCTAATTGTGGAGGTGGCGATAGATGGCAGCATCTGTCTTGTATGTGTGTGTATGTCGTGTCCGTCCTTCTTGACGAAGGTTTATAAGCGGGTCTTTGTGACCAAGCACACAAGCCTGAAAATATATGTATACCAACCAACTACATGTTGCTTGCAATTGTGTTGCTAACTCGAAAATGACAAAAAGTGGACTTGGTTCACTTGTATTCTGAACCCTCCATATAAAATGATTGCTGTATTCTTTTCGACTGTTTAACATGACGTTTTGTGCAAAAGAAGTTTTATTTTAGCCTTTTACTATAAGCTCAGTGTAGAACTTATATAACCATTCATCTTTTTTAAAAATGCAATATTTCTCTTGGAATACTGAGTCACTTGAAGCTTTCACTTTTTTTCCCCTTTTTTGTTACAAACAAACTAGTGATTTGTTAGTTCGTCTGAGACGGTCTTGTGATAAGGTGTAATCCTTATCGGCTTACAGAAAATCTCTTTTAGAAAAACTTTTAAAAGATTTATTGGCTTCCAACAAGAACGAAATATTTAAGCCCATATCGTGTCTTTCACGTGATTCTCACAGCTAATAGTTCAAATGTATCCATTTTGAGGCAATTGTATTAGTGGTATTATCGTTAGATTATTATTTTTACACTAAATCTTTTTTTTTAATTACTACTTAGGAAAATATATTCGGCCCCGAATGCGAATATAAATAAAACTTCAAGCAAAGCCTATTTAGAATTTAGTTTCACGATCTTTAGAATAAGTTAGGAAATCTTTGACATATTTCAATTCAATGATAATAATTATGTAATTAATTTTGGAAAGTCAATTTTTTTCTGTTTAAACAAATTTTGAATTTAAATTTATGCTGCTGTTCGTTTTCCAAATCAAATTATGAATAGTTTTTCCTCTATTCTTACTCAATTGAAGTAATTGGCTTGCTGTAAATGACGTAACTCTTTCCAAATTTCATTTTTGAACTTCCTCTTGTTTCGGTTTCACTCTCAATGCACGTTTTATTTTTCGTCTGCTTGTTCTATTTTACAGTTCTTTACGTGTAACTTGTTTTTATTCCTGCCACTTATAAAGCTTTATCTGTTTTAATTTGATTATTCAATTTCAAGTATGTAATGGATTACCAAAATATCAATGTTGTTAGAAAACTTCGGTTTAGGAGATATTCTGCCTTATGCGGAGAAATTAAACGAAATTGTGGGACAGAAATTCAACGTGATTTACGAACAGATAAAAGGTTTAGTTTTACTGAAAAAAAATTATTCGACATTCGTAAAACAGAAAGAGACGCAGAACATTCACTTTCGCGAATACCATCAAAGCAAGTGTAATTCCCCAAGAAAGGCCAAGAAAATGTGGCTTCAAATGTGTATTTTTTTTTTAAATTAACTCCGAAAATTAAATAGTTATTTATGAAACAAGTGTGAAAAGTAACACTTTTTAAAACTAGTGGATTTTATTCCAATAATGACACGTGTTTTAAAAAGTTTACTTTTCACACGTGTTTCATACACTATTTTTTATAATTACGAGAAAAAAATCAAATATCATTGGTTCAAAAATAATTCACGTGCTAATTTTCTTACGTAAAGGAAGATCGGCATCGATAAATCTCTGGAACAACAAAAGGCAAACATATTTTTTAGTTTAAAGTCAAACATTTGAACATGGATACTAATTCAAAAATAAAAATAATAACATTCACGCGCATAATATTTATAAATAAAGCAGATCAATAAATTTCTGGATTTTTTGACTATTATGAAATAGAAATTTTACTTGAAATGTTGGCATCTTAAGAAAAGAGTGAAAAAAAGTACTTTTTTACAATGCTTTTGGGTGAAAAAAAGTAATTTTTTATCACTGTTTCTAAAAAGTATAACTTTTCGCACGCGTCTGATATTAAAATTATAGTGTAAAAATCGGATTTTTTTCACGCAATTATAAAAAATATATTTATTATTCAGTCATTGCCGATAATTTGTTTTTTCCCCGTTATACTCTTCTTCAAAATTGGTATAATGGAGATGTATACTTTTAGATCTGGGCTATTTTACAGACTCTTTGCTTGCATCCAAAAGGTATTTCGTAGGAAATATTTAATTAAAATTAATTTCTAAAAATCCTCTTATATGACGTTTCCAGAAAAGACCTAGTTCTGAGAAGAATTTCAATTGCCCATGTCATGCTACGGTTCGCTTCCCAATAATACTGAAAATACTATTAATACTATTCAAACATAAACCGCGCCAAAGCTTTATAGCCAAGTTCATCAAACAAGACTTCGTGCTCCGTTATATTGATCCAGACGTCTCCTTTCAAATATTTCTGATTTGTAGCTTCTCGAAATAAATTGTGTTTTGGGGTTATTGAAAGCTTTCTGTAAAATTCTACCTATGAATTCCAATCCCGATTTAATATGCTTTTCGGAAAACTTATTTTCTGCCCGATTCAAACACAACTAGATGGATTGCTTTGACAAAATTTTAATGGGCTTTTGGAGTGATTGGTTTAAAATTAGTGCTGGAATAAAAAAAAATTGGGATTTAGCCATGAAATGTTTATTGCCTCAAATGACTTTATTAGTTGTAATAGAAATGTAACTAGACGATCGAGTTGCCCAGTTTTAAGGCCTTGGCCCTCAGACACAGTTATACCAAAAGGCATGGTTCGACACTGTCTTCCTTTTACACAGATTCTTAATAACTGATGCAATAAAAATAAACTCTGTGTGAAGGGGGATGGTGAAAGTTATATTATTCGTGGTCCATAATCCTGACGCTGTGTAAGGTATGTGTGACTTGTTGCTTAAAGGTTGAGTTGCTCTTGGTTGTTTGCTCATAGCTCAAATTTACGAGACCAATCACCAATATGTCATACATATTTCTTATGCTATATGGACGACTAGAAGAGCCACGCCTACTGTGACGTCACGGTACGTCAAACGTTGTCTTGTACCCCACAAACTACCCGTTAACTAATTCGTTCAAAGTTGAACGACCACGATAATTGTGACGTGACGTCACAATTAAAGACCTGGAAGAGCCACGCCTACTGTGACGTCACGGTACGTCAAACGTTGTCTTGTATCCCACAAACTACCCGTTAACTAATTCGTTCAAAGTTGAACGACCACGTCTATAATTGTGACGTGACGTCACAGCTACGTCAAACATTTCCTTCTATTCAACAAACAAACCATGCTCCGCCTCGTTCGAATCGTCCATTGTTTCAACCAAACGGACTGTACAAAAAATTTTGTTGCGTGTCGTTTACAATTTTGTCAAACCAATACATTTTGAACTGTCAACCACCACGCGCTGTCTCATCGGATTTTCGTGTTACGCATTGCGATTGCAATATGTTTGTTTCCCTACATTATGCGTCTTTTCTGGGTTGTATGGGATCAGTTTTAAACGTAATATACATTCCGGAAAGTGTTTTAAGTTTGTATACTTTCTAGAGAAAATGCACTGTGTTTACTGAGAGAAATGAGAAAATGTCTATTATATGAACATGTATGAGATTTGTATTGGTATTGGCGTGAGGAGCCAACAGACAGTGGCAGAATTTGAATTTAAATAATAACAACTCTCTATTAGTAGTAGTATTTTTGAATTTAATATATATTTTTTATTACTAAACAATTCATATATTTAAATGTTTATGCGAATATTATTTGTAATTGATTATGAATTCTTGATCTGTGTACTACATTTTATTTAACTCTTTATTAAAAAATAATAATGGTTCATATTTAGTGTAACTAAATGCTTTGCAATGACCTCGTGTAGCTGTCTCGTACGACATTATTTCAACCAAAATAATAAAATTAAATGTTTGCTAGCTTTGTTTATTTGGCCCTCTAACGGGCTGTTACGCTGAGGAGTTTTTAGATGTATTTACAATCATTCCCAATAGTATTTAATTACTATGGACCCATACGTCCCCTTCAAACTGTTTAGAATTTTTCTCAAACAATCTCCATTAATGAATTGAAATTAAATTAGTTCAGTGAATCACCCAAACTTCGAGAGAAACTCCACTCAAAAAGAGCATATCATCCTAATTGAAGTCTATCTCACACCTCCAACACAACAAATACAATTTATAAAAATTCCCTGTTGCATTCTCTGGTGACGCAATTACGTACTTTTCTATTAGAGTTCGCTTCTATCCCAAGTGGACTTTCCTGATACTGGGAGCGGCTGAGTCATATATACTTTTCGACGAAATAACGATTATCTATTTCGTTACTGTTCTGTTGGATGATAAGAAAAAAAGCTTTGAAAATATATTCCCACTTTTTGAAAATGATTCGAATATTTTATTGTAAAGTTATTTTTTGAAAATTTAAAAATATATTAGAACCAATTACAAACAGTTAGATTATAGAGACCTATAAGCTACATTTGTCATATAACAAAAACGTTTGCAAAAAAAAATATTTAACACAGCCGGAGAAATGTGGCTTAGAAAATATTTATTTTCCATTGGATTAACACAAAGGCACTTTGGGTTGAAGAACCGAAGTCATCCGGTCTCATTCACCCTTAAACAATAAAAAAACTTAATTTTTTTGTTTTAATGGGGAAAAAAATTCTTAAATGAAATATAATTTAAAAGTTACTAAACGTCCATTTAGGTCTGTAGTTCAAGTTTCAAGTACTTTTTTATTGGATTGCTTAAATTTTTGATCAGTATTGTTTTTGATTGCATCTTATTTTTTTTCTATGCATCCCGTGCTTAGCTATAAGTCCAAGTACTTTTTGCTTTATGCTAATTTTTTCTTTTAAAACAAATAAACTATTATCGCATTAAAAAAAATTCATGGACTGAAAGTAAACATCTGCTATCAAGAAAGAGCTTCAATTTCACCCTTTCAACCGATACCGAATTTTGGTCTTTCTATGGGAAACCCTTGTCCGTTAGACGAGATGAGCGGGTTTTTTTTGTCAAAGTGGGTTTATATAATTCAAAAGGGTTGAAAGGGTTTTTCGGTGGGGTGAAGGGTTGATGTAGTTTAGAGGGGTGTAGAGTTAGTCAGCCGGGAGTTCCAGGGGGAATATTAATATTTTAGAAAACCTTGGCAGGGGATCAATACAAGTGAATGGTGAAATAAAAATGAAGCGGAAATTCAATGAAAAAAAAATTTACACACCCGGTATTTCATTGCGTTGATCGGGGTTTAGTTAAAAAAAATTTCAGAATTTAGGGGAACTATACCAGAGTCGTTATCCTATTTTAGATGGGATACAAAGTAATAAAATATGATACAAAAATACATAGCTTACAAATTTTCAAAGCCACATTTCTACGGCTGTATTTTTTATTATAGTTTTATAAAAGGTTTTTTATATGATAAATGTAGCTGACTTACAGGTCTCTATAATACCCCTTTTTGAAATTGGTTTAAATATTATTTTTTAATTTTTAATAAATAATTTTACAACAAAATATTCCAGATTGTAGAAATATTCAATACAGACAGATTTGGCTTAAATTTTTTTCCCCATTGGATATTAACATAGAGAGAAGGATTTCGATTTTGAAACCCGTTAAAATAGGGCTTCTATCACTATCTCTATGCTTCTACCACTCTTCTTCTGTGCTTCCATGTTTTTGGATTTTAAGGGGATACGGTACCCAAAACATTATTTCTAGAAATAACATAAACTTGTAAATTATAGTGGTTTTATATAATGTTCACTCTAAATAAACATTTTCTAGCAATAAAAACAAATATTTACAAGTAGTTTTTCATTTAATTTAAACAAAAGTCAAATTTTTGAACTTTTTTTAAAACGCTACTCCTCTTTCAATTTTGAGAATAACTCCACCAAACTTTTATAGTTTGTTTTTAGTACTATTTGTTCAAGAACTGTGCATGGATTTTAAAATGTGAGCTACAGTTAAAAAGTAACACGCATTTATACTGAAAATCACAAAAAATTACAAATTATTGAATTCAACATTTTTTAAAGAAACAACTATACATAGTAGACTTTATTCCATGCACATTTTGTACACCATATATATAAGAAAACAGGTTAAAAATTTCACAATTCTAACTTAATTAACAAAAAAGCCTTAGGAATTTATTAAACACAAGAATTGAAAAACGCGAAACAGAGAAAAAAGGTTGAAAGCAGACGAAATACTTATTCAAACGTATAGGTATGACTCCAGAAAATATTTAATAACTTTTTTTCTACAGAAGATATCATTATGAAACTTTCAGTAAATGTTCAGAAAAATGCTGTGAATAATAAGAAGTAAAAACTGAAAAATCGATATTTTTTTTAATTTTGGGTACCGTATCCCCTTAACAAGAATCCGCATAGGTACAGCCACAGAAGACAGTTCTTCGAGACAATTACAGAGTTCCACAAAACGTATCAACCCTATCTGTCTTGCTCAACAACATCCCAATCACGTAGTCCAACAAAAAACGTGTCCATCTTTTGCATATTCCTCTTCTTTTTAATCGGTCAGAAACTTCGCCTGCGTAGGAGACAACTAAACTCGGTTGTGATTCATCGCCACTTTCTCATGCCATTCCTGTGAAAAGCCTTGAACCTGAGTTGCTTCGTGCGGTATGCCTGAGAAAAAGAAGTTTGTTATTAAAGATACCGCAATATGACAACAGAAATACATTTTTTTTTTAATATATTACAAAAAAATAAAATTGTTTTAAAAGACTAGATTTTTGTATTAGTTTCGTAATTCAAATTTTTGTAATCGAATAAGCAGTTTGGTGAAGGAAAATTCCTTCATTTTAAAAATAATAATTGGCTTGTTTCACGTGACGTAGTTGATTTCTGCTTTCATTCCTGGATCTCATTGGTAGTTTCGGTGATTGGTGGTGTGACGAGAAACATGCCCATTGCTCATGTTTCCTTCTCAAGCTACTAATTCAAATCTATTTACTGTCTGGGTAATTGCCAAATTACCCAGACAGTAATCACCTATTTTTAGTTCATAAAAATCTGGTATTGGAAATTGCATAGATTTAGAAGTTATTATGAATTTCATTTTGATGTTTCCTAAGTTATTGTTCCTTATTCTTATGTTATAAGATTATTTAGTATATTCAATGTGTTTAAGACCTGTTCCCATGTTTCCTTTTGTTTAATAAATACCTTTATTATTTAGCATCTAATACTACTAATTAATGAAAGATTGGTAAACTCATTTGGTTCCATTTAAACGCGCGCACCCATCTTTTAACAAACATATCAAGAATCCTATTAAGATTTAAGTATTGAAACTCAATCCAAATGTATACCAATGAAACCATAACTTAACAGTATTACAGTCATAAATGAGATACTCTGAACTTGTCCATGATACAAATTCACATTAAAAGACTAATTGTAAAGTATCATACACACGCCTACAAGTTCTGATCTTAATCTTGTAACCTAAGCATAGCAAATGACTCTCAAGAGCATGGACATGAGACCTTATTCAGTATAACGATCCACTTGCAGATAAACTATCCAGAGATTGTCTTTATATGAAATGTAAAAAAAAGAGTGATGTTCTCGGAAAATTTCCGTACAAGTTTCTTCGTTGACTAAAATGTCAAAAGAAGGACGCATATTGGAAAATCCTCCAATTTACAGGGTGGCGCAAATAAAAGTGGCCCTAGCGTAGAGATAGGAATGCATTGAGATGCTTGGCGAGAAAAACTATTGAAGCCGTCTGAAAGCTTTCAAGTTGAAATAATAGATTATTCAAACGTGCAACGGCTTCACTTGGCAAACCTGTTTTTGCATTTATTGGTTGGATTGGAATAGCATCACATTAGAGCTACTCATGGATTATTGGCGACTATTAATAATCACTCACTGAATAATCACTAGTAGAATTTTTTTGTTGCACACATCTGTACAAACCTTCAGTTTATATTGCATTCCAACTAGCTTGTCAAACCATAGCATAATTGACATGAAATAATTCGCCAAGAGTTTGTTTGGGCTTAATATTGAAGCAATCAATAGCTTCACTTAGCAAACCTGTTTTTGCATTGGTTTTTGACTTAGCAACAATTCTATCGTATTCTTATCTCCATGACGGGGCCACTTTTATTTGCGCCACCCTGTACTTTCACCCTTTTTTTACGTTTCATGTGTTCTGATGCATGGAGATAAAGAGTGAAAAGCAATAATATTTCATTTCCACGAATGTTGAACAACTTGTAGGGCGGTTTAATTGCCTTTTATTCCATCCTTCTATTTTTACTTTGTTGTTGCCCTTGGAACTGTTCTCGCTCATCAATCACTGTCAAAAGTATGGACGACACCTTCGCCAAGAAGAAGAGTTCTGCATAAATACCAATATCATTATTATATTGGAATCTGCATAGATTGCCGGCGACTTTGGTTTTATATGTTTTTGCTTTACAAATTTTGTAAAGGTACTCAACGACCAGATTCGATCATTTAAAAAAATGACTGTTAATTATAAATGTGCTGGATATTTATTAAAAGACTTCAAGTGAACTATACTTTATTTGTAGACCTTAAGTTTAAAACAGCATTTGTGTTGGTGCAGCGTTTTGTTTCTTTCAACCTACCTTTATTTACCATTGTTACACGATAACCTTCAAGTTTAACAATACCAAAAAACAAAATGATATAATACGATATTATTTCCTATTATATAAAGCCGACATACTAAACTTAATTCGATCTCGATCTGTAGCAAGATTTAGTTAACATCCTCTTTTGGGAGAATTTCTTTACCTACCACTCTATCCCACAGTGGAATCGTCATTTAATCCTTCATCCTTTAGTTGTTTGCTTAATTATTTCCCATTTTTCGTGGAATTTCAATCGCTAAAAAAGGCGTGTCCAACATGCAAAATGGAAATCAGTCGAGCGTGATGCACCAAGACCAAAGGGCGCCGCTCTAGCCCCTCCTGTGCTATTACAGCACTTGCATTGCACCTCTCCATATTCAAAAAGGATATATTATAGGGTTCCTATATTTTTTAACTGTAAAAAAAAATTTATGGAACGAGTTAGTGTTGTGTATTCCATCTTATTGGAGTTTAAGAGGGACTGTCAGTCCCATAGAGCTAAATGCATTAGTTTTGGAATCACAACTTTTGCAAAAGAATTGGTTTGCCATGTTATCCCATTTTCACCAGGTATAGGAATCATCATAACATCAATTTAAAACAAAAATAACATCCGGTTATTTAATTATTGATTGATAAAGTTTTAAAATAGTGTCGCCATCTGCTGAATATTTTTGGAATTTTAAATTTTCAAAAATTTATAATTAAATAACTACATTTCGTGAAATTGTTACACTTGGTTAGATCCCATTGGGAGGAAAAAGGCTAACGGCAAACGCGACATATTCTGCGGATTGCGATTTCAAAAAACAAGCATTAACATTTCTCAATCCCTCTGGTTTTGCCCAATACGATGGATAAATGTATAAAAGATTTTCTTAGGTAGGGGTAAATAAGAAAGGTTTTATACTCGTTGCATTATCTTATGTGTTAGTAGATGCCGTCTTAACGTTTCTTTTTCAGATTTATCTCGATCAAAAAGATTTTTTTGTTTTGTAAAACATTCATCGCTATGACCAACTCAAATAAAGCACCCTTTGTATGAGTAGTGAATTAGTTAGTTTTGTTCTGTCTACAGAATCCGTTATTACACACAAAATACATATTCGAAAATAAGTCGAAATAAAAAGTTAAATGCAACAAAAGAGAATAAAGTAACCAAAAAAAAACCCACTAAAAATTGCGCAACTTAAACACGTTGCGCGCCAAGATTCACTCAGAACATTTAATCTTAACACAAAAACGTGTTGGATACCTATTCGAATTAGTGAAGAGGAGGACGAAAAATTAGATGCAATACATATTACTACAGCAACTAAAATTTCCCTTTGCTTCAAAATAAGTTAGGTTATAAATTTGCAATCCGCAAACATTCAGCTACTTCAAGCTCATTTTGTTTATTACTACACCCTAAAGTCTTATGTGAACGGCGCCAACCTTAAAGGTTGCGAGAAAATTAGATGAATGGAGACAAAGGGTTGCAAGGACAGACTGGCCGCTTGTTTTTTATTCTGGGATAGGCAAGTTTTAATATTAAATTGAACGACAGGTTCTGTATCGTTTCTGTTCTATCCTTCGTTATCAAGGGGCCACCGTTAACCTTTTTAATGTGTGTTGGTAGAATGGTTTTTCAGATTTTTATTGAAGAGGAATCACGTTCGTAGAAATGTTAAAACATCTTTTTTATAATCCTCACCCGCTATTTTGTAATTTAACACACCCTTCCACCTACTGGGAAATCTTAACAATAATATGCAAAATTAAGTTTCATGTAACTTTTTAATCTGTAAAAATTAAAAATGAGAAAATTTGTGTAAAAATAGTAACCTAGAATTGTCATTTATATAAGAATAATAAACTTTCGAATAAGTGTACACTATGAGTACAAATATTCAAATGACAACATTAACTACGTAAAATATCATTTTATTATAAGGTTTTCTTATGCCCAATATAAAAATTTGGTGGAACATTACTCCGTAAAACCGGTGGCAGCATGTACTGACACCAATATTGTGGAGTAAACGTTCCACCAAATTTATATAGTAACAGTGTTTTCATAACAAATGTAGTAATTTTTTTTTTAAATTCATTTTTTTATTATAACTGTAATAGGTTGTTTTTAAAAGCGAAAAATAAGAATACATCACAAAAATATAATAAACATGACAGTTTAACTTCTTATTCATAATTTTAAACTATCATTAGAGTGTAACACCGCAAAAAAATGCCAAATGTTTTTACGGTATTGTAAAGTGTGAATTCCAAACTTTTAATTGCAATTAAAACTGAAGCAAAACCTTGAGAAAAGAGATTTAAAAAAAACTGTACAAAAAGTTTAAAAAAATAAATAAGAAAATCGAATTGATAGTTGGAGATTTTTTTCTAGCCCTTTATAGAAAGCATGCAAAATATTTCTGAAAACCGAGACACTGTAAAACTATATTAACAAAACTAAAAAATTTGAATAATGTACATCACAAGTTTTCACAATTCGTACTTTGCGACTTAAAAAGTTACGAAGGAAATAAAAAAAATCTGTTTGACAGTCATTGAATACTTGACTACAATTACCAACGACTCTAAAATTTAAATTTTTAAAATCTATCTTTTGTTCAGGCATATTGGGCAAATGATTTGATAACTTATATTTTCCATTTAAGGAAAGAATTATGAATTGCCTTCTTTCTTAAAAAAAAATTCATTTTCAATCGCCAATTACACAGTGAATTATGATATAATGAAAAAAAATCAGCTGCAACTGTCATAATAAATTAATCCTATCGAGACGGCAACCCTAGAACTCGAAAAAGAAACAATGATCTGTTGGTTGGAAACTCTTGTAAGGTAATATTTACATACAAAATTATCTGAATACAATTTAACCAAAATACACTTTTCATTCTGATAAAATTGCCAAATTTTCTCAGATAATATTCAAATCTGTTACACTTTAAACGAAATTAATGTTTAAAACAAGTTTTCTGGATGGATTCGCAAATAATTTATGGAACTCTTTACATCCGCGGAAGGATCTTCTCCATAGCATATTTCTATCTACCCTACTTAGGTTGTCCCGAAGTATAGGTAGCATTTTCGTTTGAAATTTGTTTCATTTCGATGTTATGCTGATTCCCATACCTAGGGGGAAAAAAGGCTAACATGGCAAAACAATACTTCTGCGGAAGTTGTGATTAAAAAACTAATGCATTAGCTCTATGGGACTGACAATCCCTCTTAAAGGAGATTTTAAACACCAATAAGATGGAATACAGATGATAAAAGAGATTTTAAAGGTCGTATAGGATTGTTTAAAATATAAAATTGGTTTTAAATCGTGCTTATTATCTTACTGTGTATAGCTTAAGATGCCGCTAAAACTATTACTTTTTCTGATTTTGTGAAAAAAAGTTATTTTGTTTTGGTAAAATCTTTATTCATCACTCAATGCACACAAAAAAAACCTACAAAAATAAGCACCAGTCAGTTGTATGTAGTAGTGGATTTTTGTTAGTTTTTGTGTTGTCACAGAATAACGTTATTAAACAAAATATATCAGTATTTGCCAAAAATATTTGTCTGCTTTAAATAAATATAAGTTACCATGCAACAAAACTGAGTTTACATAATTTAGTAACCCATACTAAGAACGAGCTCTAGGAGTCGTTCCACGTGCATGTCCAAACATTGCGCAACTTAGCAACACGTTGGCGGCTGCTAAGATTCATCCAGGGCACATTAACCCTTTCTTGCCAATCGATTCAAACACACGTGTTGGATTTTTACCTGTGATTTGAAGGGCTTAGTGGAAGAACGTGCTAAGTGACATTTTTGAAAAAATTAAGATTTTTGTGCCAATGAACACTAACTGCTTTACCTATAACAAGTTTCCCTTTCTTCATAAACTTTTAAGTTTATTATATTTTTAATGGTTTGCAAGTACCGTTTTCAACACATCTGAGGGCAAACTAAAAACTTCAAAGCTCATTTTCTCGTTTTCATCTTTTTGTCACTTAGCACGTTCTTCTACTAAACTCTTCATTTGTGAAGCGCGCCAACCTTGAACTTTTGGCGAGAAATCATCTCAGATGAATGGAGATCAAAGGGTTGGCGAAGGACAAAATGGTCACGAACTTGTGGTTTTTATGTGCGTGGGGTAGGGCAGAGCTCCTCTCCTACTATTAAATTGAACGACAGTGTTATCCTGTTATCCGTTTTTCTGATTCTTATCCGTTCGGTCGTATCCGGAACGGTGTGCCTTATCCTTGAATTGATATCCATTTTTCAAATGTAGTCGTTGGATATTGATTGCAGTTTTTAATATTTTTATATTGCAAGTAATTTTGGATGCACGTTTCGGTTGAGAATGTGAATTGGAACAGTTTTATGGCTCGGTATATAATCAACTCAACGCTATTACTTGCGTAAATTATAACACTACTCCTTTCCACTTGTGGAAATCTCTCATATACATATATTTTGGCGGAGAAATATATATTTTATTAACTTTTTAATTCGAAAGAATTAAAAAAATGAGAAAGTAGGTATTGACATGCGGTCGATGTCCGTCTGTCTGTTCGTACCCCCCTTCCAAAATCGGTTCTATCCATCGGATCTTAAAAATTCTTTTTTTGTTAGAAAGCTATGACCTCAGATACCCAACTTTCATACTTTTTGTCCGTCTGTCTGTACGTCCGGACGGACATAAATCTACTATCTGTCGGCGAATTTCCCATTGAATTAGCTTTGAAATTCAATTTTGAGTCATTTTAAATCACTGTTGCCAAATCAACAATGGCATGAGAAACTTTATTTAAAAATATTTGAAGCAAAATAATATTTTCATGAATCAGTTTGGAATGACGTCATAAAATGTAGCACAATTTGATTCTTTGATTGTTCATTAATTATCTACCAAGAAAGCGGCAAGGCATACTTTTGCATGCAATTATGCTTAGTTTTAATTTACATTTCTTATTTTTTAATGCAGTTCGGAGTAGTTTCATTACTTTTGTTATTAATAAATATTTAATTATTCTTCGAACTACAAATAAATCACGAGCAGATGATAAATAATATTTAATTAATTTGCGAAAGAATATTAAGGAAAATAGTTGATTTTGGCTTTTAGAAGTTTAAATTATAGCTGGGTGCTGTGTTTCGATTTTTTTTCTAATGTGTATAAATCTAGTGTAGAAACGGCTGTTGATGATATTTACTTTAGGAACCTAGTTTTTTTTCCCGATTAGAACTTCAGTAAGTATTTAAGTAACAGGAAAGTAGGCTATTTTAGTTCTTTATGAACTTCTTGTTTAAAATTATGATCAGAAACATGATGATGCCAAATGGCATCACTGGGACTGAAAGGGTTAAAAGAAATCGGTTATTTTCAAGTTACAAAAAATTAATGAAAACCTGGCTTTCCCTAACTTTGTTTTTAAACTTATTTTATCATCCTCTTTTACTTCCTAAAACGCCCTTAATAATCCTAAACAAACATTTATTTACTTTACCTTGAAAAGCCTTTTAATATTGGTTTATTTTAGCATACGTAAACGACGAATTTGTGTCGATATTACTTTACAATCTGTTACCCTGACATTTAACACTTCGAACGCGAAATGAGGATTTGATTAGGTGGTTGACATTGGGAATCCACCTACGTTTATTTTTGCCTCCCTGCTGACAGCGCACTTGAATAGAATGACGATGTAATTGCACTTTCCCGCCACTTTATAGTTTTCTCCGAATTATTTACTTTTTCCATTGGCCGCAATAGGTGGTCGGTGTATTTCCAATATATTTTCTTAAAAACTCTCACTGTTTGGGTCTTTTAGTTCAAAGTAGTAGTTGGGAGACATTAGCGATTCAGGGCTTCCTTGGTATACAAAGAGGTTTATTAATTTGTTTTAAAAAAAGCATGTTAATTCGAAACAAACTTGCAAAATCTAACCCTGAGTGTATTTCGCCTCAACAGGATATGCACCTCTTCTACAGACTTTAAAAATTCCTCGTCGATTTTTTTTTGGGGGAGAGGGGCGTATGTTGGTTTTCTTTTTTTGTTTGCTAACGTAGTAAGAAAATCGATAATGTAATTATGTATTTTATTTTAATTAAAAAATAGTTTATTATTTTTAAATGTCGCAGTTCATAAAAATGTCCTTATTTTCTTTATTCATAAGAACCATTACTTTTGCCCTTCAAATAATTTCATGCTATATTAATTACACTATTTTATTCTTGCCTTATCTAACATAAACCTAATTTAAAACTACAATAAAAGTCCCTTTCTAATTAAAAAAAATAATAAACAATAAACTTAATCAACGTTTTAAAAAACATAAATTTTCTTTTTCCTTTTAGTTTTCGCACAACTTAGAATTTCTAGATTCTATCTGCACGATTCTTTGAATTTCCGTAAGTAATTTTTTTTTATATTTATCATCGAACTGGTTTTTTTTATGTATTTGCTTTTGAAAACTTCAATTGTAATGGAATGATGTGTATACTGGATTTAATAACTGGGTAGTGGCTACTAGCACATAATGGTATCTATAAAGTAAATCTTTTAAAAGATAATTAAACACCAAATATCCCAAAAAAATACTACCTCTAAAGAAATTATAAATCCCGCAATCTATGCACAGTTTTTATTAGGAAGTTCTACTTGTTTTTTCTCGAACACCAACCGGGCTGTCGCCCTTGAATCGGGACTTTGGGCTCTCTTTAATTATAATTCAGTCTTCATTTAATGAATAATTTAAAATTAAATTTTGAGGATTAAAAAAAATGGTTAAACGTCAAAATTCGGCAAATACCACAAAATTGAAAAAGTAAATTTCGTATAATTTTAATCAGCCCTGAAAATTATCACATATAGAGTGTGCAGCCATAATCGACAGATTTAAATCACCTAAGAATAGAAAAATATCATGGTAAACTAAATGTACACAACATTAAAAATGGAGATATTTTTTATTATTACATGAAAATTTCGCAAAAATATATAAAATTTAAAAAAAATCACAATTTTTTTTATTATTCTATTCTATTCAAACGCCTCTGGCTAATTCCATGCAAAATTTTCTTTTCTGTAGTGTAAGTCACGTCTGTAAAAAGTGATTATTACTACAACTGTTAACAATAAATTTAAAAAAAATTAGTCGAATAGCTGACCTACACTTATTGCAACTAAGTAACGTAACGTGCTTTATTTAATGTGATTTATATTTCAAATTTAAAAAACTCCTCTTAAGGGGGAATGGGCGCGCTGGAACGGGGGTCTCCAAAGCAAAGTGCACCAGTGTTAATCCAATGGAGGGAAAAAAAAATATTTTCTCTGCCATATTTCTCCGGCTGTATTGAATATTTTTACAAGCGGGTTTTTTTTATGTGATAAATATAGCTGACTTACAGGTCCCGACAATCCCCCCTTTTGAAATTTTGGTTCGAATATTTTTTTTTAATTTTCAATAAATAATTTTACACAAAATATTCGAAGCAATTTCAAAAAGGGGGAAGGTAGAGACCTGTAAGTTATCTACATTTATTATTTAAAAAAAAAAACGTCGGTAAAAATATTCAATACAGCCGGAGAAATGTGGCAGAGAAAATAGTTTTTTTCCCCATTGGATTAACACTGAGGCACTTGAGTTTGGAGACCCTCGGTCCAGCGTGCCCATTCCCCCTTAAATTGTAACTTATACTACGCAGTTACGTGGAATTAGCCCTCTAAAGAAATTCAAAATCCCGCAATCTGTACCCAATTTTAAATGGGAAGTTCTACTTGTTTTTTTTTTCTGGAAGACCAACCGGACTGTTGCGGCCGGTCGCCCTTGAATTGGGGCGTTGTGCTCTCGCTAATGACCAGCCTTGAAGTAGGCGTGATTCAGGGTTACTTCGCACGATCCCTTCTCCTGCCACAGGGAAGTAATCCCACAAAATGACGGTTTTGCAGCTTTTTTTCTGCAGTTCTATAGGTGTAAAATGCTATAATGGTTAGTGTAATTTACGCTATAAACCAACGGACGCCAACTTTCAAATGAACCACCGGTTCCCCAGATGAAGATAATAGAATTTATAACACTAAATAAAGTACAGTCCTCCCACCACTTCTTAGCATTTATGACGTGTGATTTAGACGAGTCCAAACTATCACTCTTAAAACGAAAAGGGGTCAGGAAATTTTTGGGTTAGGCCAGAGTTACTATATTTGGCGATTCATTGCTTTTGCAGGTGCATATTTCTTTAAAGTTTAGAAACAGTTTATCAACTGAAGGGCAGTTCGAACTTGCATGGGTTCACTATTAATTGCATAGCTATTTTTTTTTAACTAATAGCGTTCCCCGAAGCGATACTGAATATTGTAAATAATGTATACTACTGATGCGAATTTATTGACGATCAAGTCAATATAGAAAATAAATGCACGTGCAATTGATGACGACTTTCAGCAATTACCTATAATCCTCCTTTCTCTAATAACCTATGTATAGTTTTAGTGTGACACATTATTTCCAACCAAACTAACCCAACAATCCGCAGGCTCGCAAACACTATGGGATTGGCAACCCTGCCTCCTTTAGGTTCTCTACCTTTTTACAAAGTGGACGCTTCCACTATCAAAATATTTGGGGTGCTAAGTTGTGGCAGGCTGACTATATTTATTTCTTGAAATTACTCCTTAATAAGTCAGGAAAAAACTCACTGTTTCAAAATTCCAACTTATTATTCTAAATACAAAATGTTTACATAAATTACATTGCTAGATGCAGAACACTATTTACAACTTTAACTTTGGTTTGTTTCAAATGGTTTTGGTTTAGTTAGGTGGGAAAATATTGTATTGGAATTAGAAACTCTGACAGTTAGCGTGGCTGACCAACACCTCTTTTAGGGAAGGCCTTTGCTATTCCTTCTATGTGTAACTTTAGAGTAGTCTACCGAGATCAACAAAGTAAAAAAAATCAGGAACATTACTGGGAAATTTTAGCAGCTAAATTACGTGCTACTTGGAGTGGTATCTCTCGGATTCGATCCACCAAACTTTGGGTCCATACGTTAAACCATTTCATGCCTGTGTGTCACGAATCGTGGCCATGATTACTTGTTGAGAGCGAAATCATAAATTGAATAGTTCAAAAGGCCGCTTGTTAAATGAATTTACTCATGTTTCTGGAGAAAATCTGTAAAACCAAAAAAAAAAAAATGTAAACTTGAAAATGCCAGGAACGTTTGCGATATATAAGAGTAACGTTGTGGATGTTTTTCAACGGTGACTTACCTTTAAAAGTTATCGACAATGCCTTGGCATTGCTTAACTCTCAGAGTACTACTTCAACGACATTACTATTTGAGTGCATGGTTAGGTCCCCATTTTACGCATTTTTGTAATTTATAAACGATAAAACGATATTTTAACGGAAAAAATCGATAGTTCTTACGATTAATCGCTTTTAGTCCGTAATTTTTTTTATTCAAATGTTTGTTTTAGTTCGAAAAATGGAAAGTGAATCGTAAAATTTTGATCGCCTCTAGTGCGAAAATACGTCTTGAATGTAATTTATTGTCACGGTAAATCTTCTCCACGCTTAATGTTCTTATCGGCTTGGTGTTTCGGTCTCCGAATAAAGAAGTAAGTTAGCTAATGCGAGGGTTATGCCTTCAATCTAAAGTCAAATCTGTACATTTAGTACGCTTTCACTTATCCATCCACATCGGCATATGCTTCCGATGTAAGCCGATGGTTTTTTTTTATAGGAAATATAATAGAAAACTTTCGAACCCATTATTTTTATAATGTAGTTATAGTTCAAGACAGATCGTTCAACCAAACTTCAACACATCGTAATATTTGCTAGTTCGCGGCGAAATCGCCGTACATGGTTCGGACCCTCCTTGAAAAGTGCTTGAATTAAAAAGTTCATTTTCAAGTCCTTAACTATCGGTTGGGGGGGGGGGGGGGATCCGTAATATTGATCGCAAAATCGCATCAAAGTATAAACTTTATGAACGTAATTTCTGAAGCATGTGATAACTACGCGTCATCTTTAACCTGCGTTACGTGATACCCATAATACTTTTATAACTCCATATTTTTTAACATAGTTTTTAAAAATACTGCAGAGCATAGGCCGAGAATTTTCGGACAAAATAGCGTCTTAAAAAAGGGATTAGACTCATACCCGAGACGTCAAATTTTCCACAGCATTAACGCCACCGAAAAAAAAATCACCCATTCTCGGTCTACATTATTAAAAACTAAACTTGAATTTCATTAAAAAACAAGTTTAAAATATAAATTTTAACAATAAAAGTAAAAAATATATTTAAATTTTGAAGATGAATTAAGATTAGACTTCACACTAAGATGTCTTCAAATATCAACCAAGCGCCAATGCATACCCCTTTTTAAAGAGTAACATTTTCACCTGATCAAAAAAAAAAAATGCTTATTTTGCTGCCTAGTAATTTTCACGCATCATCCGATGATGCCGCATCGCCTATTAATGATTGACTCTGCATGATCACGCAGTGTCTCGTTACTTCTGTAGCTCTGGTTCAGGCCAACTAGGATCAATCAGATTCTCCTAATCGAGTGTCCGTGACCTTGGGTCGGCAAGAACAGCTTGAATGGTAGGTTGGGTTTTTTTTAATGTTGGAAACTTTTTTTCTCGGTGATTCATACTACAGCCTATAATCGTTTTTCTAATTTTAAATGTTTTTTTTGTTTCTAAAAAATGGAGTCGGTTTATACAAGAATATAGACAGCTTATATATTTAGGTTTTAAGGTGTTAGTAACTTCTAGTCCTTGAATTTTTCTGAACTGCCCCATAACTGAAAAAGTGCTTAAATTTTTTTCCCTAACAAGTGCACGAACCATGTAATTATTTTAAAGACAGAAGAACACAATATCATTTTCTATTTTGTGTGTGAACTACGGATATTATACTGCTTTTTTTGTTTTGTGTTTTTGTAGAAATACAGGATTAAAAAACAATGAGATTATTCATGGCTGTATATATAATGATATGAAAGTTATGTGTTTCAATTGTTTTCAAAGATCAAAATACCTTTGATTAATATTAAGAATATTTATCGGTATGATTCAATTTTTGACTTAATATATAAATTAAAATTCATTCGAAAGTTGTTTATAGAGTAACCATTTAAACCTTTTCATAAAATTTTCTTGATAGTTTTGTAAAAATATTGCTATCAGAGCCTTATATAATGGATTAGAAGTGGGGTAGGATGTCTAAAGTAAACAAGGGATTACAAACATTTTTTAATCCCTTTGAGACAACAAATATCTGTATAATTTTGGTACCCCAAAAGTCCCCAATTTCATTATTTAGGTCCCCATTTTTCCCATTTTTGGGTTCAAAAAGTGTTGGGAGGCGTTACATTGCTTAGATGCATTCCGTGTAGCTCAACTATTCTGCTAAATTATATTTCATTACATGTTAAAAGTTTTAGTTATAATCGCTTTGTAACCCACGTGACTTACACTACCGAAATGGAAATTTTACATGGAATTGGCCTTCTAACCTGAGGCTATGGATCCTTCCGCGGTCTATATATGAGTAGCAAGGTTGCTTGAGATGATTATTGGTAATTAAATTTGCTCAACTAACCACAAGGCATAAGAGTTGTAGACAGTTCCCAGTATAATTCATACCAAGGATACACGAATGTTAATTGTAGAGTAAATCTTAGACCTGGGCAAAACCCTTTAATATCGTGGTAAACAATATTACCTGCAAGTTTTTGTGCATTTTTGATTTGTGAGAAATTGGAGTTATACCTCTCGCGCTGAAGAACACTTTTCCCCTTAAGTTGTCTTATGTTGTAGGGTGACCGTAATTTTTAAATGTTAATGCAATTCAATCATGAAAAAAGTTATCTCCCCCACCTAGTTCTCTGAAAATGGGAATTTCAACCAATCGTATGCAAAGTGTATATGACAAGAATGCATCATGTATATGGCAAGCAGTCAATTCAACTGTCAATTTCAATTCTGTTTTACTGCATATTTTTCTGTGCTTGGATGCAAGACGAAGTATCTCCCCTTCCGTAATTATTTCTCTAATTTTTTTTAAGTGGTGTCTTTGGCTTTGCTTGCTAGAAACAAAATTTTCTGTAATATGTTTTTTTTTAATTTTAAATGTTCAGATTGTCTATTAATCGAACAAAAACATTGAGATCCGCTACCGATGACACGAATAATATTATATAACAACTCGTATCGTCACTAGTTATATACAAATTGCAGTAATGTGAATAAGAAAGTTTTGTAATGTATTTTTTTATAATGTTTTTTCTGATGCAGAAAACCCAAAAAACAAGAACATTCAAAGTATTTTAGAGAGCTTATTGGAACGGACAGGGCGTAGCTTTAAAACGTTGCAAAATGCAGTAAGTTTGGTCAGTCTACTTATATGGATAGCGGGATAGCCTCACGAGCCTCCGAGCCATTATATAAGCATAAACAACTACTTCGTTTGAGATATAGAAAGAAGCCGCATTCATCGAAGCGCAACGAAACAAAGACCAAACACCAATTTTCGATGCGATAACTTGCAACGGTATTTCATGGACCGCAACCTGCCTCGTCCTTCGTGAAATATTTAGTTTATTTTAGAGCCTCTAATATCGAGAGTGGCGTCTTCTACCACATTCCTTAATTGACTGCATCATTTCGTGTTGGTTGGGGGAGGGGGGGGGGTCTTAATAAGGCGGAGTCCCTGAATATGAGTAGCGGATGCAGGCTAATGTGTCCGGAAAACCACAGCTTAGAAGCAAAATGAAGTAAGTAACCCCAAAAATGAGAACAAGACCACTTTTTCATCAAGTATATTATTTACTGAATGTCATCCAAGATTATAAGCAAAGTGATTTCCCTCTTGTAGGTTGCTTCATTCTGCTTTTGGTCACGTCAGTTGTTACTAAGAGTTTATTCTAGTTTTCATCTTAGGACTGTGTTCTTCATGACAGAAGATTGTGTTGAAAACGTTATCAAATTCGAAGGAATAATTATTTCTAACTTTAGAAGATTTTAGTGATCTTATTCGTTTGATATAATATATAACTCCATAGGTGACTATTTTCAGATTGTTGAAGTTTGAGATGCGATATCTCATCTTGCATCCGACCACAAATCGTGCTGTTATTGTTGCTTCTCCTTGTTGACGGAGTTAGACAAAATCCACGAGTTCGTTGACTGTCAGGTAGTCGAAGACTGGAAGAGGATTACAGTATAGATCCTCTCTAGTGAGTCCCATGCATTCTAAAAGGTGTTTAGGAGAAGCCTGATGATTTTGACATTTGGTCAGGTGGCGAAGGTCTTTCTGCCCTCTTTGAAAGTAAAGTACTTGATGTGACCGCTGGCGAGTCTGGAGAGTACAGTCCGGGTACGTCTGTCACACGGGAAGTCAAGATACAAACCCTTTTTTGAGCCCATGTATCAATTATAGATGGGGGTGTTTTCCACTCCTCCGAGATTTTCCTCCACAATTCGTACTTTTCTTTAGTAGAATAACGGTTTACAGCCTAATTCAAATGGTATTTCATTATGGAGATGCACTGGCCAGCAACCAAGCTTTTGTTTTCAGGCTTTCTTTCAAAGTTGTAAGTACGGGTTCACACCGCTTTGGCTCGTAGGTTCGGATTCTATAAATCTAGGGGTCAAGGTTTGTTCCGCTGCCCCCTCATGGGTCACCTGGCCGACATAGCGGAACGAATGGTTTCGTATTTTTAGACACCCCCTTTCCCTCCACGTGTTCGTGAACATCTATTTTGCGTGGTTCTATTCGATATCGTGTTGTAAAAAGCAGCCAAGCTTGGTTGAACCCGAGCCCAGCTGTCGCTTTCTTCCGAGTCCTACGGACATTATCTGAAGAACTTGTATCGTCTGCTTCGAATGGCACGAATGTGCTGTTACTTCCAAATTAGAGCCATGTTATCTCTTTTTAATAAATTCAACTTGAAGTGTTGAAAATTGTTCTGTAAAAGGGTTTTTTATACCGCTATATCCTTTTATGATTGGAAAACCTTCGCCTTGTCTTGCATCTTCCGCTAGGTGGAGGGTTTTGGTTGTTGATTCTGTCATCACTTTTTGTTAAATGTACTATTTTTTGTATACAGATTGCAAACCATTGTTTTCAAATTTTATGTTTAACACCACTCAGCCCGGTTGGGCCGGACATGTAATCATTAGTGTTAAACCAGGTCCGTTTAGGACCCTTCGGATCCAAAACGGATAAACTATGTGTACGGATGTCTCTAAAACGGACGTCTTGTATAAAATTAGAGACGAACGCCGTGAGCGGATACTTTTTATTTTTTTGGCGTAAAATCTAAACTCTGGAAACTCTGGCGATAGCGCTTGCGAAATTCGGACAATTCTTAAATCGAAAACCTACACTGATTCTAAAATCCTAAATTTTCCGGTGATTTCGAAATCGGATATTTTCGGCTATTCTGAAATCGAATAACTCCGGCTATTCTAAAAATGAAACTTGAATTTCCGTCACCTTTGGGTGTGACCTGGTCTTTACTTAACTTATGAAAACTTATTTCTCAGTTCTCACACACTGACTATTTGTCACGCTAATAATTAAATTTTTCCTTTTGTGTTGTATTATAACGAACTTGATTATTTTGCCAGTTTCACTAAACTAAAATATCAATGTTATACCTTAAGTTAAGCTCACTGAAAATTTTACATTTAGGAATAAGTTCTTGCAAGTACATGAGTTGAGTGCATTTTCAACGCAACCTTCTGTCATGAGCACAGATTAGGGCTATCAAGTTTTCTCTATCATCTTACATAACCACGCGTGACATCATATGTAGGGTGAGTTAATGAGTGGTTAACCCCTGCTATTAGGGTGGTTAATGATGGCTTTTGAGGTTTCTCTTCTACAGAAAAAGGCCACTTAGGGCATAGCCAATGTTTCTGGCTTTCGTCACAACCCTTAATTGAAAATGGGATGTTTGATTGCATGACACAAGGAAATGTGTACTGATAAGGTTGCTCGGTCAAATATTAAGAAATTATGATACTGACACTAGTTTTCTAAAACTGCAATGATACCTGTGTTGTTGTTTTTTACTAAAAAGAGCATTGTTAGGACAATGTTTTGATCTGATGTTGTCCTTACGTAAAAAGTTAAAAACCATTTTCTATTAGCCATTATTTTTATTGAAAATTTGACTTAGTAATATTTCTGAGCATAGTAATATTACTTAAGTAGTCTCTTTTTTTAGCAAGCGGGAAAATATTAGTCTCAACCATGCCTCTTTTTGTCACGTAAAATACAAACTAATTGAAAGTAATAATTAGATGAAAAGACAAAATGGCCTAGTGAAAATGTAGCTACGACTAATTTTATTCATTTTCCTCTTCGTAATCAACATGTATTTCTCATTATATTTTATGTCAAAAAATATTCTAATCACGCTTTCACAAATGATTTGTGTTCCTGTCGGGAAATGAATATATTGATGGTAAATGAAGAGCCTAGTGGAAGAACGTGCGAAGTGACAAAAAAAAGGTGAAAATGAACAAAAAAATTGCTTTTAAGTTTTTAGTTTGCACTTAAATCCGGTAAAACCGATATACTTGCAAACGGTAAAAAATATACTTGCCTGTAAGTTTATGAAGAAGGGAAAACTTCTTGTATTTAAAGTATGGAATAATGTGTTCATTCACTCAAAAATTTAAACTTTTTTCTAAAATGTCACTTAGCACGTTCTTCCACTAAGCTATTCAATTATTAAACAACCCCTCAGTAATCGGGTCACGTCTTGATTAGCTAATCGAAACAGAAGATCTTGTACTTACCGGACGACAATTGGCAGCTTCTGTTGTACGCCCTGTGGGCACATACATCAATACAAATTGCGCAACGCAACTCGTTAGAATGTCATGTTAAATGACCGCGAAAACTAATTGCTTAGTTTTATATATATATGTATTGATAAAAAATGTCGCGATTTTTTGTTCTGATTCGAGATTTAATAATGAATGAGCTATTCAGTGAATGATATAAGTGTTACATGCTTATTGTGCGGCGAGGCCAGATGTTGAATTGATCGGGGCCTTGTGAATTAAGATTCTTCGCCTTAGCCACTATGCCAAAAACTATTAATACGAATTTGACGGAGAGAAACTAGGGCATTAAAATTCACAAGTTCCGCAAAACGGGTTAAATTAGTGGTTATTTTCAATTTTTTTAAACTCTTCCTTTTGATTTTGATTCAGACACCATTATGTAAGCAATCACACACAGTATCCTTTGGAGGTCTCAAAAATTGTTTGTGCCTATAGTCCATATTATCCTAGATCAGGTCATGCTATTAAATGAAGGTAATAAAATATTAAGCGTTGTATCGCGGTGCCAACGATCTCTGGCAAGATCTGCAAGGCAAGGATTTAGAAGATTTAAACAAACTGTTTTTGAAATGAGGCTTTTTGTGATAAATAATGCCTTATAGTATGAAATGTTAAATCTTTACTGTATGCTCTAGGCCAATCTAAACCCTAATAGCATTGGTGCGCCTTAACCAAATGCAAATCTGGCTTTTGTGCCATTTAAGTCGTTACCAACAAATGTCTACTTTACACATTCTCTACAACTTGACAGACCACCCTACAGAAGTTTAACCACAACTCCATCGTGGTTCCGTTGCTTATCAATTCAAAGTTAATTACAAAATTACTTGTAAAATGCAACTTTAATGACTGCATTGTGATCCAATCCACCTATTTCACATGCATATGTGTCATTCCCTAAGAAAAATCATCATTTCTTGACTCACGCTGGTCTTACTTGACTTTTTTCTTCTTGACACCGGCCACCAAACCAGACTGTTTATTTATCGAAGGGTTATTATAACATCATATACAAACACTCGCCGAAAAGCAAATTGAAAGGCTTTTTTTTTATCTCTTTCTTATTTCTCCTCAATTTCCCGCCCAAAAATCAGGGCCGTGGTCCCCACCCCTTTCAAGCCTGAGGTGACCGATCATCTGACCTTCGAGCAAATGTCCGCACTCAAGGTAAAGGAAAAACTCGGCATCGGGTATTTAATCATTACTTTAAAAGTGGTACAATTCAACACATTTAATTTCTTTTAAGTCAGTCTATTTTAAATGATAATTTTTAAGCTC
The DNA here is from genome assembly GCA_019343175.1 of Oedothorax gibbosus. Classification (NCBI taxonomy): domain Eukaryota; kingdom Metazoa; phylum Arthropoda; class Arachnida; order Araneae; family Linyphiidae; genus Oedothorax; species Oedothorax gibbosus. The sequence goes on from JAFNEN010000280.1 coordinate 132,613, forward strand.
TGCCTCAGTTTTAATAGCTCTAACTGCAGATTAGATTTGATCTGGAAATCAATTAGAACTCCTAGGAGAAATTAAAAAAAAAATTACTTATCCAAGATATATAAATCAGGTATATCCAAAAAGCTGAACTAACTTTGGTCCATATTTCTGTTATGTAATAACCATTTACTAAATACAATTCTTTGATTTTAAAATATGTTGTTATTTTTAATTCTGTTTACTCTTGCTACAATTCTCATTAGGTAAGGGTAGGAGTTCCATCGACTTGATATAAATTGTTCCAATTATACTATAGTTAGTAACAGTTAATCAGTAACTCCTTTCAAATTTAATTATTTCTCTAATTTTTTTAAGTGGTGTCTTTTATGCTTTGCTTGCTAGAAACAGAAATTTCTTCTGTAATATGTTTTTTTTTTTAATTTGTACGAAATTTTTCATGTAATGTGTTCGTATTAACCGAACATAATATAACATTGAGATCCGCTATCCGATGACACGAATAATATTATATAGAAGTAACTCGTATCGTCACTCGAGTATATATACTGGATTTGCAGTAATGTGAATAAGAAAGTTTTTAATGTATTTTTTTAAATACTGGGATTTAAATTGAGTTGTACCATTATTAAAATAAGACCTTCTTATGTGGTGTTGGCTTTTGAATTCTTCTTCGTACCTGTTTATTACTTAAGAGTCATTATTCGCGATATATTCACGTTTCCCCCACTCCCATTTTGTTATATCTTGATAAAAAAAAAGGGAAATGTTATACATTGATTATGTTTCATAACAATGGTAAGGTGGGTTTGACTATTACTTTTTTTTCAGTACCATTTTGAGGTGCTTTAAAAAACGGGTGGCAGCTTTATTAGTTTTTAATTGTTTTTTGTGTGGTTTTGATCACGATTTTTTTCCAAATAAATTAGTGTTCTATTGTTTAAGAGTTTCCTGTATGTTATGTTGATGGTTACTTGAAAAAATAAATCTAAATTTTTAAGAAAATCTATATCGAAAACTATATTACTTGTGATTCAAACATTTACTTTTGCCATTATGGTATTGGATTAATGCTGTATTAAATTTATCTATTAAATTGATTTTGAACATTTTAATCTTAAAAATAATTTGTTGAGTAAATTACTGCGGTATTTAAAGTTTTTATTTTCTAAATATCCTTTTATAAAACTGAAACTATTTTTTTTAGTAATAATGAACGTCATATAAAGATTTTAACACGCATGCTGCTTTTTAAGGGGGCACGGGGCTCCCTTTACTGTCTATTTTAACTGAAACTAGGAATTTATGCATTCATATAATAAATACTGTATTATATCGATAAGGGTAAAATAATACTTCTTCACAAATTAACTTGACAACTTGAATTTTAAGTGCGTTTTTAGTGGCTTTTACTACAGCTAAGGCCTCCATGCCGAAGAACTGCTGAATTTAAAAAGAAATCCACTCTCGAGGTTCGTTTTGAAATGCCAGCATCTGCTTCTCAGGAGGGCGCTTCTAGGGTATACAATCATGATTTTCCAATTTCTGGAATTTGAGGTCATGTCTGCTTCATAAGACGAGAATCCTTGGCCCAGTCCGAAGCATCGCTCTGGTAAATGCGATCACCTTTCCTCCTTCACCTCTTACTAATCTCTGGAGATGCGTCTTATGACACATAGATCTTATTCAATAAGGTCTTTATTTATTTTTACAAAAAAAAGTAATAAGGCTGGTTTTCGTCCTTAGGATAAGAAGTATCTGTTGTCAATGGCAGAGTTGAATTGAATCCACAAAAGAAGCTTTAAAAAAATTGTATTAAGATATGAATAATAACATTAAAAACGCAAATGAAATTTAAAAAGGTGTTTAAAGACTAGACAACATTGCTAAAATTACCAGTGGTTTAGCGATACTTGTTTTAAAACTTAATCGCTTAACTATATATTCAACATTAATTTGACCGTATATATTTGTACACAACCAATTACGAGCTATTACTCTAAGCTATTGAAATCATTGCACTAATACTTTTTCAGCATCCATTTTTCTTTAACAATATGTATATTATGGATGCAACGACATTTGACTAAATTGGACCGAATAACGAATGTTCGGCTAAAGTCTTTACCGACTATTCGGATTACCTAAACTAATATTTTTTTGTCTCAGATTTATGTAAATTATGTTTGTAATTCATCAATTTTAATTTAACATGAATATATGAGTTCCACAATCGAGCAATAATATTTATACAGTAGAGCGATTAAATTTTTTAATTAAAGCAACACAATAAAATAGTATTAATTTGTTATTCAAAAAACCCTTTTGGAAAGTGTAAATAACTCTGTAAAATCATAACAATAAAAGAATATTATTAAGTTTCAAAAATTCTCTAACTATTGATTTTAAATTATACTTTTGAAAAAGCAAGTACTCATTCCAAAAGAAAGAAAGTAGAAGGAGGTAGATCATGTCGAATGAAAATTAGTAAAAAAAAAACGGGGTTTACAAAACTATAGTTGCAATACATTACTTTTGCTTTTTATTTATTTTTATCTTTTCGTTTAATTAATAAAATACTATTTTACGAATAATTATCAAGTAGACGTAGAGTAATTAAAATGTCGTAATATTTATTATCTGGTGTTCACTTTTATACATCAATCCATTATTTTACTGTCTTTTTTTTCAGAAAAAATTAACTTCATTAATTTGCAAAACTTTTAAATTTCACTATTAGATTGACTATTTTTAGGTAATGAATATTAAAGCTATTCTCTCGGCCAATATATTATTATTAATGTTATATACATTAAATACGGAAAATTCTAATATTCATTCTACTGTCTTATTATTAAACAATGTATTTTTAGCTTCCACACTACGTTTATAACGTAAAAAGTGGAAAGTATTATAATCGTTCAGTCCGTCTGTCTGTCGGTCCGTCACCCACTTTCATAGCCCAAACTACAAATGCTACGGACAAGTGTGATACGTCAAAGAAATTCAGAGCATCGAAATTAGAATACATTGAAAAATTCAGAGAAAAATTCGAATTCGAAGTACTTCAATTATTTAAAAAACTGCAAAATTTAATGCTCATTTAAAAAACATAAGAAGCCATTTTTATTAGAATTAAATCACCATTGCCATTCGCAACAATCGCTCGAGAAACTTTAATTATTTTAGACAATAAATTAAAATAAATTTATTTTTGCGACATCGATCAGTTTGAAATGACGTCAAATATATTTCACTACGAGATTCTTTGTATGTTGATATGAAATATTTTCATTCTATTTAAAAGCGAGGAATATTACATATTTATTCTTTGAAATATAAATTAATTTTTGCAAACGATAAGTAATAATTATTGAATTTTCGAAATAAAATAAAAGAAACTAGCCAAATTTACCGTGTAAATGTTTAATATAGAATTAATGCTGTGTTTGGCGCCTTTTTACCTGTTAAATACAATTGTTGTGTGGAAGCGGGTTAAGTGACAGATTCTGTTACAAACCTACTTGTTTGATAGTAAACTCGAAATATAAAGATTTAACAATTGTAATATTTATGAACTGTCCTTGTTTTTGAAATTTTGACCGTCACGCCCTGAGTTGATCTTCAATCGATAACTTATTTATTTTACAAAAGTAACACGCCCTCTATTTCTTTACTTCACCACTAACGTTTTTATAGTATGCACTTTAAAAATCTCTTTTTGAATTCCATAGCAAACCAACAAACGGGAACTATGCTTCGCGTAAACCTCAATTAAAAATCCCCTTCGGGCCTCATAAGTGCAATGAAAATTCATTGTCGGCCTACAAATTTAACGAACTGTCCCTTTCGAGATAATGCAGATCTCGTTGATTTGATAATGTTTCAACCTACTTGTTCAAAGAGTTTTTATAAATTATTAAAAAAATACATCCGATTTTTTTTTTTAATTATTATGATTCATTTGTAAACTCCACAAGGTTTTTGATTGAATAATCAATCTTGTAATTTAAAGCGCTGTAAAATGGAAACTACTATGGACAGGATAATGTGAAAATTCGACAAAAAGACTCACAGGGTGTTTGATTGAATAATCAATGTTGTAATTTAAAGCGCTGTAAAATGGAAACTACTATGGACAGGATAATGTGAAAATTCGACAAAAAGACTCACAGGGTGTTTGATTGAATAATCAATGTTGTAATTTAAAGCGCTGTAAAATGGAAACTACTATGGACAGGATAATGTGAAAATTCGACAAAAAGACCACAGTGTTTGATTGAATAATCAATGTTGTAATTTAAGCGCTGTAAAATGGAAACTATATGGACAGGATAATGTGAAAATTCGACAAAAAAAAAGCCCTGCATGTACAATTTTATTTTCTTCGAAAAGTAATGGAGCTCTAGAATTAGTTTGGTTTAGTTTGAATTATCGTCGCACTAGAGCTACACGCTCTAGAATTGGAACCATAAACTTACAAATAGTGCAATATGGAAGAAATGGGACATTTCTCGCTTACTTGTTTCAGGTCTTGAGTGGCATCAGAAATGCTGAAAATGAAAATAAATTCTTTCTCGAGCTTCGATTGGTGAGTCAATGTCACTTGTGAACAAGGCACAAATTGGAGCATCGATCGTATGAATAGCAGGAATGAAAACGAAAAGGAAATCACCTGAAACAAGCCAATTCTAAAATTCCTGTAATTGTGACCGCCATGTATTTTTTAAAACATAGTACGTTTCTTTAAAGAATGCTTATTTTCCAGCGTGGTCATTTTCTCAGTATTTGCCTAATTTCCTTTATCTTTCATAGAAATTTGGACCGAGGTGATCCTTAAATATCCTAGGTCCTTTCCAGGGCCTGATCTATCGTATGGTCCCTAGATATTAGGGGCCCCTAAATTTTTATTATGCTAAATGCCTTAGAACCTCAAAATTTCGGTACATTTTAAAAATTTCCGAGACACCCACATTGTTATTGACTTGACTTTGACTCGGGCATAGACCTGACGTGATTGGTTTAATCGCTGTTATAAGAAATTCGATAAAACGGTGGCAAAAGATATGACGTATCGGCCAACTAGTACCACATTACGGGCAATCATACACAACATTTTCCATAAAGATCCCAAATATTTGTTGTGCCTATAGTCCGAGTTTTCCTAGATGAGGCCCTGGTCCTTTCAATTGAAATAAAACAGATTTTCTACTGTCGAAATATGTCGTACTGGGTTACAATTCTGTCAAACCAAAGCGGTGACTGGGTCCCGTAAGGTGGACCACCTACGAAAGAAAGGAGTCCCAAGGTGAAGCCATAAAAAAAAATCACTCATAGGTGAAAGCTGTTAATTGACGATTCAGTCTTTCCTCGTGTCTTGCTTTTTTAAACTGGGTTTGTGGGTCAGCTTAATGAGCTTTCCATCCTTTCCCCAACGGTTAGATCATTTTGTTGTGTTTGGTTTGGTAAAAACGGGACTGTCATTTTCCTGATTTTGAATAAAATTTGTTTTGAAAAAAAAATTAATGGAAACCTATGAAAGCAGATTATTATTTGGCATATGCTACTGAGTAGTTAACTATTAAATAAATATAATTCATTAGTTAACTACCAAATAGTTCTAAGTTTTGTGTGTGTGTTTTTGCAGAAAAACATGTTTTAAAAATGGCCATATTATATAAATAAAAATTCGGTTCTCATAGCCCTTAATTGAAATTTTATCGGTAGTTCATTAAAAAAACTGCACCATTCGGTTCAAAACATAAAATGAAATTAATAAAAAACTTCCGGTAATTTGCCGGCAAATGAAAAATACCTGGTTAATTTCTACCCTAATTAATAGTATTGTTTGACAAGGGATCGCTTCCCAAATAATATTTAACCACTATTTAATTTCTTCCAATATTCATTTTACATTTGAGGACTCATAACAGAAGATAGCGCTCCACTCCACCAACCTTGCTGGGCCTCTGCTGTTGGTCGACAATTTCTGAATTTGTATTCCTATAGCATCTACACTGCTCCCAACAATTACGGGAGCGCATTTTTTAAACCCTTTCACCTAATGATTCTATTTGGAATCATCAGCGTTCAAATTTTTTTCTGACGAAGTTAAGTTTGTTATAATTTATTCAAAAGTTATAATTCCAATTTTTTCCCCTTAAATTTTAGTTCAAAAAAATTCCCCCCTGTTTTTTACCATTTCATTCTGGATGCATAATGAATCTATTTCACAAATTTTAGATTTTTAGAATAAAAAATAAACAGTTGAGATTGAAAAGGTAACAAAAGTGCCCCCCTAATTGTTTTGAGCTGTGTATAAAACTACAAAATCCTAAAATATCAGTTACAGCTTTGTCTCACCACCCGTGTCGGTGTGTCTTCCTGCAATTGTGTCACGGCACCACTCTCACTGCTATCGAAAGTGGTTTTTTATTTAGTGTCTTACTGGAGCACGTTGCGGAAGCGCTAAAGCATTTTTCTTTTCAATTTAACCACTTAAAGACCACGCCTTGGGCGAAAACCTTATTAAATTTAAAAGCAGATTTGTTGTTGGGCGCTAAATGGTATCTTGTGAAACAATGCGTTTGGTCACTGAATGTGGAATGGTTCTTTAAAAACTTCTATTAGCCATCCTTTTAAAGAACTTTTCGTTTTGTTGTTTCAAGAACTGTTTCGTGATGTCTTTTGACCTTAATTTTTGGGTCTATTGCATATATCCAAGGATGTAATAAAAGTTTTGGAATTTGAGTGGATACTGTCTATGACACTATTTTTTTTAATCTTCTTTGATAGCTTCAATAATGAATGTTAGAGACTTGATAACAAACTACAAAATTGCGCAATTCTACAAAAATTGCGAATCAATGTACAAAATAGTTTATAGCTTTGACCTTAATTTTTTAAATGTCTTTTATTTTGAAGTACATATTAAAAAAAATTACACCTTCAAGTCTAAGTCCAAGTGCTACTCAGGTAGCCGTTTTCGATAAAAATAATTATAAAAAAAAGAACTAAAAAATGAAATTCTCTACTTTTAAATTTGAAAAAAGGCGTCCTAGAGAGTACCAGTTTGCATAATTTGTGAACTCTGGTTAATAAATGAAAATGCATTCAATATTTTGCTGTCCAAAACAAATCAATCATAAACTCTCTGCTCCTGCCTCAGCTACCTTCCTAAGCATTCGGGTATTAGAATTTAAGATATTCAAGATTCAAGCGTTACTTTGCCTATAAACAAAACATTCCTATTCCATAAAATCAAGTAATCTGCTGAAAAGTTATTTGACTCAGTTTTTGGGTTACCCTTTTCTGCTTCTCATCTAAAATTTTGAACCCAAGAGCCAAAATAACTAAACTTCCATTTAGTTAGCATGGAAGGCTTTACATGTACCCCTTCGATCATAGGCATCAGGGCTTGATTTAGAAAAACTCAGAGTATAGCTACACCAAATTTTACAGTGCCCCTTACAGTAAATGCTGTGCATAATTACCCGCAATGATGGTGCTAGTTAGTTCCGATGTATCATATTTTTACTACCATTTTTATCGGCTTCCTCATAGCATCGACCAAACCAATCACTTTAAGTCAAGCTAAGACAAAGTAGAAGAAAGTCTCCGATTTTATTTTTTAATTTACTGAAATTGTGTGAGTCGACCAAACCAATCACGTTAGGTCGAAGTCAAGCTAAGACAAAGTAGAAGAAAGTCTCCGATTTTATTTTTTAATTTACTGAAATTGTGTGAGTCGACCAAACCAATCACGTTAGGTCGAAGTCAAGCTAAGACAAAGTAGAAGAAAGTCTCCGATTTTTTTTTTAATTTACTGAAATTGTGGGAGTCGACCAAACCAATCACGTTAGGTCGAAGTCAAGCTAAGACAAAGTAGAAGAAAGTCTCCGATTTTTTTTTAATTTACTGAAATTGTGTGAGTCGACCAAACCAATCACGTTAGGTCGAAGTCAAGCTAAGACAAAGTAGAAGAAAGTCTCCGATTTTTTTTTTAATTTACTGAAATTGTGGGAGTCTACAGCATTTATGAAAATCGAAACTGAAATTTAGGAGCCCCTAAAATGTCCCTACCCTGGTCGAAAAGTCAGTAGACATCAGTTAAACAGATGTCAATTGATTCAACTGACATCACTTAACAAATGTCAGTTCATTTCAACTAACATCACTTGAAGTGACATCCATTCCATGCGAGATTTGGAACGGACATCAGTTGAATTCAACTGACATTAGTTGAACTGACATCCATTCCATGTGAGATTTGGAACGGACATCAGTTGACTTGAACTGACATCAGTTGACTTGAACTGACATCCACTCCATGTGAGATTTGGAACGGACATCAGTTGAATTGAACTGACATCAGTTGACTTGAACCGACATTAGTTGAACTGACATCCATTCCATGTTGAGATTTGGAACGGACATCAGTTGACTTGAACTGACATTAGTTGAACTGACATCCACTCCATGTGAGATTTGGAACGGACATCAGTTGAATTGAACTGACATCAGTTGACTTGAACTGACATTAGTTGAACTGACATCCATTCCATGTGAGATTTGGAACGGACATCAGTTGACTTGAACTGACATCAGTTGACTTGAACTGACATCAGTTGACTTGAACTGACATCAGTTGACTTGAACTGACATCAGTTGACTTGAACCGACATTAGTTGAACTGACATCCATTCCATGTGAGATTTGGAACGGACATCAGTTGAATTGAACTGACATCCATTCCATGTGAGATTTGGAACGGACATCAGTTGAATTGAACTGACATTAGTTGAACTGACATCCATTCCATGTGAGATTTGGAACAGACATCAGTTGAATTGAACTGACATCCATTCCATGTGAGATTTGGAACGGACATCAGTAGCTTGAACTGTAGTCCGTTCCAAATATCGCATGGAATGGATGTCACTTCAAGTGGCATCAGTTAAAGCAACTGATGTAACTTCAAGTAACATCCATGTTATGTATTTAAAATGGTCATCCATTCTTCTGTCCCTTTTATACTCCTATTTATTTTTTAATACTCTTCTTCTATCCGTAAAATACTGTGTGTATTTTGTAGAAGCACAGACCATAGCACTATCAAACTAATACAAACCACCTGCAAATTGATATAATTTTTTTTTGTACTAGCATGCGGTTAGCGTTACGATTTTGGTAGGTTTGAGTTTATTATCGGCAAAGCTACAGCCGAGCATATCACCAAATATTTTTAATTGCTGATGCACTTAAAATTTTTCGGGGATTTAAGCCAATAATATATTTGTGTGTGTATATCAATATATAGGATGTACTCAAGGCAATGAGTACTAATGTAATGAGCTAGTGAAAACCTAACATGTTTGTTTCACGATCAAGTGTAATATTCAAGACTTAATTTTCCGTTATATACAAATAAAGTTAAGCATTTAAAACAAGCAGCTGTTTGATGAATATAATTTTGTTTTATGAACATCTATCTTTACCTTTGAAACCCTTCAGTCTAATTGATTAACCGGAGAAACTCCTTCTACTACAAATATTTAAACCTATAACGAATGTGAAACTAAAACAAATTTCAGTATTAAAAACAATATTATATAATAATGTAACCTATTATGAGGATTTAATATTTGAACTCTATTTTTAATATGCAGAACACAAACATTATTGAAAAAATTACAGAAAACAAATACTATACAAACTATGAATAGTTTTCGTTAATTTACCACCACAATGATTTACTAAATTGTTATTTTAAACCTTAGTAATAAAATAATCGAAAGTTATATAACCACTATACCAAGGGGTAATATTATAAAAGGATCACATGATCTAGCAGATGTTAAAGTATTTCTCGTCAAGAAAATTTAAATACCTTTACATGGCTGTAGTACCTTGAAGATGGCTATGGTTGCTTTGTGGCAGGAACGTATTCTGAAGACATGAATTTCACTTCATTGTAGATACTGAGTAAAATTTTAACAAGAAGGCCGAAGGGGACTGATTTAAAACAGGTCAACAACAGCCTTTTTGTTAGAAGTTACCCGACAATTTTCACTTGTGCATTCTTTAAAAGAAAAAATACATGAATTAAGTACACAATTAGAATAATATGATTAAAAATTATAATATCACTACAACTTTTAACATTAAATAAAAAAAAATTGTGGGATAGTTGATCTACACTTATCTAAATAATGCAATGTACTTAATTTAATTTGATTTATATTTTAAATTTAAAAAGCTTTTGATCTCCTCTTAAATCGCGACTTACACTACAGTTACATGGAATTAGCCATATATATTGCACCAGATATAGATTGCAGTCTGTATCAACTGCCTCTTACTATAATCGAATAATGATAATAATTTACTGCTTTAAATGGCTGTTTTTAATCTAATTGTCACCTTAGTTAAAACGCTGAAACCTTAAAAATAAGGTTTTGAAATTAGCGTCAGGCATTATCTGACAAAATAATTCTTGCGTCGTTATTCAATCAAAGCGCTTACGATTACCGCATGGGAAAATATCCAACCAAAACCAAACATATTTAAACATAATAGTATTTTAAAGTAGATTGTATCTTACCTTTCTTTTTTTCTTGATTGTAGTTGATTAAATGTTATCGTTAATTAATATAATAAATTAATGGAATTTAGCGGCATTGCTTTCAAGCCGAAAAAGTAAATAAAGCTTTGGGCAGAAGGCAGTTACAGTTAACCTTACGAAATGAATTCCAATCAACAATTTATTACCCATTTATGTTTTATTTGATGAAATATGCTTTTTATATTAAAATGTACTTACTTGATCTTTTGTCAAAAAACAAAAGGTATTATTCATGGTTATTTTTGTTCTTTTATACAATTTTGTTAAGATTGGCTTGTTGACTTTTGCCCATTGAGCCCGTCAGTTCGAAGCTTTTTCAACCAAAAGCAATTTTACCACAGGAATGCAGAAATGTTTTTTTTAAGTGTTACAGATTTTTCAAACCTGTTTCATTTATTTGTTTTTCGTGATATAAATAAATAGCTTTTGCTTTTGTAATGGTTTTTTTTTCTTGACGTGTTTCTTCCAGCTTTCATTCCTGAAGTTCCTTCGATCGAAGTTGCGATTGGTGCTCTGTTCCCATACATTGATTCTGCAACCGAGGATCGAGAGAAAAAAAATGATTTTCATTCCGCATCTATGTTGCCTGAAGACCTGATACCTGCCCATTTTTTCAGAATCAGATAATATTGTTTACAAAGAAAAATATATTAATGAAAAGTTGTAATATGGTTGAAAAACTAGTATAACTATTTCTGTTTGGTGTTGATTAGGATTATGATGCTAATTCTTTATATAAAAGTAATTGAAAAGGTAGATTTTCAAAATGAATAACAGGAAATTTGGAGCTTATTATATGGTTATCTCCACAATTGAAAAGCTTGATTTTATTTTATAATTAACGTCAAGCGTTGCCAAACTTCACGCTCTCGTAGGCTTCAATAATGTCCTTCTTTTGATTGGTTTTCTGATTGATGTTCTGATCCCACGTGGCATTGATTCACTAATCAAGGTTCGAGAAAGAATTTATTTTCATTCAGCATTTCTATTACCACTCAAGACCTGGAACATGTCCACGCGGAATTTAATCAGTTTCCATAATTTTTATTAAATTTTTATTCATCCTTTCTCAATTTTTTTTTTCACACGTGGTGAGTTTTTTTCATTGCTTGAGAATCTTTTCATGTTTGCGTTTGTTTTATTTATGCAATTAAACATGGTTTTTTTTCAATCGCTCACCGGACAAATATTTAATACATTATTTTTTATCACGTATTTAGAACTTGCAGTTTAAAAACATGTGGTAAAATTCAATATTTTTTATTTGTGTGAAAAAATAGTATATTTAAATACAGAAATGTATAAATTATGAGTTTGAAAATACAATGATATTATTATTCATTCATAAATATTAAAAAAATCAAATTAAAAACAAATTTTTAAAAGTTAGTTTAAATTTCACGAAGTTCAATTGTAATAACTTTACAATTACTTTATTACTTAAAAATCCACATATTTCACTTGCTCCACCATGCTTAAAGTTCTTAAAGAAATGTATATTGTTTATGTCAGACCAGGTAGGCCCGGGCCTTATGTAGATCAGGCCCTGCTCACAGATACAGAATCGAATATCAAAAAATCTTTTTTTCCTCTCCGTAGGTGTTGCAGTTGATGACCCAAGGGCTAAGCGACAAGCGTGTTTTCAGCCCGTGGTGCTTGTCATGCCGGTTCAAATGAGCATCCGGGCTGAACCCAGGGCTTGTTCAACATCTGCTATACTGCAGCCAGCGGGAGCCTTGATTTACATTCTGCCTACCATACAGGAAGGGGAAATTGAAAAAGGACCATCCCAAGGAAACGGAAGAATCAGTTTTTAATTATTGGATTTACTTTTCCTCTTATGTTTCATTTTAGGGTTTGACATTCGGTTTATGGCTTTGAAACTGTTTGCTTCAAGGTCCAATTGACTATAAGTTGTCACTACTGTTGCTGTTTCAAATGCGTGCCAGAACCTTGTTTACTTCAGTTACCTGCATTCATTTTGTGTTTGTCTTAAGTTTAGCTCTAAGCTAGCTAAGCCAACAGTCATCTATTAGTATTAATTAAAAATAGTATAAATATCTAGTATGAACTTACAACAATTTATGGAAGGCTATTTCTCGTTCTCCTTTTCTTTCAATTCCTACTCTTTTAAAGATGTAGGAATTGGAAGAAAAGGAGAACGAGAAATAGCCTTCCATAAATTGTTCAACAACAGTTCTCTAAAACTCAGAGTATACCTAACTCTGAGTTTCCTAAAGATGCAGTAATTCGTTTGGGTTCTTTTTTTAATAATTTTAAGAAGAAAAAAACATTGACAGAAACATGTATTCTTCGACAGAATAGTGTTGCCCTAAACGCAATCCGTTATACAAGGTACACCCCACACACACAATTCAAAAGTAAAATAACTTCAAACTTTACAGAGCAACTACATCTCTAGTCTTCATATAAAAAAAAAACCAAAGTAGTAACAATTACGCAGTTAGATGTAATCCTTAAATATCACCTGCTATTTCTGATGTCGAAAATCAGCTTAACAACCATTAAAAGATATTAAACCTTTTCCATGCTTCTTTTATTTACATAAACTTGTCGCAGGTCAGCAGCCAAACCAAGGTCTTCTTGCGTAAGAAGACCATCAGTGATTATTGCCCCTGTTTTGCATCCAAAAATATGCAGCCTCCCGGTTTTCCAAAGTCCTTCATTGCTCCAGTCTCAATTTAGCCTCTGGGTAGGAAAAGAAAATATTACATTTATAAATCTTTATTTAATCGAATACCGAATCTTTTGGGCATGATTTGAAAAAGAAAGATCTTGCATGGTTTTTTTCCAGATGATCCTCCCCCTAGTTTTAAACATGGGGCTATAGGGCGTGATGTTTCAGAATGCTCTTTAGAGAGAACTGTTGTTGAATGTTCTTGGTTAGTTTAGAAATATCGTCGCTCTAGAGCTACTCAAGGGCTATTATGGCGACGGGCGTCGTAATTTAGAACCACAGTCAAGTGACTAGCCGACACCTGATGAATGTTCTTGGTCTAAAGATGATGCAAACGCAGATTTCTCAAGAGTAGCGTAGCTGTTTATCTTTTTGAATTCACCTGGATATTGTGTTTGGTTGAAACATTGCCCTGCATTTCCTTATAATATTATTGCCCACTCAAACTGTCTTTTCAACCATTATTTTAGAAAGACTGTTAAACCTTTCACAGGGTGGTGAAAGATTGAAAACAAGTTGTTTGGAATTACATTTTGCACCAGACAGAGCACAAAATGACATAAGCTATAAGTTAATGTTTCAGAGTCGGTTGAGTAGAAATACCTCTTGCTTTTTACAAAAAACAAGGCGCTGGGGAGCTCGGTCGGTAAGGCGCTTGCCTTGTATGCAAAAGGTCCCAGCTTCGGACCCGGTATTTCCAAAATAACTGCTGACCTATAAACGGCCCAGTCCAGCCAAAAATGTCCCACAAATAATACCCCGTGTATTATGGAAATGCACTTTAAATATGCTTCAAAGTCCCGGTGCTGTCGCTCCTAAAAAATTGCATTGGGTACCTACTCGGATGTCGGCTCGTCACTTGACTGTGGTTCTAAATTACGACGCCCGTCGCCAATAGCCCTCGTATCGCTCTAGTACGAAGATAATTCAACTTAACACTCAATAAATGTATACATTAGGTTGGTAAATGTATTTTCCGGTTTGTGTGCTTGCCTTCGTCAAATAAGACAGAGGCAGACGGAATAGGGTATTTGACTAAAAAAAATTTACTGGCCGAAAATATTCTTATGCCAAAAATTTTAGACCCGTATTTTTTCTTTTTTTATCAAATACCAAATGAAAAGGGAGAAAAATGAATTTTAAAATTAGGAAGGAAAATTACGCCCAAAAACGCTTTGTGGCTGTCACGTGGTATCTATGACGTCACTAGTAACTATAAAAAAAAACTTTGAAACACCATTTTGGAATCTACTTTAAGCTAATTTGAACTATCCACTTCTGTAAAACCTCCTTCCATTATCTATTGAATTCTTATTTTAATAGTATATTAGATTAAATCCAGTTTAATTGCAAGTAAAAAAACATCACACCGGTTTGTTTATATAAATATTAGTGACGTCAGCCAAATTGACGTGTTTGCAATCACGTGACGTACCGATGATTTCTTACTAATTATTTAAAGATTTATTTTGCAAAAAAATATATACGTTTGTTATTTTTGGGTTCAAACTATAATTTAATATTGGAAGTTATTTTAGCGATACAGTCAAGTACCCTATTTTTACTGACACAGAGAAAGTACACCCAGGGCGAAGGCGGGAATCGAGCCCGCACCCGGTACAGTGCGCAGACTGTTAACGTAATGGTCTGCGATCAAACCCACTAGGCCACCAGGGCCTCGTGAATACATTATACTATTCTCGATAGAACAACGCGTCTCCAACACCATTTCAATCTGTTGATTCTCATCGGGACCTTGAGGGCCCGAAACACGTGCTCCTATTTTTCTGGAGGGCGATGCTACCTTTTCTTGTGGCATTGTTCCCTCGTGGACCTTGAACTTGGAAGAAATGTCTTCATGGGAAATGTTATTAGATGGACGAATCTCTAATTCAGCCCGGCAATTTGGGGAGATGGGTCTTTATGAAAATTATGATACGCCCTCTCTATTTCCCGGGATAGACCGGATATTCGGATTGTCCTCTCCGTTATGGTCTTTGGTAATCAGTGCAGTTTAGTTGGAATTATCGTCGCACTACAGCTACACGAGGGCTATTGGCGACGGGCGTCATAATTTAGAACCACAGTCAGGTGACGAGCCGATATCTGAATAGGCACCCAATGCAACCGTTAAGTGCGACATCCTACGCAGCGTCGGGACTTTAAAGCATATTTAACGTGCACTCTCTCAACACGAGGTATTATTCGTCGGACATTCCTGGCTGCACGGCCGTTCATAGGTCGGAAGTTGTTTTAGCTATGCCTGCTGGGCTCCCCAGGTCTGGTAATCAGAAACAAACGGGCATGTTTCACGTCGTGAGTGGTAACAGTTCCAGCGGTATTGCTTTTATTTTTGTTCCTTCTGGAATTGCACTTGTTTTGAACAATATAATATTTTCTTACCTTACTAAAACAAATGATTACTAAATTTTTAAAAAAAATTCGCTCCAGAGCTACATATACGTGGACCTTTGTAAAATTCACTTCACAACTTCAGTTTATAATTTTTTGTAGTACTTTTCCTTACTTTCTTAGTATTTTACACACAGTTCTCAATACTTTACATACAATATACACAGTTCTCAATACTTTACATACAATATACCCAGTTCTCAATACTTCACATACCAATATACAACAGTTCTCAGTACTTTACATACCAATATACACAGTTCTCAATACTTTACATACCAATATACACAGTTCTCAATACTTTACATACCAATATACACAGTTCTCAATATTTTACATACCAATATACACAGTTCTCAAAAATTTACGTATAATATTTATACACAGTTCACGCTCACTTATCCGGCGCATTCGGTGCCAAAAACTCATGGAATTGTCGAAACCGCAATAAAAGAATGTGATAGGTTGGCTTTAAAATACTCGCAATACAGCTTAATTGTTCCATGTCCGTGGCTTTTCTGTGTTTTCCGAGGCTATTATGGTAGAGAGCGCATGATATATTGATAATGGCTTGAGTTCTGTCCTGGAGGTTTAGTTTATTTTAGACAGCTCTTTCCTGAAAAGAGTATTTTTGTTATTATTTAAAATATATATTTGCCAAAATAGTAATACCAAATGTTCTTTTAAAAAAAAATCTCAAATCGTTATTCCGCAGTTCCAAGTAGGAATCATACCAAGTCATGCTTGTTTCCTAGTAAATAGCCTTCAACCAGTGCTCGTAATTACATCAGACGTTCTAGTTCATAAAAAAATATCAACCAAGGGCGGCCGTCAGTGTATCGAAGCTTACGTCAGATTATTAGCGGTCGGATAAAATAACTTGGACTGTATATATTGTCCATTTTAAATTTACTCAGAACTTATTAAATGACTTGGGAAGGTTGTATCTATTACGCTTAAAATTTATTAAATTTCAAAAAGAACAACTGGAACGGAAACTCCTACGGTGACGTTACAGCTACATGAAACATTGTCTTATACCACACAAACAAATCACTCGGCAGCTAATTCGTCCGACCTCAGATATGGTCACGTCACAGGTAAGTCACACATTGATTTCTATCCCACAAACAACCATGCTCCACCCCGTTCGAATCATCCATTATCTATTTTCCAAAAAATATATACACTGCTCACAACAATTAGGGGAGCGCATGGTTTTTAAACCCTTTCACCCCCCATGATTCCATTTGCTTGCAAATTCCAGATTCGAATCATCAGCTTGCTAATTTTTTTCTGACTAAGTTAAGCTCTCACTTATGTATCGTTAGATTGAAGAATTACCTCTTTTGAAGAATTAAATAATGTTTGTTTTAATTAAATGAAAATATGAAAAACATGGCATATACATGAAAATAAAATTTACTCTGATACAATTTTAGCAAACAAATTGACCAAAAAAAAAATACATGCAAGCATTTTTTAGATGTTTAAAAATTGATTTTAACTATTTTTAACAAATAAAGTTTTGAAAAAAGTATTATAATTTATTCAAAATTATGATTCCATTTTTTCGCCTTAAATTTTAGTTTTAAAAAAAATTAAGAGAATTACCATTTAATTCTGGATGCATTATGAATCTATATATGCTCCAAAGACCCGACGCCTGTCGCCCTCAAAAGTTGCTTTGAGTGAATATTCAGGTGTCGGCTCGTCCCTTGACTGGTTCTAAATTATAATGCCCGTCGCCATTGCCCTCGTGCTACGATAATTCAACTCAACCAACCTAATCATCCCAAAGTTCGTATAATACCAAAACAAATTACGCAAACATTCCAGTTCAAATGTCAAAGCCCCTTTTAGTCATTGAATCTTCAAGTCATTCCCCCTAATCAAATTAAAACACGATTGCAACAAATAAGACACAACTCCGACGCAGATCGAATTGACACCGTAATTGCTCAAATGGGCGTCATCAGAAAGACATCCCTTCTGCATTCAACAGAAGTCCAGAGCAACAATAATAATCTGAATGAAGATGGTTATCGGTCGATTGAAAAGAGTCAGGCCAGAGAACCACTAATCCATTTGGCCGGGGCGCCTGACTACTCGGCCAAGAAATAAAGCAATTTATTATTTGTTGTGTTTCTTAATTTAACTCAAACAACCTAATTATTCTAAAGTTCGTATACCAAAGGGTAATTCCATGTAACTGTAGTCTAAGTCACAATTTAAGAGGAGATTACGAGTTTTTTAAATTTTAAAAATAAATCAAATTAATGAAGCACGTTACATTATTTTTATAAAAACGTGCAAAAAAGTTGACTTTTTTATATCATATTCATTCATAAATCGTTGCGAAAATGACACTTTACGTGCTTACGTCACAGACAGTGCCGAAAGTAGTACTTTCGGCACTAGTGCGGTAAAGTAAATAAGAGTATCTGATTCGTAGAAAAACAAAATGATGTCATGAATATCTCGATGGAAACTAAATGAAGTCATGAAACTCACTTATTTCTATTGGTTCATTACTTTTGCATTTTCTAATATCTCCATGGAAACGGGAAGTACTACAAAAATTATTAAAGGAAATTAAATAAGACAAAAGTAAGAACACAAATTTGCACGTTATTATAAAAAATATTGTAAGCAAGCACGTGCCAAATAATACTTTATTAAGCTCTTGTCATTATTTCACTCGACCTACGGTCTCGTGAAATAAAAGCCACTCGCTTAATAAAGTATTATTTTCGGCACTAGTTGGCTAATAACTATTAGTTTTAATAAGTGTAAATCAGCTGTTCCGCCATTTTTTTTCATTTAATATCATTATTTGTAGTTATAATCACTTTTTACATACGTGACTTACACTACAGAAAGGATAATTTTGCATGGAATTAGCCCAAAACAAAATATGCAAACCTTCCAGTTCAAATGTCAAAGCCCCTTTTGTCCTTTCAGTCATTGAATCTCAAGTCATTCCCCTATAATCAAATTAAAACACGATTACAACAAATAACACACAACTCCGACGCAGTCAACGCACCAATCGAATTGACACCGTAATTGCTCAAATGGACATCCTTCTGCATTCAACAGGAGTCCAGAGCAACAATAATAATCTGAATGAAGATGGTTATCGGCCCATTGAAAAGAGTCAGGCCAGCGAACCACTAATCCATTTGGCCGGGGCGCCTGACTACTCGGCCAAGAAATCGATCAATTTCTTATTTGTTTTAGCCTTTAGTGCGATAGCTGTGTTATGTTTGGGTTATTTATTGGAAGCACTTACTTTTAGATATGCGTATGACATGTCTCCACAGATTTAAGGGAATACGGTACCCAAAACATTATTTCCAGAAATAATAACATAAACTTGTAAATTATAGTGGTTTTATATAATGTTCACTCTAAATATACATTTTCTAGCAATAAAAACAAATATTTACAAGTAGTTTTTCATTTATTTAAAAAAAGTCAAAATTTTGAACTTTTTTATAACGCTACTCCTCTTTCAATTTTGAGAATAACTCCACCAAACTTAGTTTGTTTTTAGTACTATTGTTTCAAGAACTGTGCATGGATTTTAAAATGTGATCGACAGTTAAAAAGTAACATGCATTTATACTGAAAACCACAAAAAAAATTACAAATTATTGAATTCAACATTTTTTAAAAAAAAACAACTATACATAGTAGACCTTATTCCATGCACAATTTTGTGCACCATTTATATAAGAACACAGGTTAAAAATTTCAAAATTATAACTTAATTAGCAAAAAAGCCTTAGGGATTTATTAAACACCAAAAATTGAAAAACGCGAAATCGAGAAAAAAGGTTGGAAGCAGACGAAATACGTATTCAAACTTATAGGAATGACTCCAGAAAATATTTTAACTTTTTTTCTACAAAAGATATCATTATGAAACTTTCAGTAAATGTTCAGAAAAGTATTGTAAATAATAAGTAAAAACTGAAAAATCGGTATTTTGGCCAATTTTGGGTACCGTATCCCCTTAACGAGCACGTCTTATGGTTTTGTTTAGCTAGTTTTGTTTATTGACTATCTCTGAGAGCACGCAGGAGCCTGGGGAGCCAAGTCGGTAAGGCGCTTGCCTTTGCATGCGAAAGGTCCCAGGTTCGGGTCCCGCCTTTGCCAAAATAACTGCCGAACTGCAAACGGTCTGTTCCCCTAAAAAGTCGTCGAATAATACTCCGTGTAGAGGAGTGCAGGTTAAAAATGCTTCGAAGTACTGACACCTCGTACGATGTCGCCCTAAAAACTGCGTTGGGTCCTACTCAGGTGTCGGCACGTCAATTGACTGTTTGTTTTGGTTCAAAATTATGAAGCCCGTCGCCAATAGCCCTTCTAGAGCATGCAATGAGTAAATTAATATAATTAAATTAGATTTGTTGATTAGCTGTTCTTTAAACTACCTATAACCTTTGCTTCTCAAATCTTAGAAATGTTTCTTCCTTACCTAAATTTACAAACTTAAGGGGATACGGTACCCAAATATTGGTCCAAATATCGATTTTTCAGTTTTTACTTCTTATTATTTACAATATTTTTCTGAACATTTACTGAAAATATCATAATGATATCTTTTGTAGAAAAAAGTTATTAAATATTTTCTGGAGTCATTCCTATAGGTTTGAATACGTATTTCGTCTGCTTCCAACTTTTTTCTCGGTTTCGCGTTTTTCAATTCTTGTGTTTAATAAATCCCTAAGGCTTTTTTGCTATTTAAGTTAGAATTTTGACATTTTTAACCTGTGTTCTTATATAAATGGTGCACAAAATTGTGCATGGAATAAGGTCTACTGCGTATAATCGTTTTTTAATAAAATTTTTAATTCTATAATTTGTAATTTTTTTTGTGATTTTCAGTATAAATGCATGTTACTTTTTAACTGTAGCTCACATTTTAAAATCCATGCACAGTTCTTGAACAAATAGTACTGAAACAAACTATAAAAGTGTGGTGTAGTTATTCTCAAAATTGAAAGAGGAGTAGCGTTTTAAAAAAGTTCAAAATTTTGACTTATTTAAAAAAATAAATGAAAAACTACTTGTAAATATTTGTTTTCATTGCTAGAAAATGTTTATTTAGAGTGAACGTGAACATTATATAAAACCACTATAATTTACAAGTTTATGTTATTATTTCTAGAAATTATGTTTTTGGTACCGTATCCCCTTAACGGTGAATGATGTTGATGCGAATGGGACCGAATAACCGCGGTTCTCCAAACCAAAGTTCCTCTGTTAATCCAATGGGGGGAAAATGATTTTTCTAAACCACATTTCAATAGCCCTCGTGTAGCTCTAGTGCGATGATAATTCAAACTAAACTAAACCACATTTCTCCGGCTGTAATAGATATTTTTACAAACGATTTTTTATATGATTAATGTAGCTGACTTACAGGGCTCTATAGTCTATAATCCCACTTTTTCAAATTAGTTCGAATATTTTTAATCTTCAACAAATAATTTCAAAACAGACTATTCGAACCAATTTCTCAAAGTGGAATGATAGAGACCTGTAAATCAGCTACATTTATCACATAAAAAACTCGTTTTTTTTTATTGGATTAACACAGAGGCACTTTGGTTTGGAGACCCGCGGTCATTGGGTCCCATTCACATCAACATACCCCACATTGTCGTAACATAACAGGTAAATCAAGACACACATAGTTATTTCTCCACAATTGCGTGTCTTCTGATCAAACGACCTTGACACTGCCTTTCCTCAGTGGCGAGAGTAGTGACCAGTGGCGTTCACCGGACACTTTTTGTGTTCGGGGTGCTTTGACCCTTCTCCGCCATTTCGACTTTTTTTTAGCTAATTTATAATTACATGACTCATTCAGTGGTGGGTGATGACCGGCGGTATATTGTACGGGTATTACCATTTGGTATGCCATTAGCGGTAACTTTAGCTGTCAGGGATTTAGAATGGGAATGTTTCAGATGATGTCACGCTCTTGTTTTTAATTTTTCTGCGTACTGGTTGCTTCGGTTTCACTCTCAAAATGACCGTTTTTTATGAAAAGAAACTTTTCTTTCTGTGCAAGCTTTCTTTAACAAACAACCAACAGCACAGCAGGAAATGGGCATTTAAAATATTTAATAAGTAAAATATTCTTAGAAAACTTATTTTCAAACACCAAAACAAAAGTAGTTCCAGACAACAAATGAAAACAAACCGTTGGAGCTGCGGTCCACCCAGTGGCCGAAGTCGATAATCGACGAACCTCTCACCGAGAAATTGAGGCTATAATTTAAAATTAAGGTGTGTTTTTTACATAATCATTGTCGAATTGGTCCGAACAATAAAAGAACAATCAACTATAAACCGTAAACATTTCGCGCGTTTATTAACCAAAGAACCGCAATTCCTCAAATAATGTATAACAATTGAAAAATACCTTTTTTTATTTAAAAAAAAATCTATTTCAAACTCTTCTTTAAAGAGCTAAACCAGAGCCTTGTGGTACGTTTTTTTTTTTTAGCCCTCATGATATACCCTCATAACAGACAAGACCACTGACTTTGGAACCCTTCACTCTACCCAGGTTCTAATATAGGAAAAATCTGACTATAGGCACAACACATTTTGGGGGCCCTTTACTGAAAAAGTTGTGCATGATTGCCCGTAATGATGGTGCTAGTTGGCAGAAGTTGCAGAAATTCTGGTAATCAACAGCATTTAGTATAATAGAAACTAATATTTAGGGTCCCCTAAAATTTGGAAGCCCTATAGGCCCGGGCCTAACTGGTCTTATGGTATAGATAAGGCCCTGTCTCTACCCACCAGGTCACCCTCAGCCTCAATCACCTAAATAAAAGTGATCTCTATTGTGGCCTCTCTTGCACGGTCCGACTCACCCAATCCGGCAGATGTGAAAGGGACTCTCGTATCCCAAACCCTTTGGGAAGGAAAACCAGGGATTCAATACTTTACGAGGATTGAGTGAGAACTATGGGTATTCGCTGCGCATGATGCCTTAATGCATCAAGAACTAAAGATTCATAATGCTATTTCACTCACATGTTAAGCAGCAACACAATTTTACGCAACGAAGATAAGGTTCTTGCCCATTGAGTATACCTTCCGGGTTCTGACCTCACCTTAGCCATCCTATAAACAAATCATGCTGCGCACAATAATTCGCCAATAAATAGCACAGTGTAAATGGGACTGTTGAACGTTAAATCTGTTGTGGTCCACAGCTCTCGCGTACGATGTTGTTATAAGGTTGCGTTGGGTTAGGGTGACAATACGTACTGTATTTCGTAGTACAGTGTGTAATAACATCACTTATTTGTGCAGCTCGTATTGTAAGTTTTTCAAAGTTATTTTTCAGAAATAGCGTAAGAATTAAACTGGAAAACCAAAATTGCATAAGGGGTCGTCTAAGTATCTAAAAGAGTACCTTTAACTTCTAAAACGCCCGGACGCCGTACTAGTAGGATTTCGATATCTATCTATAACAATGTTGCGGCAATAAATGTTACCTAGAAAAGTGTTAAAAATGAGGCTTGTCGCAATACCTCGCTATCTCTATTTGCCTCGTCACTTGACTGTGGCTCTAATACAATCCTCGCAATAGCCCTCAGTACTTTACTGCTAATTATTCCACTACTTTCACGGGATGTGAAAGACTCCTCTCCCACCTTTAGATAGAGAAAAACCAGGGATTTAATCCTATGGGAGGATGGAGAGCGAAACAGGGATGGTGCGGATCAACCCGCTCACGTTTCGATAATATAATCGATAGAAACATCGATGGGTCACGTTCGCTCTACGACCGCTTTGGGGTTTAAATCCCTTACTCCTGGATTGGGTCTGTTGGGTTTTTAGGTATATTAAGTCGTGTTTTTAGGCACAATGTTAGATTGGGTTAGTTCCAAGTCACCAATTTTATCAACTGAATGTGGATGGGATAGATTCTTAGAGGAAATAAATTTAATGATTCGCTGAAACACTGTTCTTAATTTTTTCAACTAACTTTGATTAATTTAAATAACGAAATGTTAGAAATAGTAATAATAAGGCTGAAAAGTTGATTGATTCAAATCGACTAATAATAAAATGTTCTTTATATAAGGAACGCGAGCATCAACATATAAAGCATAGATTGTTGCATTATCCTAATAAAACCGGCACATTTTTTATGCTAAATCTTCTTGAACATTTTCTGGGGGACAGATCTTAACTCTACGTTTTTACGATAGATGGCGCTTTTGCAGTGGTCAGCGACCAATTTTATTCATCTTCAACAATAACCTAAATCCGACCAAACCTCCTTCAGTCATAGAAACCCATTGCGCTGAAGTTCGAAGAATAATAAATATGTCTCTAAAGGGGAATTACTGATGATAGAAATTTTAAAACATATGAAAATTGTTGACTTTTTGTCATGAATCAACCACAACTGTTTTATTCCCAATAGAATCATTCCACTTCTAGAAACATTTTTAGTTTTGTATTGGATTTTTCCTTCAGAAAATTCACAGCGCAACCTCTCACGAATGTACGTATATGAGTTACATTCTACAGCGTAATTACGCCATCGGCTTTCGATGTATATGTAACAAGTAAGTAAGTTGAAAACATCATATTATACAGTCTGAACTATTGCGCCGCATATGAGATAACGTTAGTAAAAAATTACGTATGTTCAAGTTCAGTCATCGGTTATTAACCAAACACCAATAATTATTACTGGGCAAAATCAGTTAAGCAATCTTAATCAGTTTACGCTAAATTGACGAGCGCCAGTGGTAACTGCTTTGCATGCCATGCACAGGTCCGGGTTCGAATCCGGATTAGCGGGGTTCACTCAACTTCACCTTAATGTCGATAAATGAGGACAACTGCTTGGAACTTAACACACTGGGGTCCGCGTGAGGCTGACAACCTAACCAGGACTTATGCCTAGAGCACCCAAGCCTTGGTCACGAAAGCTGAATTGGGCACGCAGCCCTTGCCAAATGGCTGTTGAGCCGAGAGTTTATTGATTGGTTTTTTTTACCTGATACTCTCTGTCTATTAAAAAGATATACTTCTTAAAATCTTAGTACTGTGTTATGAAACAACGGGTCCCACAACAACGTTTACAGAATCCTATACCTCCAAATACCAACTCAATCTGCATCCAGTCCCCCGTACGCAAAAAATCAGCCCAACACCTGCTTCACCTCTGACCTTCCCCCCAAATCTTGAGGGGAGACATCAGAAAGAGACTCGTTCTCCCTCCTTGACCTTGGGAGCTTCTTTCGAGTTCGCCACATGTCAGACTTCCGGTCCTTGCTTTTGGTTTCTGTTTGTGCAGAAGCTACGGGTCTGTAGAAGCGAAAGATGGGTGGACAATACCTCGTAATTTTTGGGCTATGGTGTTATTGGTTAAGAGGATGTTGAATATATAGGTAGTTGTTTAATTGTCGAAATTCTTCGGTGTTTGTTGTTTGCCTTACTGTGTTCATCAGGAAGGTTTGAGCGACATGAAGTCGTCTTGTCCGCGTCTGACCATTTTGAAAATTGGTCGTAGAATTGATTTTAAAAACCGGTTGAGGTAGCTCTGGGATTAGACTCGACCGGATTATTTTGATAAGTCAACGGTTACACAAAAAATCAATTATTAATGAACTAATGGATAGGTATTCAAATGAAATTTTTTTTAAAAAAATATTAATTAATATTATTAATTATTATATTAAAGGTTTAGTTTTAATTTAAACCCCCGGTCACAATACAGTACAGAGTCTAATCATAAAAATCTTGGACCCCAGATACTTTGGAAGATTTGAAGTTACCGTCAGTGCGGGTAACTTTGGCCAAAATCATTGGTTTTTTTTTTACAAAAGAAGAAAATTAAACTACAAAACCGATTTAAACACTTTAAAATCACTATGCATTTTAAGTATTATACTTTTAGGAATAATTTGCAGGCATTTTTGTTACATTTAAAAGTTTTTAAAAAAATGGTACTAGCTTAAAAAATTAGGATACGATTCGAGTCCAGGAGGGTAACTTTAGCCACAAGCACGAAATACTCACCAAACGTACCACTTACTGCTTTTTGGGCTGTGTAATAGATTTAAATTGCAATAATAAAACTACTAAACATTAGAATTATTAGTTTTTAAAGTTTATTAGGTGATTTCAGGATAAATACAAGAAAATTTCTTATTTGTTTCAGTTTATGCTGCATCGCCCAATGCCGCAATACTTTAGAACACTTTCAGATGACATTTTTAAAAATTAATTTACATTTCTAAAAAGAAAATCAACTCATGCATTTTTGAAAACAGATTTAATGATAATTATTTTCATAATCAAAACGCAAACGATATTATAATGAAAAGAAAATAACATATTAGTAATTTGGAATTCTAAAAAGTTTACATTTCTCATTAGCAATTTTAAATGTCGTTCTATATTATGTTTAAAAACAGTTTTAAAAAGACATATTAATATAAAATATCCATAAGAATAAGATTAAAATGTATTATTTAAAAAAAATCTCGCTTTTCGTTCATTTTTTAAAGTGTAATATAGCATAAGGAAATCATTGTAGCTATGGCCAAAGTTATCCGCATTCGTGGTCAAAAGTTTCCCGGTGACCAACAATTAAATACAGCTTTTGAAATATTCAACATAGAATTTAAAAAAATGGTGGGATATTATTCCCAATAGATTAAAGAATCGCATAGAGTATTTACTTACTCAATATTGAATAATTTTTGAACAATTCTAAATGAAAGTTTACTGAAGTACTGAAGTAGTTTTTTGTTCTTCAACGCTTGCAGAAATAAAACACACTTTTTTGGTGTTGCCAAAACTAAAATAGAAAAAAAGTCTTTTATTAAATTAAAGCCAACGTTGCCACCTTTCTAAAAATGCTAACTAATTTAAAGTCTGGTGATTTTGAGCAGAGAAATTTTAGAACAAATCTTTTTCCGACGCGTGTCCAAAGTTACCCTCCATGGCCAAAGATACCCGCTTTGACGGTAATACTAAAAGTTTGGAAGCCTCTTCCCCATTAAAAAGTCGTATATCAGGGTGAATTATGAATAGGGTACTTGACTGTATCGCTAAAATATCTTCCAATAGTAAGTTAATTATAGTTTGAACCCAAAAATAACAAACGCATATATATTTTTGCAAAATAAATCTTTAAATAATCAATAAAAAAATCATTTTAAAATGGCTTTTTTTTTTCATCGGTACGTCACGCGATCACAAACACGTCGATTTGGCTGACGTCACTAGTATATATAAACAAACCGGTGTGATGTTTTTTTGTTTGTAATTAAACTGAATTTAATCTAATTTACTATTAAAATAAGAATTATATAGATAATGGAAGCAGGTTTTACAGAAGCGGATAGTTCAAATTTGCTTAAAGTAGATTCCAAAATCGCTTAAAGTAGATTCCAAATCGTGTTTCAAAGTTTGTTTATCGTAACTAGTGACGTCATAGATATCACGTGACATCCACAAAGCGTTTTCGGGCGTGATTTTTCGTCCTTGGTCCTAAAATACCATTTTAAAATTCGTTTTTTTTTACGTTATTTGACAGAATTTTGAAAAAAGAAAAAAGTCTGTATTTTGTACACACGCTTAATTTACGATGATAACAAAAATTTGTCAAATACCCTATTACTTATGATGACTACAATACCAAATTATGTCGACGATTATTTTTTTAATTTCATCGAATTATTTTTTAAACAAAATTTTACCATACTGTAATTTTATTTTTGTAACTCCTATAAATTAATCAAAAATTATTCTGATGTATATGCTCTAAAGCTTGAGAACAACTCTATAAAGTGTAAGCTACCTAATTTCGAACCACACAAGTGGGATTTAAAAATAAAGCTAAAGTTGTCATAGTGAAAGAAAATGCTAAGTTACATTTTTGAGAAAAATTCAGATTTCTGTGTTAATGACATATAATATACTATCCTTTAAAGATAACAAGTTCCCCTTTTTCATAAACTTCAAGTTTCGTATATGTTTTTTGCTATTTCCGTTTTAACGGATTTAAGTGTAAACTAAAACATATGTTCTACCACTAAGCTCTTCATTTATGCATCTCCATTTTTATACTACAAAATTTTAAAATACCAACAGGTTTTCTTTGGAAATGAAATCAAAAACACTCCTCTCGTCACCCGTAAAATCTAAATTAAACTCATTTCATGTCGGCTGCAATAATTGAAGTTAAACTCCGGAGCTGCAATGTCCTTCGTTCGGAGGCCATTCCGTGAAAAACGCAAATCAGAAGACAGTTACCGATTCTTCTGCGGGTTCCATTTCGAACAAAAGCAGCTGCAGAATGTTCGAGAAACTTGGTATTCTACTTTTTTTTAATTGTCCTGAAATCAGATGAATAACAAAAAGGTAAACTGAGATGAGATATTGACCGTTAATTAAAGTCGAATTGACGTCAAAAGTCATTCTAAATGGACGCCATTCTTCAATTTCGAAGAATGCTTCTCGTTCAACGCGATGACAGTTAAGGATTGTCGTCTTTGAGGTTCGAATTGACGTGTTCTACGAATAATTATGGTAAAATGAAAGTGATCCGTGATGTGTTCATGACAAATTGTCAACGTTTTAAGAGAAGATCCAAACTTGTTTGTACGGCATAATTAAGTGATTGTAATTAAGATTGCATTTTAAAAGTTTTTTAAATTGAGAACTACTTGCTAAAATGAAGTTAGGGTGACCTGACGTATTGCATTTCGCAGTATAGTTTAGTTTATTATTCTACTAACTTTAAAAATTGTGCAAATAGTCTCCGTTTAATTATAGTTTTTTTATACAAAAACAACGTGAATAAAATATGATTTATGAAAAATTAATGATGATTTCATAGTCGAAATGTTAATCACTGAAACAAATTTGGTCAGGCTAGTTTCAATTCCAAACATCTTCAACAATTTAATGTATTTTGCTCAACTAGGAATAAATTATGAGATTATCTCAGATTTACTAACTATCTTACAGATAAAACTTATACTATGCAGCTTCTCACAAAAACCAATGGCAATAAACAGATAGTAACTTACTATACCACAACATCACCTTTACCCTGAATGGAAACCTCCCTTCCTTTTACCAGGGCACTCAAAGTCACCAGGGTAAGGTGTCATGCCCTAGCTCTGAAAAAAAAAATATTCGAAGGGTAAAAGGTACAACAGGTCTCTATGACAGGTTCGAATTATTGAAAGAACATCAACATGCGAGAGTGGATATAAAAAGCCACCCCCTAGAAGCACCTGGCTGGCTTATTGTCGCACGGGAACTGCGCTGAAGCAGCACAATGGGCTTAAGTCCTCCTTTCAGATTTAACTATGAAAGGTCGGTTTTTATATGAGATGCATCGTGAGGCACAGGGCTGAACTTTGGGGAGGAATGGGTGCAGAAGACCGTACAGTAGGCGCCCTCATAGCTGGCTTAAATGGAACCGAGGTTTAAATATTGATTATATTTGTCTTATAAATCCACAATTAAGGTAATACGCCATTTTATTTACTGATGTATTCATTCATTACAAGTTGCATACTATTGAAAAATCCATAACTTTTTTGTTGTTAAGGCTTGAAAACTTGCCGTATAGTTTCGCAATTTTTTACTAGCATTGTAGTACATTCCACATTCTCTAAACCGAACGGTGCTAATCTGAAGACTCTCTTGGCACAACGAAAGGTTTTAGTTTATATTTTATATTCATCTTATTTCTAATCTGAGTTTATATTTTTTAGCTTCAGCATCAAAAACACATAAAGTTCGACTATCACTTCTCTTGATTTTTTTCATCGAAGGCCTGTGCAATTGTTTGCTTGGATAATTATTTTTAAATAATTTACATTTGTGAGATGTTTTATGCCGTCATTAAATATCCATAACTTAAATAGGAAAATTTTAAAGTATGTATAGGATGGGGCAAAAAATATTACTTTACTTAATGGCTCATTTACTTATTTTTTTTTTTAATTCTATTAAGTCAGTTCCAGATTTATCTGTGAACACTCTCCTAGCTTTCTCCTATCATCCACATTTTCGCATCCTTAATTCATTAACATTTATGGCAGTCTATGAATCCTAGTCCAATATTTAAAATATACATTTTTACAATGCACTATTGACTATTGTATTGAAGGTTACAATGTAACATTGACTCAAATAAGCACACTTGACACTTAACTTTTCTCGGTTTTAGTATCCGCATGGGCTATTTAAGAATCACTCGCCAATAAATCATTCAATGGGCCATAAAAGCCGTGCGTAAATTTAGACATTGTCCGCCATTGTTTCTAGTCGGTAAATTCGTGTGAATTACCTCGTCACAGTTGCAGCGCGCGTTTCAGTTTTTAAAATAATAAAAAATCTACATTCATATTTCCCTCCACACTAATAGCGACATACTTGATGCTTTTCCAAGGGCCAAAGATCCCGCGTTTTGGCGCGAATCCAGGAAAAACAGCTCATCATTCAAAACAGTTCTTTGACTCTTCAGAACTCGTGTTGCACGTGGTCTTTACCTTTTGACACTGGTATTTCCCTCGGACAAATCAATAATAAAAAGGTGGCGAAGGGGGAAAAAAATGGCTTGAATTGTTTCGAGAACATTCTTGAAAATTGAAATCACATTCGATGGAATAACTATTGTGTGGGAAGCAGACATGTTTTGTCTGAATCATTTGGAGAGATTTGCGTGACTAAAAAGTTAATAAACGTAATTTCGCTAAAGGGCAGATTTTCTTCGCCTTTCCTGGGAAAAGCAAATTACAATGCATTTGTGGCTAGGATGCATCAATCTTGTTTTGAGCGCTTAAAAATATCGTTCGCATGCAAATAAGGTAATGAGCATCGTTTGATGCTTTCAGAATATTTTAAAACTTTATTTCCCTTAATTAAAGCTCTTTCAAGGTTCGATTTCCTAATTAACCTTTGAAGCACTTTAGATGCTAGTGGTTGTCTAAATCCCATAACATGAATAAATTAAGTATCAGTTTATATGAAAGTGATAGTATTTGTACGTGAAAGGCTTTAAGTTATTCATATTTTGTTCATCCGTTAACCATATATGAAGGGTCACTTAAAAAATGAACAAAGTTGAAATCATCGCCACTTAAAAAACAAATCACAAAGCCATCGCCACTTAAAAAATCAAATCACAAAGCATGTCTCTATTTTCCAGCTGTTGATAAATGAAATAATAATCTTACTAAGGTCATACTTTTAATGACAAACACAAACAACAGCAACATATAATATCTGAATAAACTGTGTTTGATTAACCTAAAGGACCGTGTCCGGATTTGGCGACACTTCAAAAATCTCGCCAAGTCGAAATGACAAAAAACGCCGGTACTTGCCGAGATAGTTGCCATCTCGAAATGACCAAAAACTACTACGTAATTTCAAAATGGCCGACTGAAATGACCAAAAATATTACCCATTTTCAAAATGGCCGACTGAAAACAACAAAAAAGTCTACTTTCAGGAATCGCTTTAAAAAGGCGAAAAAAGGGAAAAATAACCATAAATGTTATGCACGAAACATAGTTCGATACAGCAGAAAAATATTGATTATATTTTTTTGAGAAAAACACTACGAAATTAGTGGATTATAAAGGATTGGCAATTTCAGGAATGGCTGTAAAAAGGCCAAAAAATTACAAATAACCATAAATATTATGTGCAAAACATTGTTCGATACGGCAGCAAAACAGAAAATATACATTTTTGACTAAATTCGAAAACTCACTACGAAATTAGTAAATTAGATTGTAATTTTACATATTTGGTTGTCATATTTAGCACAACATCGCCGAAAATGCGATATTTGGCGATTGCGCCAAAATTTTGTCACCTAGGTTTGCCTTAAAAAGGATTTGGTGGAGTTACCAGATTTGGCGAAAAATTACCTTAAAAACCTAATGATGAACTTCCCTTTTCTTTGTTGCAAGATTCGAAAAAACTACTGTTTACAAAAGAAAAGCTTCAGCTTTATAAACAGTCTTTGCTTACAGGTCTAACCTTTGCTGTATCTGAACGAACATCAAGGTGGTAACCTTTCAATGAACTGGAAATCATTATAACACTAAAAGTCAATGAATGTAGTATCGTGCAACCATTAATACCCATTTAAATTGTACTTAATTACAATCTTAAATTACACTTCAAACTTTAATAAACGAAAATTAGTATCATGCAATTTGCTAAACATGAAATACAACTACATTAGCGTAATAACCTAATTAAATACATAAAACTATAAAACCAAAATATATTTATTCTATCTTAAACTTTCGTTTATTTAATTGGACCTCCTATTTAAGAAATGCCACCCATGCAACAATTCTTTAAACGCTTTCAAATTACAAATCAATTACATCACATAACGACTTATTATGAAACCAAAATTCTATATATTCTACATACATTTCAATATTTTGCACAAAAAAAAATAATAAACCTATCACTCAACACCAGTCGTGCAACAAGACCCCGTTACTTAAAACGTAAATACTTTTAAAAATTATTTTTTTAAAAGCTGTTTTTCTTCGATATAATTTTAAGTTATAAGTAGTCATTCATCAAGTTATATATATACTTTTCCTAGTCTCCGTCCACCTGTAATTGACAGTCATCATTCAGCATGGCCAGTTATTTTCTAATCCATCATTTCGTTTTCTCAGGAGTGACCGTCAATTAGAAATAATTTATCATTCCCATTCTTCGGATGAGAGTCACGTACCACATCGCAAGATGCAGTTCCATTTTTCTTGAGAGTTCTTTTAGACAAGGTGAAAAGAAAAAAAATTGCTGGCGGAATTGTCAGTTTCGATGCTACATTCACCATTCTATGTATAGAGTGAACTAGAGATGGTTAAATTATTCTTTAAAAACCATGAAAGACATAGATAAATTCACCAATTGAAGAGCTTAGTGGAAGAACGTGCTAAGTGACATTTTTAAAAATATTGAGATTTTTGTGTTGATGAACATATTACTTACTTCTTTAACGATAACAAGTTTCTCATTTTTCATAAACTTTAAATTTAATACATTTTTAACGGTTTACAAGTACTGTTTTCAATACATCTGAGTGCAACCTAAGAACTTTAAAGAACATTTTCTCGTTTTCGCCTTTTTGTCACTTAGCACGTTCTTCCACTAAGCTCTTCAATTGTCAATCGGTGTTGAAATCAATTAGCTTGTAACTTGTTTTGTTTCAGGTGACGTTTTTCCTTCCAGCTTTCATTCCCACTTCCTTCGAGTAGTGATCTGGTACCACGTGACATTGATTCACTAATCGAGACTCGAGAAAGAATTTATTTTCATTCAACATTTCTGTTGACACAGATGACTTAAAACCTGCCCATTGTGTACATTAGGTACAAATCAAAGATAAATTCCTTAATTTTTGGTGAAAAAGGAGCTACCTTGTAATTTTATATCGTAATCTTTAAAAAATATATCAAGGTGTTTCACGGGCGGATCTATAAAACGCGTGGAGCAATCAGATAAAGACAAAATAAAACGGCTGAAATGTCCTCTTCATCTGATTGGTCCGCGCGTTTTATAGCTCCGTCCATGGTCGTGGCTTCTGTGCAAGGAAACTATGCGTTTAACTATAGTCTAGAAATCTCTAGTTAAAAACATGTAGTAAACAAATCTGCTAGAATTTCTTATCGTTTCATATTTAAAAGAAGACAACATGCATGTTTCATGTCTTGAGTGCAACAGAAATGCCGAATGAAAATAAATTTTTTATCGAGCCTCGATTGGTGAATAAATGTCACGTGGAACAGAGAACAATCGGTACGAAGGAATGAAAGCTCGAAGAAAATACGTCACCTGAAACAAGCCAATATACCATCGAAACCTGAATTCGACAAGCCTAAGCCAAGTTAGACACACCACAACGTGTTCCCAAAGAAGCCATTGTTCATCAATAGTCATAACTTATTTCATGTATGAATACCTCCCAAATTAAAAACCGCTTAAATCCGCGTTATATATGTTGGTGAAACCTTGAAGTCTGTACCCTACACCTGCCTCAGTTAAAAACCACAATTGCGCCTTTGATTTTCATCATTGCTCGAACAACGCAAACATAGAAATCTACGCCCAGCTTAGCAACATGAATAACTTGGATAAAAACACACAAAGATATATTCGATGGTTTGACAAAATTTTAACTGGTATAAAAGTCACAAACAGACACAATAACTTAGTGATATTGGCGACATATATAATAATAATAATAAAAATTTATATTGGCGTAAATATGATTTAAGGTCAATTAAATAACACTTTCAAGTGTAAATTGTATTGACACTAGTATATGAGTCATTCTCAAAATTTTTTTACAATTCTAACTTTCAAATCGTTCAAAAATTAAGTTTTTATTTGGTAATTTCTTTTTTTTTCTGGAATTGATTAAAAAGTACGACGCCCGTCGCCGATAGCCTTCGTGTAGCTCTAGTGCGACGATAATTCAAACTAAACTAAACTGGAATTGATTAAACCTGATACCATCTTTAATTTTTTTTTGAGAATGACCCATATATCTCCTCCGGACTGAGGTTTTCTTTTGGTTCTTTTGTCAAAAGGCTAATTCCATGTAACTGTAGTGTAAGTCACGATTTAAGAGGAGATTAAAAGCTTTTTAAATTAAAAAAATAAACCAAATTAAATAAAAAATACATTACATTATTTAGTTACAATAATCAACTATTCCACATTTTTTTTATTTAATGTTAAAAGTTGTAGTGATAATCACTTTTTACAAACGTGACTTATACTACAGACAGGATAATTTTGCACGGAATTACCCAAAAATACTTTGGAGTTATGTATTTTAATAAAATATTAGAAAATATTTCAAGGTTATTTACGATTAAACTGTAAAGAATAGTGCAGAGACACAAGACTAAGTCTTAGACCTCAAAGTGTTAACACTTTTTAAAAAAATAGTCATTTTTTAATAAATTAAATGTAACTAGATTTTTAAAAAAAATTATGTTAGACAGTCCCCTTGAAATTGACATTTTTTTTTTCGGATCTTGTAGAAATTTTAGTTTTCTATTTTTATAGGCATAACACAGGGTAACAGCTTTTTTGGTGCATAGGATTTTAGAACTGATTTTAGTAAGATTTAGGTGCTGATTCTAAATATGAAATCAGATTTTCTCTTAAAACTCTACTTTTCGAGATATTCACGTTTTTTTTTATGTCAAAGAAGGGCTGAAAATTTAAAAAGTAGTAAATTTAAAAGTCTTGAATGGTTTTAAAAATTAAAAAAAGTAGTCTTGAATGGTTTTGAAAATGTAATCTGTGTCTCGTACACAGTTTTTTTTATACTAAACACGAATCTGTGTGTGTGTGTTTTTTCGTTTTTCTCTACTACTAACGGTTTTGTCGCAAATGATCTTCCTACTATCAGATAAAAAGTCATATTGTGACAAACCGTTTACAGTAGAGAAAAACGGAATCCAGATTCACGTGTACAGCATCAAAAACTGCGCGCGAAACACTATATTTTTCAAAAAGTTCGAAATTGTTTTTTTTTTTTTGCACATTTTTGATAGAAATAAACGAAACTATCTCAAAAAGTAGAGTTATTAGGGAAAAAATGATTTCATTTTTAGAATCCGCGACCCAAATGTTAACTATAACTAAAATCAGTTTTAAAATCCTATATAGGCAACGAAATCCTGTCACCATCTCGAAACTAAATTCGAATCACGGCTGAAAATTGTAATTAAATTAACAGAAATTAAATTAGAAAATTGTGTGTAATTATTCTTAATATTTGTTAGTTTTATTTAATAATGCTTAATTAACATAACACCACTTACAGCTTTATCACGCCAACAAAAATAAGTGCATAGATTTTTCTGCAATGTCCAAGGCCAGCGACCCATTTTCCTGGAAAAACGTTCTTCTTGGCCGGGACTTGTTAATAATTGTCCACTCTTTTCCAGAATACAATAGTTATATAATCACGGTTTGTATGGTGAAAAAGGTGGATTCAAACGTAGAATTACTTTTTTTTCTTCTGCAAATCGTATTTTAAGGATATAGCGAGTTATTTTTGTAAAGTGGAGGACGTTACATTTGAGAGAAATTGGAAATTGTGATTCTTAAGAACATCTATTTTGCTATGGTAAGAACTGTAAACCTGTTTGTAGAAGCACCAAACATAAACTGTAGGTAAAAGTTGTTTTTACAATTTTATGTATGGAATCGTTTTAGACTTTGATAGATAAATAGGATCTATTTATGAATTCGTTTAATAAGAAACCCACACAAAAAAAAGAATCTTAATGCTACACATATTGGCTAATAAATTTACATAGCATTATGTCGGAATTCGAACCCGGAACCTTCTGACTGCCTGGCTCAACTTTCGGCAAACTTTTTGTACATCAATAATCAATTATCCTGAATCGTCCATCCCCTAGATTGATTTGAGATGGATTCGGCGCACTAAAGCTGGTCTATAACTATTGATAAGGTGCCGTGTGCTCAGAGCGGACATTTAGATTTTGCGGACAGTCATTTTACTGCATTTTAGTGCTCAGAGCGGACACTATTTTGAAATAGGCGAAGCAGCTATGGAACTCATTCGTAAATGTCAGACCAAATGCGGCCATCTTTGGTCACTGAACTGTTATGTAATTTAATATTTAGCACTTTCTATATGTATCAGAATAAATGTCAGTTTTGTTTACATGTTTGAAAGTATGATTTACTTATTTACTTATTCTAAGAGTAATATTATAAGATTTTTGATACTCTACTAATGATATAAAATCTACCTAAATTTATTTCTTCTTTCACTTAATATTATTAAAATAAAATATTTATAGCTAATTGTTAAAAATTAAATTTGGTGATTAAATCGTAAGTCATAAGTAGCAATTGGCTTTTTTTAATTAAAATAAATGGGATACACTCTAACGTACCTTTTTGCTTATTAAAATATTTTTTATTTTTAATATGCTAATTTTATTTTAAATCATAAGGATCATCAGTTCGTTTCGTAAAAATAAATTTCGCTCCAGCCTAAATATTTACAAAAGAATTGGGGATTTATGTAAAACCCGAACTAGAAAATTTAAAGTGAGATAATTAAGATAAAGTTTAAAATTTTTAATAGTGACGACTGGAAGACAAATTATAAAATAAAAGAACTTTGCATCAAGGTTTGAAAACAAAATTCTAAAAAAAACCGATATTTTTGATGATTTTTAGGTACTGTGTCTCTAAGCTTTTTATAAGGATAGATTTTGTATGTATTTACAGGACAGACTAAAAAGTGAACGAATTCCTTTCTGCATTCAGTAATTCAAATGACTTGTAACCAAACATGGCCGAAAACACTTTGGCGACAAATTACTTTTTCTACGACTGTCCGCTCTAAGCACGGAATCATTGATAAGGAGTTAAGAGGACGCCATTCAGAATTTCACATCTTGAAAATCGTAATGTTATTCCTATGGAGAATATTCGCAAGTCAATTACCGACACAATTTTAATAAAAGGTTACTAGTTTTTTGTATCATTGTAAAGAACGAAAAGAGTAGATTTCATAACAGTAATTTGTTTTGTGAAAATCACATATTTAGTATTTTTTATAATTTTTTGAAGTTTGTAAAAAATTGAGTGCGCGTTAAGTTCTAACTTTAACGTAACACAACTCTCTAACGAATAAAGATAGAGCAAAAATTCTTTCACTCCTAAACAGAATATACTTTTCCACATCGATTTAAATTGTTATAAAAATTTTAATGTAAATATTTGTATTTTTTAGAAATTTTCAACGAAAAGTTACACAAAATGAAATGTACATTTACAGCAACCCTATGACCTAATGACGCTGTTATCTTTCGCTCTGCAGGGGTCAATTAGCGTGGTGTGGCTGGCCCCTGATTCTAAGAAAGGGGGGAACTTCTCCCGGGGGCTTAGTTTGGCCTAGGAGTGTAACATCTGGTTTTTGGGCAGGGATCTTCTTACAGGTCTAGATTTTTGCATTTTGTCAATGAGTTCGGCTGGGTTTTATGAAAGGACTTCTGAAGAAACGCATTCGGCGGCTGGAATTTCGAGAAGATAAACTGTGATTTGGTCAATAGGGGAATTTCATAGTAGTATTTATATACCAAACAGGACATAGGTTTAGTGCTTCTTGGACAAAGCTATTATACGTAATACCTTTCTTATAAACAAAACGCGCAAACTAAAACCAAACTCGATTATACGGGTTATTGTTTTTAATAAAAAAAAAAACTGTATATAATTTTTATTTGTCTGTATTACATTATTGCATTATTTATTAATATTAGTGCAAACCTTACTTGTTATTCTCCTATGTAATTACATTTTTGTTTTTCCGGTACCAACCAATTTGTTATCGATATTGAAGTTTTCAAACAATTACTTTTATGTTTTTTTTTATGAGTGCTAATTTTTATTTAGCGTGAGAAAAATATATTTCGTTTTGTCGCCAATACTACTTTTCTTGTATTCAATATTGGGGAAAAGTAATTTTTTTGATAAGTTTAGCAATATAATAGAAAACACACAAGGCCGGATTACCAATTAGGCAAAGCAAACGGGCCTTGCAGCTTCCAAGTGGCCCCTTAGAATCATTTTCTTTTGTTTTAGAATAACCTTTAACTTCAAGTTTTTTTTAAAACCAATTTTAATAAAAATTACTTTTAATTCAAAAATGATAATTAAGAAAAAAATAAGAGAAAAATTTCGTCTGAATAACCAATAGACATCGGAATATTTTCAACATGCCCCTCCCCACTGCACTAGTATTGTTCTTTGATGTATTTTATGGCATTCTAATTAATTCGACACATTATCTTTAAAAATTGTATGCATATTAGAAAAATAGTTCATGGCTGCATAAGAATATGGACAATTTTTTTTTTTTGGCCCCGATGCTGAAAGTAACTTCTGTATCCGTTGAGCGAAGACATTTTTAAATAAACTATTAATTACGGTTATCCTTGTAGACTTGGTGTTGCCTTGTGATATATATTTTTGTATTGGTTTATTAAGTTTTTAATGTTGCTTTTTACAATTTTGTGAGGATATGAGATCTCCATTGTGTTGGATTTTCGGGCCTCTGATCCAATACGGTGTCATACAATATCATAACATGTATATCCATTATGGAAATTATATTTTAAGATTTTTATGACTATTAGTCCTACTTTTGAATATTAGTCATGCCAAAACTCATTGCCAAAGCGATTATTCAAGTAAACATATTTTTACAAATTACCCTGACAAGTACTGTACTTCTATATATGTTTTTTCTTCAACACAAAGACCGGAACCTGCTCCTCCTGACATCTAACTTTTCTTTTATACCAAAACCCATTGCCATAAGAGATTATTCAAGTAATCATATTTTTACAAATTCCTCTGACAAGTACAGTACTTCAATATATGTTTTTATTCAACACAAAGACCGAAACCTGCTTCTACTGACATCTAACACTTTTTTTAAATATGAAAAATCATTGCCAAAAGTGATTATTCAAATAATCATACATTTGCCCTTTGACAAATGCTGTACTCCAATATATAGTTTTTTTTCAACATAAAAACCAAAACCTGCTCCTCCTGACATCTAACACTTTTTTAAATGCCAAAACTCATTGCTAAAAGTGATTATTCAAATAATCATACATTTACAATTCCCTTTGACAGGTGCTGTATTCCAACATATGTTTTTTCTTCAACACAAAGACCAGAACCTGCTCCTCCTGACATCTATTTTTTTATGTCAAAACTTATTGCCAAAAGTGATTATTCAAGTAATCATACTTTTACAAATTCCTCTAACAAGTACAGTACTTCAATATATGTTTTTATTCAACACAAAGACCGGAACCTGCTTCTACTGACATCTAACACTTTTTTTAAATACAAAAACTCATTGCCAAAAGTGATTATTCAAATAATCATACATTTACAATTCCCTTTGACAAATGCTGTACTCCAATGTATGGTTTTTTTCCAACATAAAGACCAGAACCTGCTCCTCCTGTCATTAATTTTTTTTATGTCAAAACTCATTGCCAAAAGCGATTATTCAAATAATCATACTTTTACAAATTCCTCTGACAAGTACAGTACTTCAATATATGTTTTTTCTGCAACACAAAGACCGGAACCTGCTTCTACTGACATCTAACACTTTTTAAATACGAAAACTCATTGCCAAAAGTGATTATTCAAGTAATCATATTTTTACAAATTCCCCTGACAAGTACTGTACTTCTATATATGTTTGTTTTTTCTTCAACACAAAGATCGGAACCTGCTCCTCCTGACCTAACTTTTTCTATGCCAAAATTCATTGCCAAAAGTGATTATTCAAATAATCATACATTTACAATTCCCTTTGACAGGTGCTGTATTCCAACATATGTTTTTTCTTCAACACAAAGACCAGAACCTGCTCCTCCTGGCATCTAACTTTTTTATACCAAAACCCATTGCCAAAAGAGATTATTCAAGTAATCATATTTTTACAAATTCCTCTGACAAGTACAGTACTTCAATATATGTTTTTATTCAACACAAAGACCGGAACCTGCTTCTACTGACATCTAACACTTTTTTAAATACGAAAACTCATTGCAAAAGTGATTATTCAAGTAATCATTTTTTTACAAATTCCTCTGACAAGTACTGTACTTGAATATCTGATTTTTCTCCAACACAAAGTTATTCCAACACATTTACTCCAACAAAAGTCTTTATTATAATTAACCCCAAGAACTATTGTCTCTAAATTACCCCCACCAACAACTACACATATAAAAACACCACAATGAAAAATAGACTGGTCACTTCAGCGAAATTTCTTTCCTGGACCGTCAGCTCAAAAAACGTCCATCCATTTTCACCTGCTTGTAGTCATAGGGTACAGACACCCCCAGCCTTATCTAGTCTTTCATAGTATTCACTGAGCAGAGAGAAATGAAGGTTCACTGAGAGAAGCTGAGTTAGTTACTTTCAAGCATTCCTAAAAGAGATGTATTAATCAGTTATAAAAAAAGCGTGGAAAAACACATATAACAAAAATGATTTATGTAATTTGGAGGATTTTATCTTAGTTTATGTCGAATATTTTTCTAAGATAAAATTCTGTTTAGTTATAGTAATATCTTTTATTTGAAAAGTTATTGATGATAAATAAATGTTGTCAACAATGCAATTAAAAACTATGTGGGTGTGAAATTATAACTAATACAGCGTATTATAATACTCCTTTGTGTGACGGTGGGTGATTTACTGTTGGACGGACAAAGCTATTATACGTAATACTTTTCTTATAAAAAAACGCGCCAACTAAAAATTAAAACAAAACACGATTATATGGTTATTGTTTTTATTAAAAAAAATGTATATAATTTTTATTTGTCTGTATTAGATTATTGTATTATTATTAATATTAGTGCAAACCACCTTTGTTATTCTAATGTGTAATTAAATTTTTTTAGTACCAACTAATTTTGTTATTGATATTAAAGTTTTCAAACAATTGCTTTTATTTTTTTATTATGAGTGCTAATTTTTATTCAGCGTAAGAAAAATATTTTTTAATTTCTGTCTCAAATGCTACTTTTCTTGTATCCAATACTGTGAAAAAGTAATGTATTGACAAGTTTAGCGATCTAATAGGAAACACACAAGACCGGATTACCAATTAGGCAAAGCAAACGGGCTTCGCAGCTTCCAAATGGCCTCTTAGAATCATTTTTTTTGTTTTAGAATAACCTTTATAACTTCAGTTTCTTTTAAAACTCAATTTTAATAAATATTACTATCAGATCTAAAATGATAATTAAAAAAATAAGAAAAAGAGCGAAATGAATCGAATGAGCGAAATGAATCTGAATAACCAATAGACATAGGAATATTATAGAGCCAACGGTAAGCGCACAAAATAAAAAAGCAAAAAAAGCAACACCAGGAGAACCTTCTAAAACCTTCACCAAAAGTAGTTTCAGATAGACAGGGGCACAAACCCTCCAAGGCAACTAAAAAAAAAGACAATTGAGCATAACACAAAAAAGACACTTATACAAAAAAATATCCTCGTTTCAATGACCCCTTTTTCGGAATTAGCAACCTCCAAAACGTGTAGAAAACACCAAAATATGTATTTCGAATTTGCGACCTCATCACAATTACTTTCATTACCTTATATTTCTTTTTTGGTAATTGAAAGTAAAAATACGTCATTTTTAATTAAGCTACATTTTATTATCGATCAAGATTGGTGCAAAACGCCTTTGAATTTCCTGTGTAATTCCATTTTTAGTTTTCGGATACCATCCAATTTATTATTGATATCTAAGTTTTCACACGATTCCTATGTGTGCTATTTTTGTTTAGCGAAGCTTCTTTAAATAATTTTCAAAGTTCACAGTCAATATTACTATTCGTCTTGTGCATCCAATATTCTACTATTGGGAAAAAGTCATTTACTGATAAGGTAAGAAATTGGAAACATACACATGCATGTGGTCAGAGCCCACTTCAGTAGGCAGTTTTTTCCATTATTGCCTTGGATTCTTCTTTCGCCTGAAACACAACGCTCCAGACAAAAATCCCTTCAGCGATTTTCACCCCCCTCTCCTCAAACCCCCTTCAGGGAAACGCTGTCATAGTGGGGGGCCAATTTAGCCTGAATAGACACAGTCAATCGTATTCATTACAGCGAAGGCGATAAACTGCATATTATGGTCCATCTGGATTTCGGAAAATCTAGAGGGTTGACTTGGAGATTCCAAAAGGCGTCCTCTTAAGCTGACATGGGTTTTTTTGGGGGGTGGGGGGGTGAATTTGCATATGTTTTAACACTTTTTCTGTGGGTGATGTTAAAGGCATCAAAAACTAAGGATCCAACAATGCGATTTCTATGACATATTACACGGCAACAAAAAACTTACACAGCGAAAGCGTTA
Source organism: Oedothorax gibbosus (assembly GCA_019343175.1). Lineage (NCBI taxonomy): Eukaryota > Metazoa > Arthropoda > Arachnida > Araneae > Linyphiidae > Oedothorax > Oedothorax gibbosus. The sequence goes on from JAFNEN010000280.1 coordinate 175,394, forward strand.
AAAGCTTCCTGAATGCCTAATTTACGAATCACGCCACGGAATTATATGCGATTTAACCTCAGTCACCATTGCATCTATATTGATACGATAAGCATAACTATATTACAGTTGCATCGATAAAACGTATTGTCGTGATATCTAGTACGTCACTTGAGGCTGTCTGAAATTACGAGATTAGTCTTCAATAGACCCATGCACCCATGTGCAGACCTAGTGCGATGTTTATCCAATCAAAATGATTAATCAAACAAACGAGCCTTGTAGTGTGGTCACTTGTCAACTGTGCAGATCTAGGGTGACTGTAATACAACCTTCTACTACTAAACTTAAGAAACAGAATTAAGAAAGTTCATTTGACCAGGCGTAATAGACTGTGTTAAAGCTCCTCGTAGGTGATTGAAATAAACAGCCGGAAACGTTCACTTTATCCGTCCTATTTTTTGTAGTTGAATGTGTGTATCACCTAGCAGCAATGAAATTATGAGAAATGAACTATTAAAATTCCTCAAAACTCAAGTTAACACCTCTCAGCATTTTACAATCTTCAAAAGGTTAGATTTTTAAAAAATATTTTTACTGTGTTTTAATACTCTCCATTATTTAAATATTTTAATGTTTTACCCTGTTAAACATATTTGCGGTTTCCTTAAAACTAAAAACTATTTTAAATACATTATTATATTGACTAAGCATTGTGAAAGTCGTTTATTTAATTTATTTTTTTTAAAAAAATCATGCTCGACTTGTATTATGAAGGGCGTCCCTCATAATTTCAAGACCAATTAGTTGTTAATTGACAATTATAGACTATTAGTCAAGTGTGCGAAACCCTGAAACTCGGAAAAAATTTACAGTGCGTAGGATGTAAGCAGGGTCAATTATAAAAATGTATTGAACTTGACGAAGTGGAAAAGAAATACCTGCCATTAAAACGACGCACAGTGGGCGTACTGTTTTGTCTTCAGAACAAGATGCGGGCAAAAAAAAAAAAAGGATTGGGCAACGTTTTGTTTACTTCCTGATACAGCAAGTCAAGGTAGCGAATCAGAATCACTTTCCTTGCTTATTAATATACAATAACCGTTAGATTATTTTTATGCTGCGACTCTGTTAACCATAAATGGACGGCCAAGGATCTGCTCCTAGACAATGTTCGGTAAATATCAAAACAGGGTCAAGTTCATAGGGCAACTTCCCTCCACGCTTTTTTTTCTTTCAACATAAAGTAAGAGAAGATGCGTGAGGGGAAATCTTCCCTGTAAACTTGGACCCATTTTTGTATTTAGTGGTATGAAGGACACCTGGCGCACGATGTCGATTGTCAGGTGGTTGGTTCTGGACTGGTTGTAATAATAAAGCGTAATGAAACATTCAGGGTTGTTTAGTCAGGTGCTGTCTAAACCGTGTTAATGAAGATAACGTGAAAATGACATAAAATGGCTATTATTACTCGTATTATATTTTCGCGACGTCAGCGATTGTTGTTTCTTGGGACTCAGAATAGATTATACTTCTAAAAATAAATAAATTTGTATTCTGAAAGAGTCTGTATTACTTCTTTGCATTAAGTTTTTTTTAATGAATTATACACTGTTAGTTATTTCAATGGAAGAGATTTTGCACTGTTCTTAACTATTACCTTAAATAAATCGATAACTAAACGGATAAGCTAGGACATTGGTGGAGCCAGGACATGATCTTCCCTAAGGCTCGTAATTCCATAAGTCCGTAAGGCCGTAAATTTTAGTTTCTTTTATGCTAAATGTTGTGGATTCCTCCCCCCAAATTTCAGTAAGATGAATAATTTTTTGTATGCCTCGCTTTGTTTTTAGCTTGACTTAACATAATTGATCTGATCAATGTAATAAGGAAGATGATAGAAAAAATTTAATATATAAACCAATTAGCACTATCATAAAGAGCAATCATAAACAACAAAATTCGTAAAGACCCCGTATGATGACCTTCAGATATAGAAATATTTAGAATTGAATTATATCAAAGAGTGATCATAGGATATTCTTAGTTACTATGCGTGCGATGTGTATAGTGTAGGAACGACTCTCGCTGAAAATTGTATTCGATTTCCCTGCCTGAGACTTAAGTCTATGCCTTAATTGCTCAAAGCAAACAAATATTGGTAAATTAAAAAACAAACTTTTACATTTTCGCATTGATGTAACCACAGATAGTAATCGTCCATTTTTCAAACCTCATGAGTGAGTAATCGGTTTTTCATCTTCCAATAATCATCCTTGTGTCCTTCATTCAAACCTCTACGCTTCGAACCAACAATCAAACATTACCTAGAAGAAGTAATCTTTGCACCCAGCCACCCAATCTTCCCCGTTTCTATAGGTGTAATTTTCTTTTCAGATTATTATGCAACCTACCTCGCTAAATGTAGGGGTTCAGCGACCGTGGCAATCGGAACACAAACTATTCTCTGCTAAAACCGACATCACCAAAAATCTGACTCATCTTTTGCGGTTTTATAATACAGATAACGATTTGGATGGGGCGCTCACAGGTTTATAAGCCGATCCTACTTTCATCACCTGTGGTTTGGGGGGCATTTAGCCATAAGCATGATAAATATTTTTGCATTGTGAATTATTAATAATTACTAACTGTACAAGTGGAAGTGTTTCGTGCTTACCATGCCACAGTTCCGGGGATCGAATCCATTGGACAAGATTTACTATCAGTTTCATCTCTCCAGTGGGTAGATAAAATGAAAACCAAGCTAGCTTTGGAACTAAACAATGGGGGTATCGCATCAGTCGACCAACTTACTGGAAATTCTTCTGAAATGAACCCCGTTGTAGATGGAGACTTATTGCTTCCGGTCTCGTAAGCTGAATTCGACACAGCATGCCTTGGCGCCCGTGCCACTTAGTTTAATAACTAACAGCATTCGACTTTGTTCACAGAGACTATCGTATCTATTTTTTCCTGCTTGTCTTTGTAATTCTAAAAGTTAATTCAAGGGAGGGAGAGCCCGTTGATAAGGCGCTTTCCTTTCATACGAAAGGTCCCAGGTACGGGCCCGGGCATTGTCAAAATAACTGCCAAGCTATAAAGGGTTTGTGCACCCCCCCCCCCCCCCCAAAAAAAAAAAAAAAAAAAGTCAGACGAATAATACACCGTATATAGGGGAAGTGCAAGTAAAATATGCTCCAAAGTCCAACTCAACGATCAATCAAATTTTTAATAATACTATAACTAGCTAATTGTATCTACAGGGTGGCCCAGCGGGTAGTGTTTGAAACAAATGAAAAAATAAAAACAAATAAAAGACATTAGAAGAATTTAATGACGTTTATTGAATGGACATATTGGGCAATTTATGATAAAGAGGTACGAAGTGCCCGCCATCTTTAACAAGGACAGCAGTTAGGCGGTTCTCGAATCCAACCATACTCCTTACCCATACCTTCCTCCATACTCCTTTTGTTTGGCCAATTCTTTTTGTGGAACTTCTCACAAAAGCTAAAAAAAGCTTCCCACAAAAAGAATTGGTCAAACAAAAGGAGTATGGAGGAAGGAGGAAGGTATTTGTAAGGAGTATGGAGTATTTTTGTATTCGAAAACCGCCTAGCTGCTGTCCTTGTTAAAGATGGCGGGCACTTCGAACCTCTTTATCATAAATTGCCCAATATGTCCATTCAATAAATGTCATTAAATTCTTCTCATGTCTCTTATTTGTTTTTATTTTTTCATTTGTTTCAAACACTATCCGCTGGGCCACCCTGTATCAAGAATGTGAAGGCTCTCCCAGTAGCACAAATTGGGAACACGTTCAATAGTGGATTTAACATTTAGGCCAGCTTAATACAGAACCTTACTACTTTTTATAAGTGGCCATCAGGTTTTTCGTGGCGTGAGATTCCTCCCGATGTCCCTCGATGATGAATCTTGTTGTTGAGTCAGTCATAGGCCAAAGATGAGTCAGGGAATATGCGACATATTTTTTGTGCTTGTCTTCGTGTGTACTTTGAGGGATTATTACTTTACGGTGTAAGTTGAAGTTGAAAAGAGGTGCACTTTTGGGTGTAATGCCACTTTTGGGTTTACTACTGTTGGTAATCTCTTTATGATTAAGAAGATAAAGAAGTGCAGGGGGAATGTCAACTGTCGGGTCGTGTTTCGTCAGTTTTTTGGGTCATGCCCCTCTTTGGGTGAAATATTTTATTCTATAGCGGGGAAGTATATAATAGTTTTGGTAAGAACTAAAGATTTCTTGGATCTTAAATATACCAGCTATAGCAATTTTAAATAAATCTATCGATCAGAATTGAAGAGCTTAGTGGAAGAAAGTGCTAAGTGACAAAAAGGTGAAAACAAGAAAATGATCCTTTAAAGATTTTAGTTTGCACTTAAATCTGTTAAAAACGGTAGTTACAAACGGTAAAAAAATACTTAAGTTTCTCCTTTTTCATAAACTTAAAGTTGTTATTTATAAAAGACGGAATAATATGTTCATTGACAAAAAAATCTCGATATTTTTTTTAAATGTCTAGCACGTTCTTCCACTAGGCTCTTTGATTGTAGATTTAAAAAACAAGTTTTGCGAGAAATTCATAATACAACTTTAAAAATAACTAAGTATTTAATTGATGGTAAAAACTTCCCCATAATAAAATTAATCAATAATATTTTTCAAATCAATCATTATTTCATTCAAATAATAGTATTTTTAAAAGTTTAAACAAGTAGGCTTGTAACAGAATCTGTCACTTAACCCGCTTCCACACAACATTTAAGTGATGAACACATTGAAAAACGCGCCAAACACAGTATTTATTCTAGTATATTAAACATTTACACGCTAAATGTAACTAGTTTCCTTTATTTTATTTCGAAAATTCAATAATTATTTCTTCAATAATTATTCAATAATTATTATCGTTTGAAAAAATTAATTTATATTTCAAAGAATAAATATGTAATGTTCCTTTCTTTTAAGTATAACCAAAATATTTCATATCAACATACAAAGAATCTCTTAGGGAAATATATATGACGTCATTTCAAACTGATTGATGTCGCAAAAATAAATTTCTTTTAATTTATTATTTAAAAGAATTAAAGTTTCTCGAGTGATTGTTGCGAATGGCAATGGTGATTTAATTCTAATGGAAATTGCTTATGCTTTTTAAATGAGCATTAAATTTTGCAGTTTTTTAAATAATTGAAGTACTTTGAATTCGAATTTTTTTCTGAGATTTTCAATGTCTTCCAATTTCAATGCGCTGAATTTTTTGACGTATCACACTTGTCTGTAGCATTTGTAGTTTGGGCTATGAAAGTGGGTGACGGACGGACAGACGGACTGAACGATTATAAAACCTTCCACTTTTTACGTTATAAACGTAGTGTGGAAGCTAAAATGGGTTCTTTATACTCACATAGTAACATAATTGATTTCGAAAACCACCAAATAAGTCTTTTCCCTTTAAGTAATTCTTATAAATAGAATGTATAATTATGAAACTTTAAAAACTAGATAATTCGTAATCAATCATCATCTTAGTTTTATTTAACAGATTAAATTATTATACAACGCAATTTGTCTCTACTCTTCGATTACAAGTTACAATAATCCAATGATTGGCGCGATTAGTAAATGTTTCTTAAACACCTTAACAACTAGCATAGCATATATTCATTACCACGTAACGAGTTTTACCAAAATAATCTGCATCCATTTAGTCAAGGTTGATAGTTAAAAGCAAAACGTAAACTAAATCGACGTTCACGGTTGCGTCAACTATGATCGTCGGTGTCCATGGTTTTGAACTTGACGTTGAAGGAATAAGAAATTACGGTAATTTAAAAGAACAGTTGGTGTTTTTTTTAAAAAGAACTAATGTCACATTTTTAAGTTACTTGAAACTCGATTGTTTTGCAATAATAAAGTAGATGAACGTTGTTTTTTAAACCGTGTACTTTTTTTCTTCGGGGTGCTGGGGAGCCCAGTCGGTAAGACCCCATGTAGAGGGAATGCATGTTAAATATGCTCCAAAGTCCCGATGGTTATCGCCCTTAAAAGTTCCGTTGGGTGCTTATTCATGTATTGGCTCGTCATTTTATTATGATTCTAAATTACGAAGCCCGTCACTAAAAGTCTTGGTTTAGCTCTAGTGCGATGTTGATTCAACTCAACTCTCATATCTTCGAGTAATGTCAATTTACATCGTATATATAAAATTTTCTTTTGTAAATCTTTGAAAACAACATTTTTGTTATAAACAAATTGTGTTTTTTTAAAACTTATTTTAAAATTGAATTCTTGTCACGTTGCCGGGCCTCCAGGTTAAATAATTTACCAATTTCATTTTAAAAATAAAATCATAGATAAGATAGCAGTGTTTCAATACAGTATCGACTACCATATTTTCAAAGCAAACAGGTAAATAAAACCAAACAGAAATTTCATTGACGCGCTGACCCTGGGCTCTCGCGATTGCATGCCCGACCGCACGTGAATCAAGGCCAAGGACGTCAAAAACGTGCTATTTTAACGTCCAAACGCAAATACGACGTTCAAAACTGCGTGCATCCGAACGCTCTTTTATTCTAATAGGCGAGGCATTGGCCTTCGTCATCCAAATCCGACATTATTATAATCTGCATTATAGTTTTATTGTTATTTGACGACTTTAAGGCTAAGTTTTGGATGCAATAATAGGGATCATATGTGTTTACTTTTGTGTCCGTTATCGGCTTAAGGGATGAGAGTAATCATCTTAGAGTTATCTTGCGTTTTGATATGGATAAGTAAATGCGAATTTATTATTGTGGTGTTTCGAGTTATTAAATTAATACCTATTTTAACTCTCAAAACGTATGCCATCCACTCGTATAAGCTTGGCTATAGTGATTGGCTAAAGAACCGGTGCTACGTAAATTAAAACAAATCATATCATTCATATATACTAAAAAGTTAAATGCGCAGAGGCAAAACATATACAGGAAGTTTTACTTTTTCTAGTTGTATATATTTTACTGAAAACCTATTTTCAAATAAATTAAAATTGCCACTTTTTTCTAAAATAGAATCCGTGTGCTTTATGTTTTTTCGGGTATAATATTTTTATATACGTGTTTAATATAACGCTTTAAAAGTTTTATTATTTTGAACTGCAGTAAGAAGTCTGTATAATGGTAGTGTCTATAATAACGAACAGTTTTGATCAATAATTTTATTTTTCTAGTCTTGTGAAACCTAAAAATGTCCATAAGAATGAAAAGCTTATAACCGGATTCTTAAGTATACTAGTTGTTGGTTTGCAACTTTATTTATCAAGAAGTTAATTAAATTGCTTAGCTTCCATGTTCAACAGTACATGGCATTTTACTTACAGCTATTATGTGGATAATTAAAGATGATCTGGTTATAAATCTATGCAATAAAACATATTTTAATCTAACGGTAACAACGTTGCATTGTTTCACATATTTTATGCTAATTTACGTTCTTACGAAACTCTCAACATCTGCTAGATATGCACCCAAATGCATCTGATCAAAATAAAAGGGTAATTGTTATCTTATTACAGCCACGGGGCATATCAAATGACAATTTACCCTTTGTAATTTCCTGTGCCATCTGGCTACAGCGGTCAAAAGGTTGATGTGTCTTATCTCCAAAAACATTTATAAAAGTTTCGAAATTTGAATAATATTCAGATATTTTTTTTATTAAAGAAAGTTTGCCACCTGTATATGGACGGTTCAGAATACAAGTGAACCAAGTCCACTTTTTGTCATTTTCGAGTTAGCAGTTCAATTGCATGCACTAACTATGTACAATTTCGTGCAATAATGGAAAGTCTTAGTTCAGATAATATCCGATAGGCAGCAACAATTGAAAAATATTTTTATTGATGCTGCCCAGCGGTTTTAACTTTAATGTAGCTCCCTATCTTGAGGGTCTAATTTTTTAATACTTTACCACTAAAAAATTAATTTTAATGATGAATAATAATGTTAAATGGAATATTTGACCCAAAAAAATGAAATTAATTATTTTTTTTAAATGCAAATTTTGAAGAAATTTGCCTTAAATATAAAAGCTACGCAAAACGCCATAAGTAAAAAAAAAATTCATTTGTTCCTTAAATATTAATACTTCTTACATGTTTTGAAATGAGGTTTAAGCAATAGCCCTAATATTTTAGGAATTACATAGTATCAAAGCCATGTTTATAGAAATTTTTCAAAACAAAGGAAATTTTAATATTAAAAAGTCAATAAAATAAATTCTATCAGTTACTTGAGCTAGATCTCATTTCAAAACACACTTGAACTTATAATAAACATGCTATAATAAATTTATTACATTATATCAAGTAGTTTTTTAGATATCAGGTTATAAAAAACATGTTTGTTGAAAATTTCCGTTCTTCAGAGAACGCGTTTAAAGTTACGGTTTTAGAAATACACAGTGGGCTATGCTTCACTGAAATAAGCCATTACTTTAGATTAAATTATCGTAGAGTAAAAATCTCAACAGTTTTTTAAACGTAAATAATAGGGCTTCTCTTTGAAACAGTAAAAAAAATTGTGAAAATTGTCAATTTGCCGTTTTAAGGTAGGGAGATAACTTAAACCTGTGTAGCATAAAAGTTTTATATGGACTTGGTTCACTTGTATTCTGAGTCCTCTATATTAGGGTAGCAGATGTTGCAGGGTTTTTTCCCTCGGAGTTCGTCCTTTTCACCTTTCGTTTGACTCCTTTTTTTTTAATTAGAAAAAAAAGAGTGCTTATGACTTATTTTTTGTCGTTTGGTATGCAAAACTTGCAATTTTTACAATGCATTGCACCTGTCTTGAACGTATTAAGTTCGATTTGTGTTACTGTGATCTGGGACAATTCTTAAAAAACTGACTGGACCACTGATTTGTTTTGGAGGCAGTTTTTGTCTTTGATGGTAAAGCGATGGTATTGTTCAAACTGGAGGCTTTTTCGTTTTTAATGGGAACTTAGAAATTGTTTGCATTCGATTCAAGGGACTTCTGACAATGTGGTCCTTTGAATGTATTGTTTTAGCTGAGTGGTGACTAGTTTAAAAATGTAATAAACATGAAAACTTTAGTTTCAAGTCCTTTGTATAGTACTCAGTAACTCTTCAAACTGTCTTTTCTTAACCTTTTTTTAAGGGCTACAACACAACCGATATATGCTTTATAATTAAATTAGTCAAAACACTTCGCAATGTTTAATTCTTTTTTTACGACTGTCGCTTTCGTCACTTGTCCGCTCTTTAAAAAAAAAACTCATTTCCAGTGTAAATCTAGTGTGACGTTAATCCAATCTAATCAAACCTTAATAAAACACTATCTTTTTTCCCGAAATATTTTACGATTTTCAATAACAAATTTTCCTAATAAGAGTATTTCCATCTTCTGATTCATCTTTGCAATTTCAAATTTGCGTAGGCTACATTTCCATAAATTTTGGCTCTCCCACAACAATAAAGTTAAACACTCCTTTCGTAAACACCTTTTAAATTGAATTATCTATGAAGGAAAGGCGTAGCTCATTCGAAGAGAAATATCGGCTCTGATATGAGGACGCATGTACGATTTACTTGTAATATAATTATGGAATATTCCGCTCCGTAAGATAATTTATTTTCCCGTAATTATACTCTTTAGTTTCCGAAACGAGAACCTTATTTTTCTTCCTACGATCTTCGATATATATTGAAATGCGTTTCTATCACACTTTTTAGCCATTTTTCTATCGTAAAATATATATATTTAATTTCTAACAGCATAAAAACGACGTTCATCGGATGTAAAAGCTATAAAGGGCGTTTCTGTATCCGAGACAAATTCGTGGGAGGTATGTGTTGCAACAAGATCATTTACAATCACATCGTACTACAGCGTTTAAATGGCACTATAAATATCTTCATTTTATTTACTCTTCTTCCATTGACTACCCCTTTAACTTTAAAATGCTAATAAAGCCCTTATTTGGGAAAAATGTCATTTTAGCTTCCACACTACGTTTATAACATAAAAAGTGGAAGGTATTATAATCGTTCAGTCCGTCTGTTTGTCCGTCCGTCACCCACTTTCATAGCCCAAACTACAAATGCTACGGACAAGTGTGATACGTCAAAAAATTCAGCGCATCGAAATTAGAATACATTGAAATTTTCATAAAAGAATTCGAATTCGAAGTACTTCAATTATTTAAAAAACTGCAAAATTTAATGCTCATTTAAAAAGCATAGGAAGCCATTTTATTAGAATTAAATCACCATTGCCATTCAAAAATCGCTTGAGAAACTTTTATTCTTTTCGACAATAAATTAAAATTAAATTATTTTTGCGACATCGATCAGTTTGAAATGACGTCAAATATATTTCACTACGAGATTCTTCGTATGTTGATATGAAATATTTTCATTCTATTTAAAAGCGAGGGAATATTACATATTTATTCTTTGAAATATAAATTAATTTTTACAAACGATAAGTAATAATTATTGGATTTTCGAAATAAAATAAATGAAACGCCAAATTTTTTTTTACAGCATCATTTTACTAATTATTTATTTTTCGAACTTTAAATTAATTTAACAAACGATAAATAATAACTGAATTTTCGGAAGAAAGTTAATGTAAATGGGAAATTGTGGATACTCAAAGATATTTATTAAAAAATTACATCATTATTCTTCAAACTTCAAACAAATTTAGCAAACGATAAAGACTAATTGTTAAATCTGAGAAAGAAGATTAATTAAAATCGTTAAATTTGGCGTTTAAAAATGTGAATTAAACTAGCTAAAAGTCCTGTTTGGCGAATTTCTTTCTGTGTTGTATAAATAGTTTGTTTCCTGTTGAGCACAATTGTTGTGTGGAAGCGGTTTAAGTGACAGATTCTGTAACAAACCTACTTTTTAAAAAAAAAAAACTCGCTGTGTAATGTTAGAAACATACGTATTGAGAAACTTTCAGAAGGATTGTAATTACTATATAATTCAACTTCTTCAAGGTTTCTTTTCATTCGAAGTTCATCAAAACCTGAGAATTTTTGAAAGGATAGTTTTTATATCAAGAGCAACCCGAAAATCCTTCTATAAATTTGTGGTCATTTTGTATCTGTTTGTTGTTCTCTACATTTAATGATTATGGGATTAGAGTGTTCTTTTTCATTTGAGGTCTAACTGCAAAAGCCGCATGCTCCCAAAAAAATTAAACGGCGAACTTTAAGTTGAAATAATTTTTAATTATTGAATTCTACTTTGGAAACAAGATGTAAATATCAGTTCATTATCAGTTTTGAGGGGTTTTTTTCCCCTAACATTTTAAATAGTGAATTCTGACTATTTTAGTTAGAGCCCTATTTTAAGGCTGTTTTTTTAACGAATACCACTTAAAAGTTAAACACGAAGACAGAGTAAAAAAACAACTGTCGCATGCTTCGGAAAACTGACACTTCACGCAACAGCTGATCTCCCCGGTTGGTCATTACACACCCTCCTACAAAAAAAATGCTTTTAATTACGAAGCTTGCAACATTATATAAAAAAGCAAGGTAGTAAAGCGAGAACTACAGGGAAATGAAAATAACTACGACGAAACAGATGACGAATGGAACGTGTAAACGGCAACAGCTGGTGATGACAAAAACTCGTTCCTTTTTTTTCCCCTCAGTGTTCCATTTGGAGACCGTTCTATCATGCAGTACCGTGTATCACACATATTTTGATGGTTTAACCATAGTTATGAAGAAGATGGAGATGCTTGGTTAGAAAACAAGTGAAGCCGTCAGAAGTCGCCAAGCAAGCCTAGTAAGCCCAAACAAACCGCTCGCTCAATGTTAGTTCATGCTGAAAAGCATAATTTTATTCCCTAAGAGTGGAAATAAAAAAATCGAAATTTGACTGTTTGCGCAGTTTTATAGGCTTTTGATAACCGTCAAGTTAATCTAACTCTTTAAACTAATTTTCTAAGACTATCATCCTAAAAAGTTCCATGTAAAGTGTCATTTACGTTGTGACGATGAGTTTAATGGAGGTAACCATTTGATGCTTTTGCTTGAAGATTTCATTGCAGAACTTACGAGATCTGAATTTACACAAGATGCTACTAACTCCCTTCACATGTACGAAAATTGCTTTGTAATTATAGTTTATGTTAGAGAGTCAAAAATCACCAAGACGGTCTAGTAAGCCTATACAAACTCCGCTGTAGAATAGCGCCAAATACTTCGCCGAAAGCTTTTATTTGGGCTTACCAAAAAGCGATCGATGGCTTTACTTGGCAAAACGGTTTTTGTATTGATTTTTACTCGGCAGCATCTCCAACTTAACTCTATGGTTTTAACCCTTTGGAGGTGGGTGCGGTTGAAATTGTTGCTCTGGATGATGCTGTGTGATGATGAAAATTAGACTATTCAGGGTGGAAACCGATTGCATGACATTTATGTGGAGAAGATTAGCAAACATATTTTTTCATGTAAATAATGAATACTAAGTATTCAAAAGTACAACGAAATACATCCGAATACAAAGTATCTACAATTTTGTTTAGACTAGTTCGATTCGTACCGCCAATTTTTTTTTGCTTTGTTTTAAACAAATGTAATGTCCCTAATTAAGTTTTTAGTTTATAAATTAACCGAATCATTTTCCATTTCCCAACATGAATGAATTCTTATCAATAATAACTAGATTTATGACCCATCTGTATAAATTCTTATTTGTTAGTTTACGCAAAACGGTAATTTATAACCGTTAAGTCAATCCGACTCTAGACTAATTTTCGAAGACAATCTCCCTTAAAGTTCCATATAAAGTGTCAGTTATGATGTTGATTGCAATACAGGCAACGTTTTGATGCTTTTGCTTGAAGACTTCATTCGAAAAAATACTCGCAAATAATCTCAAATTTGTAAAACTTTTTCTCTAGGTCCAAATCCATTGTATATGCCGAAATAAAGTAATGTTTACTAATTTTTTCGACGCTGATTCTTTTAATATAGTTCTCGAATTACGGTTCTTTTAATAAAGTCGAATAAATATTCGAATATATAGTTCTGCACTCAATTTCTCGGCGGATAGAAAACATTGACGTTACGGAAGAGTCAACTTTGAAACTAGTACTCAACAATGAAAACTAGTTTAGCGGCCACACATTAGAGGCTAGATAATATTTACCTATTTTTACCAATTACCTACCAGATTTTTTAAATTGTAAGATTTTTTTTAATGGTAAAATAGTGTAATTAGTCAAGACAATGTGAATTGGTTTTTGACAATCCTACGGCATTTATTATCTGTAAATTCTTAAAAGCAGTAAACATAATAGTTATTTAAGCAACTAGTGCCAAAAATAATACTTTATTAAGCGAGTGGCTTTTATTTCACTCGACCTACGGTTCGTGAAATAATGACAAGAGCTTAATAAAGTATTATTTGGCACGTGCTTGCTTACAATATTTTTTATAATAACGTGCAAAAAAGTATTTCTACCAATGAGTGATTCTCATGACATCATTTAGTTTCCATGGCGATATTCGAAAATGAAAAGTAGTAAAAGAAAAGTTGTAAAATAATTTTCTATTTTGAATCAAAATAGTATTTAATAATTTTTGTAGTACTTGTAGTTTCCGTGGAGATATTAGAAAATGCAAAAGTAATGAACCAATAGAAATAAGTGAGTTTCATGACATCATTTAGTATCCATGAAGATATTCATGACATCATTTTTTTTTCTACCAATCAGATACTCTTATTTACTTTACCGCATTAGTGCCGAAAGTACTACTTTCGGCACTGTCTGTGACGTAAGCACGTAAAGTGTCATTTTAGCAACGATTTATGAATTAATATGATATAAAAAAGTGAACTTTTTTGCACGTTGTTATAAAAACTACTATTAATCTGCTAAAACTAAATTTAATTTTGTAAATTATTTTTACATGCAATAACTTAACCGTGACTATTTATGAAAACCATCAAGCTGATGAAATGTATAAAGCAAATCTGAACTTGTTAAGCAAGCCAAGACAGCGGAAGCGACACATCTTCTCTATAAATCAATTCAATGCAAGAATCATAAACATAAACAATTTCAGAGGATGTTTATATTTAAACAACTTCCTTTATTTCCTGTCTGTTCCATTTTGAGTTTCAACGTCCTCCAGTTAAAGACTGAATATTTCAACAACAAAAAAAATACGCTGAATATATGCCTAACAAAAAATATTACACTGTTAAATATTTCTTTATTATGATTTTTTTAGAGTTAGGATATGAAATGTAGTTTATAAAAATGAAATGCAGTTTATTGTAGATATATATTGGTAGAAATGTAGAAAATATTCCATTTCCCAAATTTAGTTTTCATTCGTGTTTTTTAGTAATCCAAATCGGTTCTTGAGTAAAATTTATCCAGTAGCCCTGCCAACGCTCGCCAAATCCTTTGGCGCTAGTATTGCCATGAAAAAATAACAATACAAAGACACACAAATAAATTATACTTGTATTATTACATTATAAATTATATTATTATATATTTATATTTTTTTACATAATTAATTTTTTTATCGTTTTTTTACGTTTTTTTCTATTATATTTTTTTAATTTTATTATATTTATTATAAGTTATACTTATCTATCGTGCATAGCGATAATTGTGTTTGGCGAAACGCACTATGGCGAAACGGTCGACGGGATAACATACAACTTCCAATCAAATAAATAAAATTTCTCTTCAAGTTATAAAATATCAATAAAATTTCTCTACAATGCTTCTCTATAATTGGCGATTTTTATTTGAAACCTTACAAAAACTACTCTTTCAATACCCCCCTATCAAATTGCAAAATCAGTCTAAATGAATATTTCTAAAGCAGGGGAGGGGGTCAATTTAATACCACATCCAATTTCAACCCCCTAACGAGTTGAAATTTGAATTCTTTTTAAAGGCCCTAGGCTCGGCTTTTCGTTTGAATGGTGGGTTGTTTTGTAATATGCATTACGAAGGGCTTTCTATTGTCAAGACCCTTTCCCCTTTGTGAGATAGAGTATCGTTGGGGTGGTTTAATAAAGTTCTAATTAACAGTTGGCTAATAAAATGAATTTATTATGTTATAACATGTAGATGAACACACTATTTAATCCTGGGTTTTATCAGCTGCGTTGGGTGCCTACTCAGGTGTCGGCTCATTGACTGTGGTTTTAAATTATGACGCCCGTCGCCAATAGCCCTCGTGTAGCTCTAGAGCGCTGCTAATTCAAACTAACCCTTACCCGGGTTTTATCTTCAAAAATGAAAAAAGATGGTTTCTTGTTTGTTTTAGAAATTTGATTATTTTAAAGCATTAAATCCCCATATAAACTTTAATATTAGAATACAATTAGTTATTCTAATATAACTAATTATTCTAATATACAACTTTTACAAAAAAAGAGCACCAATATTTAAAAAATTCTGTAAAATGTAAAATTTCAAGCGCATTCAAGTCTTAAATCGATTCAATAGATTGAGAAAATAAAAATACGACAGTTTTCGCATTATTTCAAAAAAATTATATTTGTTTTGAATAAACCAATAACTTACAAGCAATAGGCTAATATTACCAATTATATTATACAATATTACAATTACTAATCCAAAGTACGCAGCCATGAATTGCGTTGTGCCTTCTCAGGAAACCAATTACGCTTATATAAATGAATTTCTAAGAAATAATAAGATTATAGCGTTATACAATGTAATACCCGTTTATGTTTTGCAAATAGAGATCAGATATCTCGTTGCGCAGTGAATTCGACGGGTGTTTTTCGTAGCAACACACCAGCAGGTGAATTTTTTTTTTTTTGTCTGAGTAGCAGCTTATCATTAAAGTTTGCTTTTCTGTAGAGAAAGAATCCTGGCTAAAAAATAAAATACTCCTAAAAAATATTCAATCACGCAAATAAATTTAAATTAATAAATGATCAAAATAACGAAGGATACTTAAAGAAAACTTTAACAAATATATGATCTCAATACATTTATGTAGAGGGTGATTTAAGATGGCCGCCAACCTCAAACAGCGCAATTTTTTTTATGGCAGCGCAACTTAAATTATACTATTTATAATGCCCAAGAAGTTTTAAATAAGAGATTGGCATTCTTGTATATATCACAGCTTTTAGCGACAACTTTCATAAGGACTTGTTTTTTGTTATAAAATAAATGCATCAGGTTTTTTTTAGATTGGCGCTTGCTTAGTTTTTCAAAGTTTTTTTGTTGTTGTTAGGGATAGCGTTATACAATGTAATATCCGTTTAGATTCTGCAAATAGAGATCAAATATCTCGTTGCGCAGTGAATTTGACAGGTGATTTTCGGAACAGCAGACCAGCAGGTGACAATTTTTCTTTTTTTTTTGTCTGTGTAGCTGCTTATCCTTAAAGTTTACTTTTCTGTAGAGTAAGAATCCTGGCTATGAAACAAGTTCTACAGAGGGTCATGCAGGGAAAGTGTGGTGGAGGTTTTTAGCTTCCACACTACGTTTATAACGTAAAAAGTGGAAGGTTTTATAATCGTTAAGTCCGTCTGTCCCCCACTTTCACAGAAAGAACCACAAGTCCCACAGACAAGTGGGATACGTCATTTTGAAGCAAAAAATCAGATTTGGCTACATGCCAAATTTCATTAAAAAATTTAAACTAGAAGCTTATTTAAAATTTAAATAACTAAAAATTTAATCTACATTGAAATAACATGCAAATTCCATTTTTATTCAATAATTTCACTGTTGCCATTTCGTTAAACGTACGAGAAACTTTATTTGAAATAAAAATATTTATTTATGTGTAATAATTCAGTTTGGATTGTTGTAATATCACAATAGAGTTCTTTTGATGGTTCATTATATATGTATGAAGAAAGATGTGCATAGAGAATTCTAACTTGGCATAAAAAATATGCAAAGTTTCGCTTTTATTTTTAAAGCATCAATTGTACTAATTATATATTTTTTTAACCGTACATTAATTTAACAAACTATAAATAAGTGAATTTTCGAAAGAAATGTAAATGGGAAATTCGGGGCCATTCGCAATAATCGCTCGAGAAACTTTAATTCTTTTAGACAATAAATTTAAATAAATTTATTTTTGCGACATCGATCAGTTTGAAATAACGTCAAATATATTTCACTACGGATTCTTTGTATGTTGATATGAAATGTTTTCATTCTATTTAAAAGCGAGGAATATTACATATTTATTCTTCGAAATATAAATTAATTTTTGCAAACGATAAGTAATAATTATTGAATTTTCGAAATAAAATAAATGAAACTAGTTGAATTTGGCGTGTAAATGTTTAATATAGAATTAATGTTGTTAATGAATGTAATGTGTTTGGTGCGTTTATTCCTGTTAAACACAAATGTGTGGAAGCGGGTTGAGTGACAGATTCTGGTACAAACCTACTTGTTTACTTTCAATTAGCTAATATGAAATAAGGTAATGAGAGTATTGCGATGGGGTCGAAAATCCAAAATGGTGATTGTTTTTTCTACGCGTTTTTTTTTTTTGCGGGGAGGGGGGTGATCCTAAAAACGTGGCTTTCGAAGGTCCGTCCGTCTGTCTTAAACCACCCGACAGCTGGAACTGAAAAGACTACGGTCTTCTAGTTTGGTACTCGAGTTCCTATATAGTAACTGTCAGATGTCATAATAAGATTTTCGGTACAATTGTGCCTGCGCAAGGGGTAGCTGCATTATTACTTTTTAGGTTTTGAAGTTATTAAAAATACCTTATAGGAGGTTTATAATTAATTTTAAATGTGTGTAAAGATTTATTGAGAGGTAATTGAAAGTCTTGTAGTGTTATTCACCCCTATTTTTAAGGTTTGTCTTGTGAATTTTGTTTTTTGATGTAAAGGGTTAAAATATTGACTCACTTTAAAAATTTAAGATATGACGTTTGTGAAATTTATAAGTGAATACCTGAAGTGTAATTTCTTTTTTTTTTTTTACTGAACGATACATAATACTTTTTAAATAGTTTTCAGTTTAAACTATAAAAAAAATTAAATAGATATTTACTGCTCTTTTTAGCTTCCACACTACGTTTATAACGTAAAAAGTGGAAGGTATTATAATCGTCCAGTCCGCCTGTCTCTGTCTGTCCGTCTGTCACCCACTTTCATAGCCCAAACTACAAATGCTACAGGCAAGTGTGATACGTCAAAAAATTCAGGCGCATCGAAATTAGAAGACATTGAAAATCTTAGATAAAATTCGAATTCGAAGTACTTTAATTATTTTAAAAACTTCAAAATTTAATGCTCATTTAAAAAGCATAAGAAGCCATTTTGATTAGAATTAAATCAATATTACCATTCGCAACAACCACTCTAGAAACTTTAATTCTTTTAAATAATAAATCAAAAGAAATTTATTTTTGCGACATCAATCAGTTTGAAATAACGTCAAATATATTTCACTAGGTGATTCTTTAAAAGTTGATATGAAATATTTTGGTTCTATATTTAAAAGAGAGGAATGTTACATATTTATTCTTTAAAATATAAATTAATTTTTTCAAATGATAATAATTATATAATAATTATTGAAGAAGTAATTGTTAAATTTTCGAAATAAAATAAATGAAACTAGCCAAATTTAGCGTGTAAATGTTTATAATAGAATTAATATTGTGTTTGGCGACTTTTTTGCCTTACGAATAGTTTGTTTCCTGTTGAGCATGCACAAATGTCGGGTGGAAGCGGACAGATTCTGTTACAAACCTACTTGTTTAGTTTTATATTGTGCAAAATACCAAATCCTATCGTAACTCCGAGGTTAATCAACACGGGTCGCATGTGATCCGCAGTCGCATATGATGTGGATTTAATGCTTAGTTTGATTCCCACTCGGTTGTCAGCCACATCACTTGACCGCTGCTCAAAATTACGATATTAGTCATTAATAATCTATATGTAGATAAGGGATAACGTTATTGTGACTAAACTTCCAACAAAACTGTTAACTTTTTTATTCCTTGAGTACACGATCGTATGCATTTAAAATTTTACAGGCGTACCTGTTCTTTAATAAGGTGAGAAAAAAATTATCAGCAAAACATTTTGCTAAAAACATTATTAAAAATAATTACAAATTGGATTAATAAAAGTCAATTGGATTAGAATTAAATATTTTTTCCTTTAAATGCGCAACAATAAAATTATAGCACATTTTTTCTTTGCTAAAAAATGGAGGCTCATAGGGTTAAAGAAACCCTTGCAGGTGGTTTTATGTATGACCAAAAATTACGTAACCTTATCCAATCAAATCTCAAAAGATGGCCGCCAAATCATTTCTTCGAATGTGTCACGATATCAAAATGAAAGAAGAGGCAGCTGACACAGAAGCCGGTTTTTTAATTAAAAAATACGATTGTTAATTGTCCTTGACACCATGGAAAAACTTTCGGTCAGCACTTTTGAAACCTTCCAAATGTTGGAGATGGGTCTACCACCCAATTAAGAGTTTAATGGAAGCTTTTCAGATGGTTTTATTAGCTTTTGCATTTTATGCAAGAAGTAATTAAAGGCTTTAAGATGTGAATCAAATGCTGGTCTTTGCTTAGGTTTTGGGTTTCATATCTTTAATTGACTTTGATTTTATAAGGTTTATCGAAGGATCTTGTTTAAATGCAAATAATAAAAGTTTAATAACAATAATATAGGATGTTCTTATTTCATTACTTTAGAAATTTCAACACTCGTAATCAGTATTTCATTCATTAACAAGAATTGTGTAATTCGACGGGTTTTTTTTCATATTTTGCTTTAATTGAGCAGAAATAGAAGAAAAAAAACATAACATTTGGGGATGGCATTATTAATTTTATCTATTGATTAATGTTTGAAGGGTTTAATAATTCTATAAACTTAGATGCACCACTGATATTACAAATAATAACTTCCAAGACGCAACGAGGAGTTAGGTTAGAGAACTGGGGTGAAGCACCTAGTAACATAAAAAAATCAAATTATATCTTCATAACGTCAAAACACTACCAACTGAATTCCACTACAAAGTTTTATACTGCACTTCAAACTTTAAGGGGGAATGGGCACGCAAGACCGGGGGGTCTCCAAAGCAAAGTGCATCAATGTTAATCTTATGGCAAAAAAAAATATTTTCTCTGCCACATTTTCCCGGCTGTATTAAATATTTTTTACAAGCGTATTTTTTAATGTGATAAATGTAGCTGAGTTACAGGTCCCGACCTACCCACTTTTTGAAATTGGTTCGAATATTTTTTTAATTTTCAATAAATAATTTTACACAAAATATTCGAAGCAATTTCAAAAAGTGGGAAGATAGAGACCTGTAAGTTATCTTCATTTATTATTTTTTAAAAAAAAAACGTCTTTAAAAATATTCAATACAGCCGGAGAAATGTGGCAGAGAAAATAGTTTTTTCGCCATTCGATTAACACTGAGGCACTTGAGTTTAGAGACCCGCGATCCAGCGCGCCCATTCCCCCTTAAATCTAATTATTTAAGTGCACCCTTTTTAGTCTGTAAAATTAAAGACTTTCAAACTCTTGTAATAAGTATAGAAAATATTATGGAGCAATTCGCAATTACCAAGATGTTTAACTCAATAGTTTTATCTACAACCTATACTTTAGTTTAAAATCTAAGCACTTATCGGCTGCCAAAGTGTCTTTATCGTTAATTTTATAATTGCCATTCGATGCAAGCAATGCTTTCAAAGTCACTTTAGATTCTTTGACGTTAAAAGCATAGTAGTTAAGCTGTAAAGAATAAGTACTACTGCTAAGTAAGTGGGTGAAAAACAAGTGTATTCGGCGAACGCAGACTTTCATTTATCTTTAACTCATTTTCATTTATCTGGCAAAAAAAGAGAACAAAGCTTGTTCCTTTGACTTAATATTTTGTTTAAAAACTATTTTTTACTATGGATCTTGAAGAGTATGGAAAGGGTTTTAAGCTAATACGAATTTATATTTAAGTGAATTTGAATCATATTTTACTTAAAGTTTTGGCATTTTATAATATCATAAGCGTATTACATCTCTTTTTCATTAACAGGCTAAAATATTAGTTTTTGAAAACTTTTGGTGATGTTGCGGGCCACACCAATTTTTGGGGGGAGGGTAAGCGAATTAAATAGTTATTTAACCCTCACTCTTGATTTCTCAACGATCATAAAAACTTTTACGATCATAAAATGTTATTTTTTTTCAATATTTTTTTCAATAAAACTTGTTTGAAATGTATAAAGATTACAAAAGACAATAGACATAGGTATCCCACATTTTTTTCTACGAAAAAATCACTAAGTGTATACCTTTGTTTTTAATAAAAAGAAAATTGGGCCACAAATAATTTCAAGAATAAGATCTTTAAAAGATAACCACACATTTTTAGAAGAAATTATTAATTTCAGAATTTAATTCTTCATTAATAAGGTGTTAAACTATCCCTAAATAAATATAGCATTGATTGAATATTGAACTTTTCTGACGCTATTGAAAGTCATGGATTCATAACTCGCTTCCATCTAAACCCCTCATTGCCATAGCGCTGTTAATTTGAACTAATTGACAACATTTATGCCAAAACTTTGCCATACATTTTAACAAATACTTCCACATCATCCATATAAGATTACCCACAACCAAATTAAAATCTAAAAACAAAAAAAAACACGTATAACGCAAAAAATCATTACTGACATCAAAAACCTCACAGTAATGAAAGCACATTTCCCATTTTTTTTTAAAGCACAAAAACGCCCTTCTTACAAATTGCAAATCTCCATATGACCATTCTGATAGCCCTTAAATACAGTAATCAGCGACACTATTTGTAGCTCATAAGATTGGACCCATCATTCCTAGATAGCAAGAATGAAATTAAACACGATACCACGGGGGGGGGGGGGACTCTTTATGAATGAGTATGAACCCCCCAGCAGAGAACAGTGGGGGAAAGTGACGTCACAGGCGTAAAAGTGTGTCCCCGTGATAAGCACGTGCGAAGCAGCTGGTCGGATTATTTTTTTCTCTTGTTTATTATTTCGGCTCACGTTTGGTAAGTTGAAGTACCAACCACCCATTAAAAAGTGGTATGTATGAAAAAAATTAGGTGACTTTTTTTTTCAGACAGGTTTTTGTTAGTAGTCGCTATTCGATTTGATTTGCGTTTGTCTCTCGATTATGGTTGAAAATCACAAAGCTCGAATGGTCTGTGCAGCCCTAGTTCGACGTTGATTCCACAAACATCGTCACTTGACCAAGGTTGAAAATAACAAGGCTTGCAGCCAATAGCCGGTGTGTTGCTCAAATAGGGTACTTGACAGTATCGCTAAAATACCTTTCAATATTAATTAAATTATAGTTTGAACCCAAATATAACAAACGCATATATTTTTTTGCAAAATAAATCTTTAAATAATTAATAAAAATCATTTTCAAATGGCTTTTTTTTCATCGGTACGTCACGTGATCACAAACTGGCTGACGTTGTGATTTGGCTGACGTCACTAGTATGTATAAACAAACCGGTGTGATGTTTTTTTTTTGTAATTAAACTGGTTTTAATCTAACTTACTATTAAAATAAGAATTATATAGATAATGGGTGGAGGTTTTACAGAAGCGGATTGTTCAAATTTGCTTAAAGTAGATTCCAAAATGGTGTTTCAAAATTTGTTTATAGTTACTAGTGACATCATAGATACCACGTGACAGCCACAAAGCGTTTTCGGGAGTGATTTTTCGTCTTAATTTTAAAATTCATTTTTTTCCTCTTTTTATGGGGTATTTGAAAAAAAAAAAATACTAGTCTAATATTTTTGGCATAAGAATATTTTAAGCCAATAAATTTTTTTTAGTCAAGTACCCTATTAGATGTTTATTCAACCAAACCGAAAACAAAAGCGTCTATCTTTTATTGTAGAATTATGACCAATGTAGTCTTTATACATATCTAAATTGTACTGGATGCGCTTCGGTTTAATCCGATGCATGTTCTAAAAGTAAGGAGCTGCATTATTCAAATCTGGAACGAAAATTTATTTTTTTGAATTTATTTACACTCTTAAAACTAACGAGCGGTTTTAACTCAGTCTGAGTTAATTTCCACTCCTTTCCGGTGCCGAAAATGCACTTCTCCTATAAGAGTGGATTTCACTCTTTGTTTTAAGAGTGTAAGATATTAAACTCAATCAAAATTCAATTCTATTTGCACTACAATTAAAATAGATCATTAAAAGGTACATAAGTTACTTTTGTGGCTAGTTTTATTCATAGTCACTCCCGATGATTAAAATACCAAAAACTTTTTAATAAGAGATTGACTGAGCTTTGCTAAAACTAAATGGGACAATTGAAGAGCTTAGTGGAAGAATGTGCTAAGTGACGTTTTTGAAAAAATGGAGATTTTTGTGTCAATGAACATATTACTAACTTCTTTAACGATAACAAGTTCCCCTTTTACCCAAACTTTAAGTTTATTATGTTTTTTTGCGCTTTACAAGTACCGTTTTCATCAGATCTGAGTGCAAACGAAAAACTTTAATGCTCATCGTCTCGTTTTCACCTTTCTTGTCACTTAGCACGTTCTTCCACTAAGCTCTTCAATTAGCAGCTAATTCGCCAATTCACTTGAGTTTTGAGCAAAAACTTAGCGTGTTTTCCAGACCAGACCCTGAAAAAATATTGTATAATTAAATTTTTGTTGTTTATGTAAACGTATAATTTTTATATTTAATCGCATTGATAAAAAATGACTGCACACTAGTTATAATTACTTTGCCAAAGGTTTAATTTTTTTTAATAGGATAGTATCGCATGTCAAAAACTATATGAATCACTAAAATTAAAAGCTTTATTTACCAATTCAGTTATTATTGTTGGACTTATAAATTGTTTCTTTTTACTACTAAACGTTTAATACATTTTGTTTTAATTGTTGAAAAAGAAACCCTGGACACTTGCTCGGTGTTCTGGGGTACCCTGGATACTCAATCGGAGTACTGGGGTACCCTATACGCACACCCGGAGTACTGGGAACCCTGGACACCCAGCCGGAGTACTTGGGTACCCTGGGTGCTCCATCGATACTGGTACTGGTACTCGCGAATACTGGGTACCCTGGGTGCTACATCCGGAGTACTTGGGTACCCTGGGTACTCAGCCGGAATACTTGGGTACCCTGAACGCTCAACCGGAGTGTTTGGGTACCTTGGACGCCCAGCAAGTCAATGGAGGTCTTTTTTCTTGTTTGTCTTTTTTGTCCGTAATTAATTTCCACGTTTTAATTCTGAAATGTTAGGTAATTAAACCAAAGAATTGTCTGAATTTTAAAAATTATGTAAACATAATCTTTTTTCATATTTAAACTATTTACCGTTATTAGTTTTTTAATTTAAATATTTTACTTTCAACATAAGTCTTATAAAACAGTTGGATTAATAATAAATTATTAATAATTAATAATTTTATCCGATATTAATTTAAAATTATTATTCATTGTTAATAATTAATTAACAAGCACAATTTTTTATAAATATTAATTAATTAGTAAAATTATTGATAGTTATTAATTAATAACTAAAAAAAAATTGATAAATAAAAACATTACATTTATAAGTGAAGCAAGCCCCCACCCTTCCCTCTAACCCCCCACATCGTTTCGGAAACACTACCCCCACCACAACCAGCTTACCATGTCGCCAAACTCTAAAATTTCCTCGCCAAGCCTGGCAGCCCTATCAGTCAAGTTCTCCTCGGTCAAATTAGCCGCCAGTCAAATTCTCCGCGAGCAAATTATCCAAGGCAAATTCTCCGCAGTCAAATTGTCTCCGGTCAAATTTTCCGATTTACCCTGGACGCTCAACCGGAGTACTTGGGTACCTTGGACACTCAACTGGAGTACTGGGGTACCCTGGACTTGACCCTAGTACGGGAAACTGGGGTTCTGGAGAAATTTCGACACAAAAGTTGTTTGGTTAAAAAAACAAAGTTTGTATTTTGGCTACCTTGGAAGGCTCCAATCTCCAATAGCACGCTTTGTTGAAAAGTACGCAAATTTTCTCTGGTCCGGGAAAACCCAAGTTGTGTTCAAAAACCATGTGACTTCGGTAGTTTGCAGGATTCGAAAAATCTTTAGCAGGAATTACTCGAGGCGAGTAAATATTCGGATTCGGCAATAATTTTTTTCAACTTGCCCTAACGGGCAAGTTAAATTGTCTTTTTTTTTTTTAAAGAACCCTTCTAGCTGTTTTTGAAAAATAGATCATCCGTTAATATGATATAATAAATTATAATAATATAAGATACATTATAAATTGTTATTTGATAATAATGCATGGATATTTCGTTGAAAGTTAGTTAAATCCATCAAAAAAAACATTGTGAAATATCGGCCGTCGCGTCGTTTGAAAACACATCCTAGAACAATTCGGTGATGCCATTGGATTTCTTAGAGTTAGTGTTCATTTCAATATGTAGACGGTCCCTTATACAAATTTTAATACTCGAAATCTTTTGAATAGCAGTCGCGAAACAATGGTTGGAGCTTTTTTTTCTCCGAAGCTGTACAATTCAAACCATTCTTCAATAAAGTTTTTGCATTGCAATCCCAAAAAACTTTTAAAATTGTAGAATTGCAAAGACAGCTGAACATTGGCACCTAAATCAATTCGTTATCTTGTATTCAAATATAGAAATACATTATAAGATAACAAGGACTAAAATCATTGCTTACAGTGCCAAATTTAATTAAAATAACTTCAGTCACAAGTTGTAAATGTGACGTAGGCACATATGCCATGGTCTAATTGTAATTCAATTAATCTTTTACAACTTAATACGATGCATTTGTAAAATAATATAAATTTTTCATGTTACACACAAAACCTAGTTCGAATGTTTTAAAAATAATTTTGAAATAATAAATCAACCAAAAGTTAGAAATTAGTTTTATGCGTATATCCAAAAGGCAATTTTCACCTGCCATATTGTACAAAAGATTAGAAGGGCTTTTCATCCAAATCTATAGCTCTCACATCAAACATTCAACCCTAGGGGCCTAACTGGAGTACAATACAACGGTCCTTTTCCACTTCAGAACTCATAACATGAGCCCTGCCGTGCTTTTCAGTGTTCCAAAAATAGAATTTTCGGAACTAGTAGGCACAGAAGGTTTGATCTCTATTTTCAGGATTATAGTGATAAAGTAAAGGGCGATCCTCAATGGGGCTTGCTCAAAACACACAATCAAAAATCAAATGTCCGATCTTTATTTCTGCCCTTCACTTTTGTTTACAATCTATTCCCACCAGAATTCCAAGAAATCTTTTCCCGGTGTTACTAGCTACTGGTTGTAAATCACCCAACCAGAAGCCCAAACACAAAAAGCGTCTTCGCTAAAAGTGTCATTTTTATGACCCCCCGGATTTACGACCTTAATCCCCTTAATTGGCAGGAAAGCGGGGATAGGTTTCCGATTTCAGTTTAGGGGTGGCCATCCGATGACCCCTTCAAAAGATTCGCCGAAAAAACTAAAAAATCCAACTGATAAGCAAATCTACAGGGGAATTTTGCACATTGTGGCGGGGGATGAGGCTCAAGTATCATGTAAGTTGTGTGTTTGCCAATCCTAACTCACTATCGTCCTAAGCATGAATTTGGCGCTCTTGGCGATTAAAACCTTGTTCAGGGATGGAATTTCTGCATCAACGCAGTCAGAAAGCATCAAAATTGGTATACTGCGTTAATTATAATTTGATATGCATTAATTTGACTTCCAGTTTTTTTTTTGCTACAATTTCTGTTATTTCTGCTCCAATAAAGGTAAATTTTGAGGTTACAATTTCTCTAGTTCCTACTCCAAAAATGAAATTACTCTGCTTCAAAAATTGCTCGAAACTAGCGCTTGTAAAATTCCTATCTCTGTGCGAGTCTAAATTTTTGGACTGGATTGGTTTAAGCATTATGTAAAATTAGGATTGTTTACTATAATCGGTACCGCAGCGATTAGCTTTTTGTAGTTTAAAAATTCATTTATATTAACTTTGCAACCAATTTTATATTTAGAAATATAGTAACCACGCTATGTCACGGATGTGTTATTAGTATCTATAAGAAATACATTGTTTAAAAGTTGGCCACTTATACGACTCGAGTACTATCTAGAAGCGATGAAGTTTAAAAAAAAAAGTTCAACTAAATTTCAACACGATTAAATTTTTCTTCAAGAATTTGTTTAATTTTCAACCTCATGACAAACAGAAGCCATTATGAAAGGCTAAGCTATGATTTAGTTTTTACCTAAACTAAAGTGTATGACGTTAAAGAATTCCAAACACACAATATTTTACTCGATAAGTGTAAAGTGTAGTATCATAAGAGTTTTGAGTAGTACTAGTTTTAGTAACCCTGGTCACGATCTCTTTCACGTCCATAAGATCTTGTAGGGATTGGTATATTTTCCTTGCAGTTCAAATGTCCTCCAGGGCCCATGGGCTTCTTGCTTTTGAGTAAGTACCGGTGATGAATGCTGTTTGGAGACCTTACTGACGTTATCTCTCTTTTTACATTCTCACGTGTTCTAGTTATCGTAAATGTTATACTGGGGTTTGTAGACATCACGGATTATCGAAAATGTTCGCAAGAACCTAGAAAAAAAACTGTACTGCTACTTCCGGACCGCACTTAGTAAAACAAATAATTAGACGCGTCCAATGCCAAAATACGGTGCAGAAATGAAATGTGTCTTATGTTTCACTTTATTTTTCATAACTACAACGATTGGTGGAATCAACATCGCACCAGAGCTATACACGTATAACGAAACAATAAGTGAAAGATGCTCAATTTTTTTTATAAAAATATTTTTTGAGTTCAACAAAAATTAAAATCCAACTTCGTTTTAGTTTAGTACAGCTCTGTCCGATTTTTTGCATAATACGGCCCACTTTTTGTCTAACTGGTCTGGACATAGCTTCTATTATATCTATATGATATATCTAACACACCAAATACGTAACAGGCTAAACGCGCTCGTTAAAAAAAAGACTTGACCGCCCTTGACAGCAAAGAAATTATTAAAGGCGAATAATAAAACAGGAGACAAAAAAGGTACAAATAATGATTATAAAAAAACTCTCTCTGAACGAAGGTCGTGGTTTCGGGGAGGTTGCGTCAGGAGCTACTTCAAAGAAGGCCCCTGGCGCGCATCCAACAGACCCATTGCCAACAGCCGGATTGAAGGTTGCAGATTTAAATGATGCCCTTTTTACATTATAAATGAATAACTAAATGAAGAGCTTTGGTGGAAGAACGTGCTAAGTGACAAAAAGGTGAAAATGAGCTTCAAAGTTTTTAGTTTGCACTCGTATCTGTTAAAAATAAAACTTGCAAACCGTAAAAAATGTACTAAACTTAAAGATTATGAAAGAGGAGAAACTTGGAATCGTTAATATATTTAGTAGAGGGGAAATCGTTATATATATTTAGTAATATGATCATTGACACAAATCTCGATTTTTTCAAAAATGTCACTTAGCACGTTCTTCCTCTAAGCTCTTCAAATGTTATAAAGGGGGTCAAATCCTCAAGAAGGTTTCCGTAAACGCTTCTCCTTTCCCTAAAATGTTGAAGGGAAGAAGCATAAAGGGAAATTCGCCAATGGACTTACTCCTTTTAACATTTTTAATATGAATTTTGTAATTCATATTATAATCCACTTTCTTCTGATGTAACCAAATTGAAAGAGGTGGAGTTTTTCGGACCTTGAAAGAGATGGAAAGATATTGATTGTAAATGATAAAGGTATATCTGAATTGGTTCTCCGTCGCACTTGAGCTACAATGCGGGTTATTGATGACGGGCTTCGTAATTTTGTAACCATGATTAAATGACGGGGCTGACACATAAGCTGGCACCCAACGCAAGAGCGATATATCATGCGACGTAAAAACGCGGCTTGAAACTTTTAATATTGAAGTACAGGTTGTGTTTGGCTCTTTTTTTTTAGACGCAAGAAAATTTTTTTACTAGCAGTTTTAAGTGACAGTTTCTGTTACAAACCTACTCGTTTTCTTTTTAGAAGTTCGCATTCATTTGTTACAATTATGACTGTCTAAATAATTTCTAAACTTCAGACTGAGTTTATGTATTCTGATATGGTAAGGTATTTGTCAATTCTGTGTTGAACCAAACATATTTAGTTAGCTACACAATTTTACCATTTCCGCGGCCAATATTTCCCAAAGAAAATTCTATCACAACAGTACCCTGGTTCCGTTTCTTCAAAGAAACACAATGCATTAAAAAAAATCGAAGGTCTACAGGCAAAAAGCAGCTTTCTGGCACTAAAGCGGTTAATGGGATGTTATCGCATGAGGAAATCAAATTATCCGAATGTCGATTATCCGTGCGGATTAGAGGAAGTGTGTGACCATGGCCTTCTTTCATAACTCCTGCACTTACGTAGTAAAAAGGCGGACCTTCTATTAATTAACATTAGACATCGGTCCTTTTTGTACTCAGGCCTAAAAAGCAAAGATTCCTGACTAAGATTGGATGGCCAAAGCATGGGAATTGTGATAAGGGTGTCATTAGACATAGTACATGATATCAGATGGGGCGTACAAATGTTGGTTTTCGTCACCTCCAAAGATGTGTGGCATATTACATGTCATCGTAATTGACTGAGGTTAATTATTGAATTGTTATTTTGTTATTAAATATGAAGAAGGAGGAAAGAACAGGATAGATTCATCTGGAAAGTTATTTCCGTTGTTTATTTTTTGACGAAATGTAAACGAAAATATTTTATCGCTTGTTAATTTTCTGTGATAATTGTCACGCATGAAAAGATCATGTTTCACGTCTTGAGTGGCAACAGTTGCACACGTATGAAAATAAGGTTTCGCTTGGTTAAGCAATGTGAGTTAATGAATCAATGAGCTACCGTGCCAAACCAGAAACCACTATTAAAATCCAGGATTGAATGCAGGAATGATTTTACGTCACGTGAAACAAGCCAATTAAACTAAAGGGTCATTTAGGTCATTATCCTACGTCATTATTCATTAATAAAGCACACTAACAACCTTTTCTAAGTTAATTTTAACCACTTGCAATTAAATCTAGTGGATATGTTTCCCATGTTATTTTATAACGAGTATTTAAGGTATAGGTTTATTATTTAACACATTTGCAGGAAAATACACCACCATTGAATTACAGAAAGAATGCTATCGACTTGTACCAAATAAGGAATACTCTTCTAAATTATGCACACCTTTTCGAACATACAATGAATCTTCGAACGGAAACAACTTATTCAGGGACAACCACCTTCGAAGCATCGAAGGCCAAGTTCCATGCAGATCATTCGACTTTCTTGAGCAGTCGAAAAAAGAACACCGACAAAAGAGAACACACAGGGAGATAATCTCTTTTCTTCTGAATTCCATTCCTCCATTGTCATGGAATCGTCTTCCGAAAACCCAGTTGTTTCTTTTAATTAGTACCTACCTGGAAAGGCCCTTAGAATCCGGCTGCATAAAAATGGCATGATTCAGATTGTATAATTGGTTAAGGATGAATGTAACCGACATTTATTCATTTCTCTATTGTGTATTATAACTCGTATTGTGATATTAGAATGTCCACTTGCCTCATAGAAACCCATAAAACATCCTATTTTCTCAAAGAGTGTTTGAGCATATCAATCATTGAAAAAGGTTTACTTTTTTATGTTAAAATAAGATTAATCTGTTGATTTAATTTTGAAATTACTACTTATGAATGAGTCATTAAATGTGCTTTTGAATGCAAAAATACGGTATAGAAAGAATAAAATTTAGCCGTTAAGAGAAATTTGAAAATGTGTAAAAGTGTAAATGTTAGAAATTGAATTAAAAAAGTTTAAGAGCAATATGTACTACTAACTTTAAAAACTAGGAGCAAATGCACATTTTCTGGGGGAATTGATGAAAAATATTTATTGGAAATATGCTATTTTTTTGTAATCTCAGTAAGATACATTTTTAAATATTATATTTAAAAAAAACTAATCGGGATACCGGCGACTCAATTTATTTTTGAAGTCGCAAAATTGTAGGTTTTGATCGAATTTTGCGTCTAGTGATGGTTAATTTTGAACCTGGCTCCATTTAATATTAAGAGGGACTGTCAGTCCCATAGAGCTAATGCATTAGTTTTGAAATCACAACTTTTGCAAAAGAATTGCTTTGTCATGTTCTCCCATTTTCACCAGGTATGGGAATCATCATTACATCGATTTAAAACAAAATTGAAAAGAAAATAACATCCGGTTATTTAATTATTAATTGATAAAGCTTAGAAATAGTGTCGCCATCTGCAGGGCATTTGGGGCATTTTAAAACTTCAAAAATATATAATTAAATAACTAGACAACATTTTCGTTTCAAATTTGTTTCATTTCGGTGTTATGTTGATTCCCATACCTGGGGAAAAAGGGCTAATATGGCAAAGCAATACTTCTGCGGAAGTTGTGGTTCTAAAACTAATACATTAGCTCTATGGGACTGACAATCTCTCTTAAAGGTATTGCAAAGCCCCTAAAATGTGTGTTAGGTATAATTGAAGGTTATAAACTGAAACCTAATAATTTTTGCTCTTACAATAATTTTTGCTCTACGTTTTTATCAAAACCAACAATCGAAATGAAAGCACCAAAGCTTAAAAGAGAACCACCTAAGATTACAACTTTATTATTTCTATACTCTTTATTACATTATTGTTATAGTTTAAATGGAACGTTTTTTTTTTTATTTGTTCGACACGTCACTCATTGTATGAAGAGTGAGGGTTGCTCGGCCTACTTTAGGTCGACCCTGAAAGTCCTATGGTTTGTTTTCACCGTCGGATTGACATCCTTTTGTTGCTACTTGGTAATTTGAGCAGACGATTTATAAAAAATGCTTTGGTTCGTTTAGAGTGAAAATGGTTTATGTATGTTATGAGTTACATTAAACCTGTACCACTTTCGTTCAAATTTTATCGATTGTTGTGTTATCAGTTTGACTAAGCATTTTTTTTAGCTCTTTTTTTTTATATCGGGAGTTTCTGACAAAAAGATATATTAATATCTGTATTAGAGATTAACACAGAATTAAATTGATTTTCCTTCATTCCCTACACAAAAGAATAGTTTTTCGTTCTTATCACAGTAATTGCATTGATCTCAAGGATTTATTTAATGGAACTATTTTCCACCTTATTTTTATGTCATCCGTGATGCAATGTGTAATAAAAATATGGTTTGTTGGCTGCGCTGTCAGTACTGACTAGAGTTATGATTTAATTGATACTTTTTTTACAACGATGCTACTTTATTGGCGGTCAACCTTTGCAGACTCGGCATATTCCCCAGAACTGCCCTTTTTTGCGACACCATCTAGGTGACTCTCGCTACTTATTTTGACGGTCCGATTGCAATGAATCTGAACTCTCTGTAGATGTTAAAGTGTGCCGAGATTTACATTTTGCCGAGAGAACCCAAGCTAAATGGGTACTCTTTTGATATTTAATATGCCACATAATCCACACTCTTAAACAAAGATGAATCACCCTTAGGAGAGGCATTTCGCACGAAGTTGAATTACTCAGACTGATTAAACCGCTCGTTTTAAGAGTGTAGGACGAGTTTGTTTCTTTTATTCTTACCATCAAAGGTGATTACTCATAGAGTGCATTCGACGAAGAGTGAATTAATCGATGAGTAAACGCTCGTTTGTTAAGAGTGAGATGGCGCAGTTTTGTACTTTCTGCATTATCGCCTTGTACTGTCATGAATAGATTGACATGTCCTTAATTGAATGTCTATCCGTACCATAAAACTATAGGGAGTAGTAAAGTTACAGGAAAGTAGGGCATTCGGTATTCTAGTTCTTTTTAAAATTTCTTGTATTTAAAGTGGAATATTTCATATTTTAAAGTTTTTTAAATGAATTATATAATATAACAATGCTTTCAAATATTTTATTCGTAATCTATGCGAGCGAAAAAAATATGAATAAATTCTCCATTCGTTGACATATTGTGAAGTTCGTCTGCAATTCCGTCTACCATGTATTAAAAAAGTGTCAAAAATAGTTTATGAAGTTATTTTAGCAGAATAAAATAACACGATTACTTGTTGCGATACGATTATCTGATTACTAATTTCGATATTTTTTTTTTAAGGTAAATGGAAGATAAGAATTTGTAAAATGCAAATACATTATTTGTTATTATTAAAGTACTACACTAGAACCATAACAACAGGAAAAATTTATATCTGCACAATATTAAGATAAATCTGAAACGAAAGATTCTTGTTACTTATTCATTTTTGTTGTCACCATAACTCAAAAAAACAACTGAACTTTTGGAAGATGTTTTTAAAATCAAGATTATAAACACCCATTGTTTACGATATTACCATAACGCCTCACATAAATAACGCCGCTATTCCCCTAAATGTTTACTTCCTAGCAAAGTCGGTTCCATTTAAAAGAAATACACAGTAAACAAAAACCATATCGCAAGATGTCTGCTTTTCCACTACTACTACTAGTTCCGTTTTCCCTAGAATTTCATAAGAGTTATGTTGCTAATTTGTCACTGATAAAAGAAGTGCTCCATGTTTTGGGGCCGTTTGCGGGGTATTTTTTTTTTACGAATGCGTTGTGAAGGTCTTTTGTAATATATTGGACAGCGGATACATGATATATATAATTAAAAGTATAATCCGTACCTTAATTTAACAGATTTTTTTTACTGTGTTGAAAGGTATTGTTGTTTTCAGAGATTTAAACCATAACGTTTGCGAATATACCATTAACACCTACCTTTCCGAATATATATATTTTTAATTTGGATTTTTGTGTAATTTAAATTGTAAAACATAAATTGTTCAGGATTATTCTCTTCATTTGTCTTATAGTATTTAGTGAACTTAGGCAGGAAGCTCATTTTTGTGTTGCCCAATCGTTGGAAAATCCAATCCATAAAAATTTGGATTTTTAAAATTTAATAGAAGGAAATCAAAGGGAAACACGACAACAGTTAATCATAAAACTAATATATCTGAGTATGTAGAGCAAATTCTTCCAGTTCAAAGTTTTAAAAATTATGAATTTATTTATTATCTACAAAATACAAAGCCTACATTCTAAACTATTCATGAAATGTTCTTATTTTGTTAAAATAATATGTTAACAAGTTTTTCAAAAAAGCTAATAGAGCAATAAAAAAATAATTTAATAAAGAATTTTATCGTCAAGTAAAACGTAGGCTTGAAAAATTTTGAATTCATTCCAGTGTTTAACACTTGAAAATAAAACTTGTCGAAGATTGGTAACTTCTCTTTCAAACCAACAAAGTAAACAAAAACCTTAAAATTTGTGCCTCAATGTCCTTGAAATAGTTTCTCCCCCACATAATGAAAAAGTAAACCAAACAACCAAGTAAAGTAGGACAGTGAGGTGACCTCTGGCCAGCAAAGGGCAAGTGAGAGTGTCCAGATATTCTTTTTATTGCCGTTGGGCCAATAGACACTCTGGGGAAGGGGGCTTTTTTTTTCCTTGAGTTTTTTTGGTTAGTTGTGTAGAAGTATGTTTTGCAATCGCTTGTAAACAAAGTATATTCATTGTGTCGTTCTAATTTCCAACTATAGTTAAAATCAGTTTCCTTGTACAGAAGCCACGACCATGGGCGGGGCTATAAAACGCGCGGAGCAATCAGATGAAGAGGAAATTTCAGCCGTTTTATTTTGTCTTCATCTGATTGCTCCGCGTTTTATAGCTCCGCCCGTGGTCGTGGCTTCTGTGCAAGGAAACTATGAGTTTAACTATATTCTATTGGAAGAAATAGCAAGAAATTTATTGCTTTAATACCAGGGATTGGAAAGTTACTTTTAAAAAGTAAGTGTTACCAGTTACTTAATATGAAAAGTAACTAGTTATAATTACTTAATACGAAAGTAACTTATTACCTTTGCTTTTAGAAAGTTCAACGCTATAAGAAAAATTGAAATTTAACCATCTTACCGTTTTTCAAAAAGAATCAAGATTAAAAAAAAAACATAAGCACAAACAAAACACTTCAATTAGAATTAACATTTTTTTTTATTTAATTTCAAAAGGAGTTTGGTTTCAAAGCTCTTTGAAAATCGGCATGTGAAGTAACGGAAAAGTAAAGAAATTTCCCGTTACTTCGTTTGCCGCTGAAAATAATTAGTTATATAAGTTACATTTACTCGGCGTTTACCTAAAAAAAAAGTTACTGTTATAAGTAACGTGTTAATCCAATTCTTAATAAATACTGTGATCATACCCTAATTTAGCAATGCCAAATTTAATTTCGTCTAAGTTTGTATGAAAATGAACACTAAGTCTTTATTTTTAAGCAAAAAGCTGAAAGCTATAAATACGTCCTTACCGCATTTAATCATGTCAAATAAGAATTTAATATTTAACTTTAATCAAAAATTCGAACACAATGCATTAAAAATCGTTTTTCTATAATTACCATCATTATACTTATAATAACCATACCCTACCCTTTATTAACTACACTTATCTGTCTAACTTTAGAAAGTAAAACCATAAAATATTCCTCGTTTCGTGTTATGGTCATAAAAATTCCACTTCGGAGTTATTTTTACGGATTTAGGCAGATTTTTCCCGAACGGATATCACATGACGGTCATCATTTCCACTGCAGCATCTGCACGCGATGTTCCAAAGGTTTCCCATGAAAAACCGTCCGCAAAGTACGTCATTTCTATTCCTAACTATCCGCGAGAGGTTGTTACCATGAGAAGGTTAATGAAAGAAACTACCGTAACATGCCCTTGAAAAACCCGGATTAAATATACTGGGATGTGGTTGTGGTTTTCATATACACGCTTTGGTTGGGTTTTGGAAAGAAAAATATATTGCTGTGTGATATTGTAGAGTCATAGTGTTAAAAATGTATTGAAATAAGTGACTAGATTATTTTTAATGTGAATGCACTAGAACTAGAGTAAATGAAGAAAATCTTACACCCCCGCATAAAACAGTTAAACACAACGCTTAAAAGGGTAAATTTGGTTGCATACATTGTCTGAAATGTATCAGTTAAGTTACTGTGTAATTTTGAGAATTACTGGCAATTTCATAAATTTTAGCTTCCACACTACGTTTATAACGTAAAAAGTGGAAGGTATTATAATCGTTCAGTCCGTCCGTCTGTCCGTCCGTCACCCACTTTCATATCCCAAACTACAAATGCTACGGACAAGTGTGATGCGTCACAAAAATTCAGCACATCGAAATTAGAATACATTGAAAATTTCAGAAAAGAATTCGAATTCGAAGTACTTCAATTATTTAAAAAACTGCAAAATTTAATGCTCATTTAAAAAGCATAGGAAGTCATTTTTATTAGAATTAAATCACCATTGTCATCGCGACAATCGCTCGAGAAACTTTAATTCTTTTAGACAATAAATTAAAATAAATTTATTTTTGCGACATCGATCAGTTTGAAATGACGTCAAATATATTTCACTACGAGATTCTTTGTATGTTTATATGAAATGTTTTCATTCTATTTAAAAGCGAGGAATATTACATATTTATTCTTTGAAATATAAATTATTTTTGCAAACGATAAGTAATAATTATTGAATTTTCGAAATAAAATAAATGAAACTAGCCAAATTTAGCATGTATATGTTTAATATAGAATATCAATGCTGTGTTTGGCGCCTTTTTACTTGTTAAACACAACTGTTGTGTGGAAGCGGGTTAAGTGACAGATTCTGTTACAAACCTACTTGTTTATTTTACTAATCTTTTTGTGTCTGAAATGTAGTACATTTGCAGGAGGACAGAAACTGTACTTACAGTATATTTGCAGGACAAATGTCCCACTTGTTTACCAAGAACATTTTAAGTATCTTTGAGGGTTTTTTTAAACAGATAGGATATGACATTGAAAAGTGGTATACATTGTACTGCTAAATGCAGTACGGCTGGTCACCGTAGAACAAAGCATTATTATTCTATTAGTGAAGGATACAAACATTTATATTTTTAACTCATTATAAGACTTTAATACATTACATATAACGTTTTTTACTTTAATTCAGATTTTTTTAAATTAAAACTTGTTAGTTTTTTTTACTAGATTTTTTAGTAATAAAAATAGATATTTATAGCAGCTCGTAAGCAAGACCTAATAGCAACCCAATCACAATATCTTGGCAGAATTCCCAAGAAAACAACAAAATTCGCAACCATGCCTTGTTGTTGACAAACAG
Source organism: Oedothorax gibbosus (assembly GCA_019343175.1). NCBI lineage: Eukaryota > Metazoa > Arthropoda > Arachnida > Araneae > Linyphiidae > Oedothorax > Oedothorax gibbosus. The sequence continues at coordinate 212,764 of JAFNEN010000280.1, forward strand.
GAAATATATTTTTTCTTTTGTTGAAAAGGGGACGTCCCATTTCAGGTTTTTAGGAATCCCAAGTCCCTGTTCCGATCTTTTGGGGCAATGGGGGAGGCTCTCTTGACCTTGTGTGCTGTAAATTGAAAAGAACCGCCATTCATAAACGTTCCCCAGTATCACATGTAATGCTGCATATGTACAGCTGAGGCAAAAAATACTATCCACCCTTCGTTTCTCGGCGGCTATCAAACAGAAGTTTTTAAGATATGTATTTTTCAAGTCAAAAAGTGTAAAATTGTTTTTTGGTATAACGATTTGCATACTGGGTCGTCTACATATTAAAATGAGCACCAACTAAAAAGTTCCAATGGTTACACCCATTTTTTTTGACAAAGTTTAAGCACAGTCAAAATGCAGCAAATACCAATTTTCGTTAACTTTCATAAAATATTTGCCGAGATATTAAAACATTAATTTTGCGGGAGTAAACTATTACATTTCAAAATGTATCTCTTTAAAAAATTGTGGTTTTCGAATAAGGACATTGTTTCAAAGAATTAGCGATGTTTAATATTGCTTGTAGTTTCGCAGATTTAATGGCAATAATTATAGATCTAGTTTATGAATTTTTAAGCCCTATACTAAAATTATACCTCAATTTTAGAAGCATTAATTGAGATTAGTAATATCTAAAACTAAATAAAATTATCCGATTAGTAGCTCTTGCCTTCCTTGAGCAAACAACTTAAATTCATAGATTGGTCAAGTGTTAATATTTATTAACTTTGCAAGCATTAATGATACCATCGACTGTTTTATGATATAATACGAAAACAGCTTCGCTACATACTTCAAGGCTGGATGTCATCGGCATTGAAGCTTTGGCCTTCGACCAAAGCTCATTATGTTTATATTATCGCCTAAATCTGAATATTAGCAAGAGAAAGGGCTGTTGCCTTCTTTTATCCCAATAATTTTTTGAGATAAGTACGCTAATAGTCGATCAAATCAAATCCTTAAATTGATATCTTCGTGTTGGTTTATAGAGTTGAAATTGATCGATGGATTTTCTCACTTTTGAAAAGGTCTCATAGGAGATATATGTAAAGGTATACCGTATTAAAATACTTAATATGTTGATGTACTTTGTGCATATAATTTCTGGTGTTTATATAATGCTAATGCTTGAGGGATTAAGATATAGTTATATAAGTAACAAAAAATCGCCTCGTATAATATAGACAGGTTTATGCTACATAAATATTTAGTATAATATAATTAAGTATCCATAATCTAATGTGTGTGTTTTAATCTTTTGATATTTAAGAGATTGAAACTGCAGGTATCCAGAAAGTGAAGGTGAATCGAACTTCAAAAATGTCTTTCCTTAAATAATAAAAGGAAATTACAACATTTTTACTTTCAATTACCTAATATGAAATATAAGGTAATGAAAGTATTGCTATTGGGTCGAAAATCCAAAATGGGGATTTTGTGTTTTCTGCGTGTTTTGGAAGGTGCTGATTCTAAAAAAGGGATTTATGAACATTGGTCTGTCTGTCTAAAACCCACTCTACAGTTCGAACTAAAACAGCTACGAACTTCAAATTTGGTACACGGGTTCCTAGTACCTGTCGGACGTCATATAAGGGTTTTCGAGAAAATTGCGTATGCGCAAGGGGTAGCTACCATGGAATTTTTAAAATTATTGAAATTACCATGCAGGGTGTACCAGTACAATTGCCACTAAATATCTAATGATTTATTGAAAGTCGTGTAGTGTTATACATCCCTGTTTTTTCATGCTTCAAAGCGACAGCATCTAGCCCTAAATTGTTAAACTACTTTTTACATTTTTCTTATACTTCTTTAAATTTTTAAATAGTTCCGGTATCAATCTCAAACAGGAAGTCACATCATATTCACAGTGCCGATTTGTAAACAAATCGGCGGCAATTTCTTTGAAATCGTTGCAGTTTGTCGAAGTTGAGATTAACGTAAAGACAGTTACTGGACACTATATATGTCATGATCAATCGGAAGCCGCATCACATTTCCAGCTCTTTTTAATGATTTAAAAACTAAAATAATATAATGAATAAAATTTCAACCCAATATTCAGATTCGTGATAACTTTGTCTTTAAAGATAAATAAAATTTTAAAATAGGTTGTAATTCCCCTTTTTTAAACATATAAGTGGTTTATTCATAAACAAACCCAGTTTGGAGTTTATAATTTAAAAAAAATATTTATTATCTTAAAAATTTAAATAAAGCATCCCTTCCAATAGAGGCGGTAAAAATAGCTGGGACGTGAAACCAAGGTTTCTGATCATTTTTTTGATAAAATATTTTTAAGGAGTTTTAACGGTTTATAAATAAACAATTAAAAGCAAAAGAATAAACTCCGTAGGGAAAATCATTAAGATTTTTTTGGTCCATAGATAAGAAAATGGTTTACAACAGTGTTACAAAATGCATCATTTCGCGAGACGTCTGTTTAGTAACGCCTATCAGTCATCATCTAACATTCAACTATGAGATAATTGTATCAGATAGTATTTATGATAACAGCAATAGTTTTGTGAGTGAAATGGTGAAGGAGTAAGAGGAAAGTCCCTTTGTAGAAAAACAAACGCAAGATTCTCAGATTGTTTCAGTATTCAAGTTTCGCTAACGAATTTAAATACCGTAATATATATTTGTCGTCCTTTGTATGAAATCGTCAAACTATTGATCGTCTTTGCATGAAACCGCCATTTCAAAAATACGTCATTTTTTAACGTCAAAAATACAAAACAAGTGTATTTTTAAACAAACCAGTTGTGTGATATCAAAGATATACCTTTTTCTCGAAAGCAGCTTTCACCTGCCGTAATTTCAAAACCGATACTTGAAAACTATCAAGAACCTTATTAAGTTCTCAATTAAGGATCATTTTCCACTATACTACATACTGTTGCAATTCCTTCTTTAAAAAAAAAGTTACCATTAACGAAATCCACATCCGAGGAAATCGGAGGTTATTCCGACCTCCCACCTACACTTAGTCTCGCTCCAGAGGGTGGTATCCATCCGCAAAGTGGGGCGCCCCCTGAAAAGGGCCCCCCTCAAACAATACTCACGAATATGGAGATGTGGAAGAGAAATAAAGTTTAACTATTTGTTATTTAACTCAAAGAAATTTGCAAGTAAATTTCAGTCTGTAATCCTTCTCTTGGCCCTTACACCCAGAAAAAAACTTGATAAAGCTGACTTTTAATAGAAAAAATGTGTTTTCTCCAGTTTTTACAAGTTTGTTGAAACAATACAAAATTGTACTGTTGACCAAAAAATAATGCATGGTTAATACAAAAATTGTGTTGAAGGCGAAACACGCTTGTATTCTTCTGAAATGTATTTCAGCATCTGCTCTTTGATGTTTCGGACAAATAGCTATATTAAAGCTTATAAAATGTATATTATACATTTATGAATTGTATTTTGTTAATCAGAGAATTTATATCTACCTTCATATAGAATTTATATCTTCTTACAACTAAATTTCAATGGAACTGTTTCGTGACTAAAAGAATTAAATTCTACTAGTGCGTTTTCATAAATTATGCGTAAATTTTGATATATACAGTCCCTGGACAAATTATTAGACGCACTGCAAGATTTCATGTAAAATATTAACTTTGTCAACAGTGTTGCCATATGTTAAAAATAAATACAACTTTTTTTAAAAATAAAAATCAATAATATTGTAGTTTAAATATACCATTATTGCATAAAAACTCTTAAGAAACATAAAATTACTAAAAAAAAATACAGTGCGTCTAATAATTTGTCCAGGGACTAATGTTTTTTCGAAAAAAAAAAATTAAAAAAAATTAGTTGTTTATTCGATTATTTCGTATAGCATTGTGCTTGGTCCATAGTTCATTAAAAATAAAAACGGGAACAACAAAACAACTAGTCTTTAGAAATAGCACTGTTTTTGTTCCAAAACTCACGAACATTAGTTTCCAAACAGCGATTCCATCTCATAACGCCCAAAGTAATATCTGCACAAGACAGACCCAAGGTTCCTTTTAAATGTCATTACGGACTATGAAGCAAAAGAACCGTCCATGTTGAAACCATCAAATTCTTTGGTAACACACAATTTTAAAACCCTGGAACTGTGAATTTAGTGAATGCTGTCTTTTGTTTAGACCCTGTGTTTTTCTTTCGGTGCGTTTTCGCAATACGGGAAGTGTTTTTTTTTTTTTTTGCCATGATGGACGTGAGAAGTCATAGCAGAAGTTGATACCAGGTTTCGAATTTCTCAACTATCGAAATACTTTTTTTTTCTCCTTCCCACAAAAGATATATAAGTGAGGAAAGGAGGTGTTCCATAATGTAGGTTAGATACATTCGATTGTATCCTTTAAGACCTTAAATTTTTGGGTCAAGATGACATGGGAATACTGTTCGCGAGTTTGAAACAAGTAGGTTTGTAACAGAATCTGTCACTCAGCCCGCTTCCACACAATATTTGTGTTCAAAAGGAAAAAGTCGCCAAACACAATATTAATTCTATTATAAACATTTTCACGCTAAATTTGGCTAGTTTCATTTATTTTATTTCGAAAATTCAATATTCATTTCTTCAATAATTATTATCGTTTGCAAAAATTAATTTATTTTTCAAGGAATAAATATGTAATATTCCTCTCTTTTAAATAGAACCAAAACAATTCATATCAACATACAAAGAATCTCTTAGTGAAATATATTTGAATACATTTCAAACTGATTGATGTCGCAAAAATAATTTTCTTTTAATTTACTTTTTTTAAAGAATTAAAGTTTCTCGAGTGATTGTTGCGAATGGCAATGGGAATTTAATTCTAATAAAAATGGCTTATGCTTTTTCAATGAGCATTAAATTTCGCAGTCTTTTAAAAAAAATTAAATACTTCGAATTCGAATTTTTTCTGAGATTTTCAATGTCTTCTAATTTCGTTGCGCTGAATTTTTTGACGTATCGCACTTGCCTGTAGCATTTGTAGTTTGGGCTATGAAAGTGGGTGACAGACAGACGGACGGACGGACTGAACGATTATAATACCTTCCACTTTTTACGTTATAAACCTAGTGTGGAAGCTAAAAGTCCTGAAGCAATAAATTTCGCACGTTTTCATAACACTATTTTTAATAAAAACAAGTAGGTTTGTTACAGAATCTGCCACTTAAACCGCTTCCACACAACATTTGTGCTCAACAGGAAACAAACTATTGATACACCTCAGAAAGAAATTCGACAAACAGAGCCTTTAGCTAGTTGTAATTAAACATTTAAACGATAAAATTAATTATTTTCATTAATCTTCTTTCTCAGATTTAATAATTAGACTTTATCGTTTGCTTAATTTGTTTGAAGTTCGAAGAAGAATAATGTAGTCTCTTTTAATAAATATCTTTGTGTCGCCACAATTTACCATTTACATTTCTTTCGAAAATTCAGTTATTTATCGTTTGTTAAATTAATTTACAGTTCGAAAAATATATAATTAGTGCATTTGATGCTTTAAAAACAAAAGCGAAACTTCGCATATTTTTTATGCCAAGTTAGAATTCTCTATGCACATCTTTCTTCATACATATATAATGAACCATCAAAAGAACTCTTTTGTGATATTACAACAATCCAAACTGAATTATATCGCATAAATACTTTCTTAGAATACGCACATACTTTCAAAAGTTTTTATTTTTATTTTAAAAAGTTTGTCGTATGTTTAACGAAATGGCAACAGTGAAAATATTGAATAAAAATGGAATTTGAATGTTATTTCAATGTAGATTAACTTTTTAGTTATTTAAATTTTAAATAAACTTCTAGTTTAATTTTTTTAATGAAATTTGGAATGTAGCCTAATCTGATTTTTTGCTTCAAAATGACGTATCCCACTTGTCTGTGGGACTTGTGGTTCTTTTTGTGAAAGTGGGTGACAGACGGACTGAACGATTATAATATCTTCCACTTTTTACGTTATAAACGTAGTGTGGAAGCTAAAAAACATATTTATCGAACAATGAAAATGTTTTTTTTAATTAACACTTTGATCCTGCTGTGAACTTATTTCAGAACTGGAACAAGGCCATAATTAGTATGAGTTCCTATTGATTTAACGCAACGAAATCAATTTAATCAGTTTTTATTCAATTTTGCAAATTATTATAGTATAAAATAATTCATTGTAAGATATTTAAGCTGTATAAGTTGTTGAATTTTGACTTTTATCACTGATTACTTTAGTGAGTCAGTGTTTTTTTTAAGATACGAAGAAAGTAGGTTGTTTATTAACTTTTCACAAAAGGTTTCTTTAGTAAAAAAATATAATCAATAATAATTTGTTGACATTCTCTCGAAAATATTTTATTTCTAAGTGAAACATATAATAAACCAATTACGGAATTTCGCAATACCATTATTATTTTTTTACCATATTTTTTTATTAAAATTATATGTCGTTTTTACAGCGAATGTAAATACATATATTGAATTTCTGAGAAAAATATAATTAAAATTACTGACATGTTTCGTCGAATAAAGTTCATATAAAATAAACAAAATTAATTTAACTATCTAGAAAAACAAAATGTAATTATATGCCGGCGTTTTCTTCATTTCATTTTACTTGTTCATAGATTGAAAACTGAACTCATTTTTGTTACGTAGTTCGTATTCGTTCTTCTTGTATTAGCTTCCACACTACGTTTATAACGTAAAAATTGGAAGGTATTATAATCGTTCAGTCCGTCTGTCCGTCCGTCCGTCTGTCTGTCACCCACTTTCATAGCCCAAACTACAAATGCTACAGACAAGTGTGATACGTCAAAAAATTCAGCGCATCGAAATTAGAATACATTGAAAATTTCAGAAAAGAATTTGAATTCGAAGTACTTCAATTATTTAAAAAACTGCAAAATTTAATGTTCATTTAAAAAGCATAGGAAGCCATTTTTATTAGAATTAAATCATCATTGCCATTCGCAACAATCGCTCGAGAAACTTTAATTCTTTTAGACAATAAATTAAAATAAATTTATTTTTGCGACATCGATCAGTTTGAAATGACGTCAAATATATTTCACTACGAGATTCTTTGTATGTTGATATTAAATGTTTTCATTCTATTTAAAAGCGAGGAATATTACATATTTATTCTTTGAAATATAAATTAATTTTTGCAAACGATAAGTAATAATTATTAAATTTTTGAAATAAAATAAATGAAACCAGCCAAATTTAGCATGTAAATGTTTATTATAGAATTAATGCTGTGTTTGGCGCCTTTTAACCTGTTAAACACAACTGTTGTGTGGAAGCGGGTTAAGTGACAGATTCTGTTACAAACCTACTTTGTTTTATAAATAAATATTTATTAAAGGTGAAGTAGTACTTTTATTTAGCGCACAAATATTGCACTTGAGTTCCTAATTCAGCTATTTCTGCAGTGCAAGGTGTTTCAAAGTTATTATAATGCGCTTCGTGGTTTTCCAAAACGGTTAGAACGAATTTTCGACTGAAAAAAAATAATTCTGAAAGAGTTCGTTTAAACGCAAATAAAAACTAATCACAATTTTTAAAATGTATTTATTAAATTATGTAGATAATGGTCTATTTTAAAATGAAATAATAATAATGTATCCAAGGAGTTAATAGCATTAGTTTTGTAATCACAACTTATGCAAAAGAATTGCTTTGCCATGTAAGCATTTTTCATCAAATGTGAGAATCGTCATAACAAAATAAAGCAAATATCATTTAATTGCTAAGTTTTAATTACCCCAAAATATACTCTGAAGAGGTCTAAACTATTTTTAAACTTTATCAATTAATTATTAAATAACCGGATGCTATTTTCCTTTTAAATTTGTTTTATTTTGCTGTTATGACGATCCACCTGGTGAAAAAAATGCTTACATCGTCGGACTATGGAATCCCGACAAGATTAGCTCTATGGGACTGACAACGGCTGAACATTCCTCTACAATGCGAAGTTTTAAAAAAAAAGTAAAAGATTATTTCTACCAAAATACCAGAAGTTGACTTTCCCCGATAAGACTACATTCGCAGTGAAGCAACTTCTACAGTTTACGAAAGACATTGGTGTAGATAAAAACGAAATCTACATTTTCGCCGAAAATATTTTACTAAATGTATTCGTCTTTTTTTTTTCGTTTTCATTTATAATTCAACATATAATATAATAAGCTCATATAATAAGTTCAACATTTATAATTCCCCCAGAAAATTATGCTGATATCATAATGTTTATATGCCTCTCCTAAAGAATTTAGTTTCCGTAAGAAAATTGTATATTTTAATTGAGTAATGTTGTAGTACGGTTATGTATCCTTGAATTTTTTTTTACCCAACATCTGTTTTTATTTTAGTTTATGTACCCTTGAATTTATTTTACCCAACATCTGTTTTTATTTTAGTTTATGTACCCTGTATTTATTATTTGCTTCAAAGAACGCAGAAACTAATTTAAACATAAAAAAAAAATCTTTCAAATAAAAACCGAAATTTCCGCCGAAGAAACCTCAAAAAACAAGAATCGATTCTTTAAAAGACCAGTCACAGTCTAGACGACTTGTATAAGGTAAATAACGTTGATCGCTTACCGTCGACGAGACTTCAATCAGACAGTTGCAAAGGGTGAATAACATGTCGCGAAACTAACGCCCCCTACTTAGCCAGATGAAAATCAATAATGGGAACGCTACGGCTGTTTTATTTCTCCGGTTGGAGTAGTTAAAAATTAATAGTTAAATTAATGGCTACTCGGTGTGTGCAAGGATAGTTATAATAAAATTTGGTTTGAAAATGGGCTGTCAAAATAAAATTTTAAATATTAGTTTTTTTAGGGCAGTGGGAGTTATATTTTGACGAAAAGCCAAAATTTAATGAATGAAACGGTAAAATTTTCTCTTTTGAACCTACGATGTCGCCCTTAAAAGTTGGGTTGGGTACCTTCTCAGGTATCGGCTTTTCACTTGACTGTGGTTCTAAATTAGAACGCTCGTCGCCATTAGCCCTCTGGTAGTTCTGGTGCTGCGATAGTTCAACCTAACCTAAATTAAGAGGAACTGTCAGTCCCATAGAGCTAATGCATTAGTATTGAAATCACAACTTTTGCAAAAGAATTGATTTGCCATGTTATCCTATTTTTACCAGGTTTAGGAATCATCATAACATCAATTTAAAACAAAATTGAAAAGAAAATAACATCCGGTTATTTAATTATTAATTGATAAAGTTTTAAACTAGTGTCGCCATCTGCTGTATATTTTTGTCATTTTAACCTTCAAAAATATGTAATTAAATAACTAGATAACATGTTCGTTTCAAATTTGTCTCATTTCGATGTTATGTTGATTCCCATACCTGGGGGGAAAGGGCTAACATGGCAAAGCAATACTTCTGCGGAAGTTGTGATTCCAAAACTGATGTATTAGCTCTATGGCACTGACAATCCCTCTTAATCACATGAGAACAACTTTTTTATTGAATGCCCAGTAAACTAAACAGGAACAATGCAATCCTCATGATTGAACATATTTGCTGATATTTTAAATTCAAAGTATCAGCTTTTGCTAATTTCATAGGGGGAAAAAAACGGCCACAAGATTATAGTTGTAAGAAATATTATTTTTTTTATTGAACTTTTGGCATTGACCTGAATAATTGAATATCTCTTAATGAACATAATTATGCAGAATATAAACAATTTAAGATAAAAATAATTATAACTATTATAAAACATGTGTCTTATGTAATTGGTTTTTCTGATGAAATAAAATTGCAATAAATTTTAGTTTTGGAAAATTTTCAGGAACGGGAACGAAATACAAATGAGTCTATGTTGTGTTTGCATGGTATTTCTAATAAGTAACCCGTTAAAAGATGAGACATGTACCGCCTAATAATTGCTCAACACATCTTCGTGTGAGGGATCTGATGATTCATTTCGAATCATTCTCTGAAAACACGCTGCATCATCACTTCGCTTCAGTTTCTTGCGTGCCAGACGATTTTGTGCAGCCTTTAACGAAAGCTTTTGTTTCGTACAGCTTGCGGGCATTTTCTGAAAAATTAAGGGTCATCATATGCGGTAGCATTTTGGCGCCATGTCGATATGGAATTAAATGTGTGGCGAGGTACTTTTTTTTTGAGAAGTAGGGCGTTTGTGAATCATTCCGAGAAATGAAATGTTTGTCATTTTGACAATGAATGTGTGTTATTAGTCATACCTGATGCTGATTTGAATCTCTCGGTATGGCCTTGTAATTACATTTGTGAAATAAAGTTTAAAGAGGCATCAGTATTTGCTAGTTGTTTCATTATGAGTCATTGCTAATTTACCATTGTTTTCGAAAAGGGAACTAAGTAAATTTAAGATTTGAGAGCGAGGGGAAGAGTTTAAAAGTTTTGTCTTTCCGCTGACTTAATCTATGAAGTGTTTTCTTTTGAAATAAACTTACTGTTGAGTATAATCTTTAAATAAAGACTTCTAAAATATGAGTGCATATAGAAATGTACATGTAGATTTTTAAGCACTTTTTGCTTACCTTTATTACACTAGGGTTGTTGTTTTAAATTTCAAATTAAATTAATGCAAATTCTGATTTAAGTGACGGAATATTTACCTGAACAAAAAATTAAAAAACCGAGAATTAATCGTAGTATATTGGACGAGCGCAAGTTACAACTTATTACTTAGTTGACCCTTTCATCAGAAAGATATTCACATACAAAACCTAAAAATACGAAAGGTCTTTCCCGAATATATACAGGTGGAAAAATAGGTAAATCTTCTGAGATAGCTATTTCACCTGGATTTTGACCTTGACATTTTTAGTCAAATTTATATTCCATTCGGTGACTTACGTAGAGGAAAATAACAATAAATTCAATAAATGCCCAACGCCAATTCCAAAATGCCAATGACTACTATTCTGTTTTCTATACTGTAGATAGTAGTTAAAAACCGTAATATTAGTAAATGATGAAAGATTGCAAAATATTTCATTCAATACTTCATTACAAAATACATCAAAATACTTCATTCAATACACATTACAGAACTTCATATCAGATCTACAATTTTCTCTTTGCTATTCCAGACCATCCATTCCCTCCCATTAAAAAAATTACCTTAAGCTATTCTCGGAGACACCAAAAACCTCATGACTCAAATTACGCAACAACTATTCCTTCTAACTACGACGCACATCGAAAGCACCAAAATCCCACAAAGTATACCACAGATACTTCTACGAAAAAAAGAATAACGCATTTTTCCCGAAACCAATTTGGGAAAAAACAGTATTATCCCGAAAAATACAGGTGAAAAACAGGTAGGAGAGGAAAAAGGGTAAACGACTTGTGCCAAGGCCAAGGTTAGGCCGCTGAATGTCAAATCCGTCCTTTTGTTTTTCTCTACCCCGTTTAATAGATCACGTCCTTCGCCTTTCAGTTATTATGGTGACAGTTTTTCGTCTTCTCCGTTTTTTTCCCCTTTCTTTATTGATTGTTGTCGCGGTTTTTGTTTGAGCAGTATTGCGTTTTTGCATTTTGTTTCTGTTATTCGTAGTAGGTTTGAAATCAGTTTTAATTAGTTTAGATCTTGTTCGACAATTTTAGATAGCTTTTATTAATTGGCTTGTTTCAGGTGATGGATTTCCTTCCGGCTTTCATTCCTACATTTCCTTCGATGGGTGCTCTGTTCCACCATGTCATTGATTCAGCAATCAAGGCTCGTGAACAAATTTATTTTCATTCAGGATTGCTGTTTCAACTCAAGACATGAAACATTTCCATTGTGTGTCTTTAAAAAATAAGGGTTTCATTATACTTGAAACAGCGTCAAGTTGCAAGTATAGCGAGGAACGTCTTTTTTTTCTCTCTTTACCTTTGTCCTAAATTTTATGCATAATCGACCACTAATCATTTAAGGAGTTACAGTTGATTTAATGAAGAAATCTTGCTTATCTCGCCTCTTCGCTCCAGAGGTACACATACGTGAACCTCTGTAGAATTCACTTCACAACTTCATTTTACAAAAGTTAGTGTTAAGGGGGAATGGGCACGCTGGACGGCGGGTCTCCAAAGCAAAGTGCCTCAGTGTTAATCCAATAGAGAAAAAAATATTTTCCCTGCCACATTTCTCCGGCTGCATTGCTTATTTTTACAAACGGATTTTTTTATGTGATAAATGTATAGCTGACTTACAGGTCCCGACAATCCCACTTTTTGAAAATGGTACGAATATTTTTTTTAATATTCAATAAATAATTTTACACAAAATATTAGAAGCAATTTCAAAAAGTGGGATTATAGAGACCTGTAAGTTATATACATTTATCATTTAAAAAAAACCGTTTGTAAAAATATTCAATACAGCCAGCAAAATGTGGCAAAGAAAAAATATTTTTTTTCCATTGGATTAGCACTGAGGCACTTTAGTTTCGAGACCCGTGGTACAGCGCGTCCATTCCCTCTTAAGAAAAATTGTATTATAAACAAGAATGTTCAAGCTTTCCGAAAATACCGATACCGAAGCAGCTGATTTATTAATTGTATTGAAAAATTACGTACCAAGAGGGTCAGACAGATTTCGGAGATCTAGCAATAGTTTTTTCGGCGGTTAATTTATTTAAGAGAGAGCTTATTTATTCATAGGACATAAAAAATGTGTATTTTTGCGGAGTCAAAACCTCGAATTCCACTAAATTGACGTGAACCTCAGCAAATGTTAAAAGCTATTTTTTAATTACTTGAAAAACTTCTGAACATAAAGTTATTTGAAAAAGGTTTTATAAATTATTTTTTTATAAAGAATTTATGCTTAGGAACCTGGTTCAGGAGCGAAAAGATTCGAGGTAAAAACCATATATCTTAACTTCCATTCCACATAAAACCATTACTATAAAGAGTTTTGTGCAACCTTGGGTGAGATACTGTATGGAATGTAAAAGATATATTTTTTGTCAATACATGTGTATTTTTGGTTTTCCTTTAGAAGACTATCACGTATTGTTTTATTCTAAGGTCTGGGTAAAAAAAAAGAGGGGGGCGCCCAAAAAATGTGACATAATATGCAAAATAGAAAAGTCTGGTCACGCGATGCTTTGTGATCCAGTCTAAAATTGTTTTAGAACACACCTTTGCTTATAGAAAGTTAAATTATAACTTTTTCTTTGATTATTAACTTTTTTAAAGAATATTTATTTAGCAAGGAATGGGATTGTTTCACGTCGTAAATGACAACAGCTCCTGCGGTCTTGTTTTTTTTTAATCTGGAATTAGTTTTATTTGGTTTTCAAAAAAATTCTAAGAAAATTTTACTTATTACATTTTTAAAATTACAACTTATGTGCTATTGGTTGCTTAAATCAATGGTTAAAGACAGCTTGCATAGAAAAAAAAGGTTTCTTTTCATCCATGAGGATCATTTTGAGAGTGAAACCGAAACAACCAATGAAATAGCAGGACACGGAAAAATGCAAACAAGAGCGTTACATCATGTGAAACATTCCTATTTCCTAATTGTGTTAATAAATTACATTGGTTCAAAGCAATGTTTTAGATGAAGAAATTGACAATATTAAAAAACATTAATCAACGTTTTTTTGTTACTTGTAAATTGTACTATAACGATTTTCCTCATTGCTAATTATATAGTCTAAAAAGATAAGCACCCTTAGTTAAAAATCTGCGACTTGCAATCGTAATGTGCTGCGACTGGAATTCCAAGTTTTATAGCTACAGAGTTTTGAAATTTTTATCATTTCATTATATTTATAAACATTTAGAAAGTAGTATAATATAAAACAAGTCATCGGTTTCAAGGTTTTAGGTCGATTACCATGAATCGTCAATTGTACCTTAACGGCTGTTATCTCAACGGTGGTGAAGTAATCGTTAGATCATCAGAAACACTAACATTCCTTCGTTTATGTTGGGATGATTTTGAAATACTTAATATGCGTTTTACAGTCAGAATATATTTCTTGTATAATAGAGATAAAATGATTTCTTTTAAATTTATGAGATGGTCTGTTTTTTTGGTACAATCATTATTTAACTGTCGAATGAATTGGTAATTAAAAAATATATAAAAATTCTGCGCAGATAATTTAATCATTATCTTGAATGAATCTAACGGATATATAGTTACTTTTCTTTTTTGTTTTGTTTTTAAAGAAATGTCTATTTTATCTGGAATTACTTTGGTTTTGGTATTCGAAAATGAGTTTTCTAAGAATATTTTACTTATTAAATTTTAAAAGACCAACTTCTTGTTGTGCTGATGGTTGTTCAAACCATTTGTTAAAGACAGCTTGCATTGGAAGAAAAGTTCCTTTTCATCCATGAAAAGGAACTTTCCGAATGAATTGGCAGTTTAAAAATATATATAAATTATGCACAGATAATTTAATAATTTTCTTGCAATAGAATATAACGATATATTATATAGTTAATTCGGGTTTTTTTTAAGAAAAGTATTTTTTTAAAAAAATAAATCTATATTTCATAGGTATTTACGTAGTCGATGAAATGTATGATCCCATATTTAATAACTATCTGACAAGTTAATAGATTTTTTTCAAAAAAATTCACTGTTACTTAACTTGAATGCATTTTAAAATCTCTGAAATTCAAAAACTCGACTATAACACAACTTTTTCTACTCATTTTAAAGAAACCTTTGGTTGTCAGGGGCACTATAACGATGCCTTCGTGTAGTAAACCTTTTTTCTAGTTTCAAAAGACATGTTTAAGGATTCATCCTATTTTCCACTACTTTTAACCATTCCAATTCCTCTAAAAGGATCTCTTCTATTTTTAATTCCATCTCCTAAAAGAAGACATTGAAGTGTCACCCGTCGACAAATCGTTTCGTGTCCAAGCGTCTTCCGTATTAATAAATCACGAAAAGTGTCTTGGTAGTAGAAGTTCGAGGTCAGCCTGACTCATTCCGGATATAAACGAAGAAAAAATAGGCATTGTTGGCCTCTAGTCCAGGAACGTATATCCCCATTGGGAAAAAAACAATGCGACAGTTGGGCATAAACAAATAGAAATAGCCACAAGATTTTATAAATGATCGTGTTTGTAGGAATCTTTCCAGCGTTGTCTGTAATACGAGTTTCTCGAATGGGGAGAAATAATAGATTTAGTTTAAGAGAAATGGTACATTTAACTCATTAACGATAACTTTGTGAATACCATTAACAACTTCATTTCCTAATAAAAACGTTAAGTTTAAGTTTTTAAAATTCGTTTTTCATGTAACTTAATTTGTTTTTCTAAATTATTCAGGACTATAGTCGTCATTTGTCTTGTATATTTTTATAAACTTATGCAGAAAGCTCACTTTCCGGTGGAAAATTTTCTTGGCAATCGTCGTTAATGTGTTGATTGAATTTAGAAAAAAACTACTCAAATATAATATTGGATAACAGTACTCTAGACTTTAATTTCCATTTGAACCCGTTGACCTTTAAAATACACTGAAATATATATATATATTTACTCCATTTCTAAGTTAGATGAACGATTTTTTAAAAACCATCGAGTTCACTTTAAAGCACTTATGGTGCAGACTCGAATATAATAGCATAAATGACGTCTCTTAATAGGGTTATCTACATCTAATATCGCTGACTAAAAGTTATAATATACATTACTCAATGTAGTGTAATTTGAAATTCATCTCCAAACTGTTACGGTATCCCACCGGGCAACTCTACTGCGACACCCATCCGGTCATTGAATTCCAAACCGCAAAATGACGCAACACCAATTTTCCAAAATTAAGATAAAAATCCGATTTTTTTTCTTATCTTGTGGTCGAGGTTAATGAATGAGGGTCCGAGAAAGAACAATACTTATTCCAAAAAAGAAAACTAATGTCAAACATTTCCTCTGGTGGGTTATCGACTCTTTTTACGGAGAACAATTAGAGAGGTGGCGATTATGTTCTTTTGAGAGAGATGGTGCTTTTGTTGATTGTATTTTTTTTATGTTTCTGTGAACAACGTTTTGTGTAGTTTGTATAGGTACAATAAAAAAATGTGAATAACCAATTTTTACTTTGGGAAAATTGGTTAGAAATTAGAATTATATGAAATATAAGGTATATGAAAGTATTGCGATGGGGTTTGTAATTCCGAAATAGAGATTTTGTGTATTCTAAAGTTTTTGGAAGGGGTGCTGATTGCTGATACTAAAATAGTGGTTATTGAACATTGGTCCGTCTGTTTGAAACCACTTTACAGCTCGAACTAAAAGTGCTATGGGATTCAGATTTGCTACCCGAGTTCCTAGTACTTGCCGGACGTGAAAATAAAGTTTTCAAGAAAATCGACCATGCGCAAGGGGTAGCTGCCATAGAACTTTTTAGGATTTAAAGTCATTGAAATTACCTTACAAGACAGACACTTACCTATAAATGCATTGATTTATTGAAGGGTAATTGAAAGTCGATGTAGTATTACACAACCATAGTTTTTCAGATTGGTTGCTTCTGTCATCCGAGTATTCAGTTATTAATGATGAATGTCACAATTTATCGGCATACGACGACACTAGTTAAAACTTAAACTATCCTTAATAAAATACCAATTAAATACTCATCCAATATGAGATTTTCCCTTGCAATTGCTTTTTTGCAATTACTATTCTCATACCTGATGCAGAAAAATTCATTACATTTTAAAACATCACTTTGACAGATATTTCGTGGGCTGGGGAGCCCAGTCGGTTAAGGCGTTCGCCTTGCATGCGGAAGGTCCCGGGTTCGGGCATCGCCAAAATAACTGCCGACCTATAAACGGCGCGTGCCGTCGAATTTCGTCGAATAATACCCCGTGTAGAGGAAGGACACTTTAAATCTCCCTGTTGATCTGCAAATTATACCAAATGTCACCGTTTTCAAAAAAAAGCTAAAAAATTATCTGTTTTCAGTTGATAATTTAAGTTGATTCAATTTAACTCAATTTTGGGTTCTCTATTGTTTATTTTTAAATAGCACCGACGACTTTGCCAAATTTCATTGTCATATCTACCCTGTATTGTTTTATAAAAAAAATGTCTTGAATTTCTTTTCACTCGTATGGGATTCTAAATCCCTAGAGTGTTTATTTTGTACTTGTTGTTTTCTTGATAATAAAATAATAATAATAAATATCCTCCAAATTCCCGACGCTGCGTACGACGTCGCTCTTAACGGTTGCGTTGGGGGCCTACTCGGGTGTCGGGTCGTCACCTGACTGTGGTTCTAAATTACGACGCCCAATAGCCCTCGTGCAGCTCTAGTGCGACGATAATTCAAACTAAACTAAATTCGACAGATATTTCCAAAATAATACGTTTGGAATAGCCCTCGTGGAGCTTTAGTGCGACGATAATTCAACCTAACCTACTACGTTTGGTCGCTTACGTATAAATAAGATGTGACAACAGGGCAAAAACAACTCTCCGTTCCACCTATATCCAACCCCGGCCAAGAACAATAGACCGAGGGAGGGGTCACTTCTCACGGGGATTGTCATCGGGGTCAAGCCCCTCCTCTTCGATCGCGTGCCCGACAATTGAAGAGCTTAGTGGAAGAACGTGCTAAGTGACAAAAAAGGTGAAAACGAGAAAATGAGCTTTAAAGTTTTTTTGTTTGCCCTTAGATCTGTTGAAAACAGTACTTGCAAACTGTAAAAAATATACTAAACTTTAGTTTATGAAAATTGGGAAACTTGTTATCTTTAAAGGATGGAATAATAAGTTCTTTTAATCAAAAATCTCAATTTTTTCAAAAATGTCACTTAGCACGTTCTTCCACTAAGTTCTTCAATATTTGTTATCGTCTGCGCTGTCTTATTATTTTTATAGGTGAGTGGCATCAGGGTTTTAATCCTTTTTTTTTTGTTCCAAAGTCTTCTTCTCTTTTAGAATGGGTTATGTTTGATGTGTTTGGGAGATGTTGGAAATTATGTTGATTGAGTAGTGTATGTTGATGAGTTGGTGTAAATTTTAGTTTGATTGCTTTTTTGTATGGTAAATATTGATTTGTATCTAGGCGTAACTGGTTTTGTTATGGTAAAGAATTCTTTTTATTCATTCTAATAGGACTTTATATATTGCACATATAAACACCAATATACATATATTATAAACGTGTACCCTTCACTGAATAATACTTAAAGACAATATCAATAACAAAAAAATGTTTTTAGTATATATCCACTTTTAAACTTGTAAGGTCATAAAGTCTTTTTACTTTCCCTCATTTCATATAAGGTAATGAAAGTATTGCAATGGGTCGAAAATCCAAAATGGACATTTTCTGTTTTCTACACGTTTTGGGGGTACTGATTCTAAAAAAGGGTTTTTTTTTAACATTGGTACGTCCGTCTGTCTAAAAGTACTCTACAGCTAAAAGAGGTACGGACTTCTAATTTGGTACCCGAGTTCCTAGTATCCGTCGCGTCGGGAGTCATAAAGTTTTCAAGAAAATTGTCCATACGCAAGGGTAGCTTCAATATAATTTTTAGGTTTTAAAATTATTGAAATAACCTTATCAGGTATAAAAGTAACATTAAATGGAATCGATATATTGAGTGGTAATTAAAAGTCGTGTCGACACACCCCTAGTTTTTTTTCTTAACAACTACCTCACTCTTTATCACATAACTAAACAACTTCAAAACCTTGGCCTTTTGAAAAAATTCTCCCGAAATCCGAAACACAAAAATACCGCCAAAGAAATCTGGACATTAGCCGAGCCGATTACCTTTAGATCATACATTCATTTGCAAAAGCACCCACAGGACACGAAGAGCTAATGATGTGTACTATCCATTCCATAAATAGAGTCCATATGGGTGGACCGAACGCGCCGTTTCACACCTGTTTGGTGACAAAAGGTGTGCAAAAAGTGTCTTCATTGTGCTCAAGACACCTGCTGGGAATGAAGAATGCTTGAGGAGGGGCGAGGGAAAAAATTGCGCTGATTTTTTTTTTTTAAACTGATTAAAGCGTGGGTCAATGTTACGTATAACAGCTGTTTTTATTAAGCTTTTTTTCTGAATCAGAGTGAAGTTCATTTCATTTTGTGTCGCCAATTTCATTTTTTCTTGCATTGTACGCCGTTTTAATGATTACTTAATGTAATAGCATTTTCTCATATTTTTTCTAGGAGAAAAAGATAAATTCTAGGTTTTATGTAATTAAATCATGTATATTGTACTGGACTCGTATTTGTTTCTAGTACAAATTTCGGTCTTTTGGAGTAGGTTTTTTTTTTAGCTTTTAAAAATACGACACCAAAATCAACGCGGAGCCGGTGAGCCTAGTCGGTAAGGCACTTGCCTAATTGCCTTGAATGCAAAAGGTTCCAGGTTCGTCTTGTCTGTGGTGCTAAATAATGACGCCCGTTGCCATTAGCCCGATTGTAGCTCTAGTGCGACGATACTTCAATCCAAACCAAAAACAGCACCCTGTACCATAACCAGTGCCAGATTTCGGCCTAGGCTTACAAGGCTCGGGCCTAGGAGGGCCCTTAAAAATATAAGATCGCCTAAAAAAATTGAAAATCGCAAACTCCGAAAACACATCGCCCGACGGCCTCAAAAATTGCCAAATTTGCGAAAAATCGTCAGACCTGGCAGCCTCAAGCAGCCTGAGAACAGGCTCAACTCACTCTTAGTAATGTACATACGTGTGATTTTAGAAATTTTATAGAATATAACTATAGTAACATACTATATTATTCTTACGAGTTACGTTTATTAAAGTCGATTAAAAATTCTATGTTCTGTACTAGTGTATTTAATTTGCTAAATTTCCAAAATAGCTTCGAGATGGTGGGCTGCCCCGAATGTCAAGTGCCTAGAGGCCCCGGGTCTTTAAATCCGGCACTGACCATAACCAATACTTTGAAAAAGAAAAAAAAAACACGCAATTGTGATAACATTGCCTCTACAAACATTCAATGTTGCTCTGTTGCCTGAAAATCAAACTGTGTATCTCCCATATTTCCATATCTACACAAATGTCATTCCGCGAACGGATACTTACAGCGAAAAGAGCTACTCAAATATTTTACAAAGGAAAGTAAATAGCTGATATTTTTCTCGGATTGCATTGCAGTATCTGGATTTTTCTCACCTTCGTTACACAAGCACCAGATGTGGAGAAAATTCGAATACGTAATACTTTTTGGCTGAGGTGATTAGAACGTAGCAAGTTTTGTTGATGTTTGGCTTTTGTAAATTTGCTTCGTGTGCCTATTACACTTTACTTGCTCCCGATAAGATATGTGTTTGTTTTCTGTTCGATAAAGTAATAATTTTGAAGTGCGTAAATAAGGTTTTTAGGACTGATAATTTCGGGGATATGTGTTATGACTCAAAGTAAATAAAAAAAATCTTTAAAGTAAAAAAATACTGTATGTTTGTAAATAATCAAAATTTATCAAAATCGTTTATAAGTAGGATTTTTCTAATTACCCATTGTTAATCGTTATTATTTCCCGGTGCCTCTATCACCATATACATTTTTTTTTTCAAATACCGTTAAATGGACTCCTTCAGTATGTTTTTAAACTTTTTTTTATCAATTCAGTGTGGTGAATACTGATAAATGTCAAGTTTCAACCAAATCTCAACAGGATTTGAATATTTTTTGAGTAATTTAAGTGTTACTGTGTGTGTGCACAAACGGACCGCTGCGCTGATGATCACGTGACTTGTTGTTCAAAATTAAACATTTTTTTTTCTGATTAATTGAAGAACAAGTTTTTAAAGATTCTTATTTGAAAACAGAGATGCATGATGTGTGTGATTCTGGTACACTTTATTTGATCTTTAAACTAGGGGTAGATAGCGCTACAAGACTTTCAATTCCCGCTCAGTAAATCAATGCAACATTTAAAGGTTACGTTTGAAACTATAAATGTTCTATGACAGCTAGCCCTTGCGCATGCACAATTAACGTTAACAATTAAACCTTATTATAACGTTCGACAGGTGCGAAATTGTGTGCAAAAATTTGAAGTCCGTAGCACCTCTAGTTCGAGCTGTAGAGTGGTTTCAGACAGATGGACAATGTTTTTCGGAATCGGCACCCCCTCCCCCCCAAAAAAAAAATATATAGAAAACACAAAATCTGCATTTCGGATTTTCGATCCCATCGCAATACTTTCATTATCTCATATTTCATATGTAATTGAAAGTAAAAAGTTTGAACAAACCTATTATTATACGTTGAATAAATAAATGAGCAATACATTAAATCCTGTAATGGGGTACCTTCCAAGTGCAAACATATATTTGCATTCTATTTAATATTTTGAGCGTAATCGGCTCTGTTAAGACTTTTAACGACTCCACAAATCTATACAATCGCGAACCTAAACACCATGTAATACGAGCCTAAAAATTTAATCACCAAATAAGATTCTAAAAGAAATTAGTGTTTTGACATGAGTTAAAAGGAAAACAGCTCTTAAAATAGGGATTCCCTTGTGTAACATTCAGCGAACTCGTGTGGTTAAAAGATGAACCTCAAACTCTACTCTTATGCAATACGGAGATAAGGACAGGCAGGATTTCTATTTTTATTCAACACAACCCTTTTGAAATTGATAGTGTATCTTGCATAAAGATACGGTTTCACGCTTTGCCTGTATGTGAGTAAACACAAATACGACAATCGGGAATGTAAAAAAGAAAATTAAAGTATGACAATAGTCGATGTAAAATTAAAATTAGTCATCATAATCTTTGTAAAATCAAACAGTTTCAGTAGTTAAATCTCGATGATGCTATCGTTGTGGGAGTGGGGGGGGGGGAGATCTTTGAAAATTTTAGTTACTATCCTATTTTACAAATAAAAAATCCTGTTCCATTGAAAACATAGATTTTATCCTTCCTACCGATGAAAGGTAATAATAGCACTCAAAATAAAAATTAATAACACTCAGCTTTGATTTTGGAATTTTAAAATACTTAGCTATTTGACCATCTGAGAAAAGATGGATTATTTTTTTTTAATTCTTTATTCACCAGTCACAATAGATTCTTTGGAAATGTATTTTCTCATGGGCGTGGTAGCAACCTCCAAAGCTTGATGAATGTCCATGTTGACTCTTGACAACTTGTTTAGAACCTTTGTAGAAAACGACGGCGCCTTTTGCCCGATTTACCTGACTGACTTCTTCCATTACCCCTTTCTCAAAAAATAGCCATAAATTTGAAACGAAGACAACTTTTGACAGCCAAACGCGCTCCTTTATAACACCTTTACAAAAGGATCACCATCGGCCATTGTTGGTCTTGTAGACTTTCGCTTCAGACACATGGTCGCCAAGTGCAAGTGTATCCTCTGATATACAGTAATTATATTGGTTTGAATGACCGTTTGTTGTGTCCACACTTTCGGCTTCAAAGAGCTCGATCCAGAGCAGACATAGTGTCGCCATATGTCCAGTGTTGTTTCCACAATGGCCATTTGTACTTGTCCCGTCCACACTTTTGGCTTGAGGCTTCTATTGTGAAGTTTGTTTACTCAAAGAAACTGGGAAGCTATTTTGAAGTTGGTTTGAAAAGGAGTACTCGTACAGTAGTGTTAAAAGATACAAAGTGATTTTACAATAGATAAAAGATCTATTTTTTTGGGTGGTATACAATGGGAAGATCGTTGCACGTGTTATTATAGTCCTGGGGCAAAGCGGCAAAGGAAAATTTTCGGAACCCCTTTCGCTGAATTTGTTTGATGTTCAAGAATGGTTTTTTTTTCTCAACTTCAATTCTAGCAAATGACCTACTAGTTGTTTCGTATTTAATTATGTACTTTTAACTTTTAACGACGATTGACAAGAAAATTTGCAACGTGGAAATAAGCTTTCTGTCTAAGTTTATCGGAAAAAACAATCATAAATATAAGACAAATGAAGAGACATATCAATAATTGAATACGACACATTGAAAAAGAAAGTTTTTATTCGGTAAGCAAGGTGTAAATGGTATTCACAAATGGTCGTTAATGAATTTATCTATATTGATAATAAATAAGCTAAAAAATTTCACCGCACTAACAGTGGGCCTGGCAATATTTTCTGAAACGATTCTAGCAATCATAAAACTTACTTAATTACGGGGGGCGATACATGTATAAACCACCTGAATTTTGATCGCTTTTCAGAGACGTTATTAAAAGGAAAGAAATACATGAATCGTTTTAAAATTCAGTATGTTTATACATTATACATTAAAATACAAAAATTAGATTTTTTTGTTTTATTTTATTCAAAATGGCCGCCGTAGTAACTCATCTCCTGAGACCCTCGCGGATAAAAGTATCAATTGGCGGGAATTCTAGCTACTCCAAAATAGATCTGAAATCAAAAAATTTTATTTGAAAATGTTTATAAAACTTAGATCTTCTAGTTAAACCAATAAAAAATCAAAAACGTTAAAAAATTGAAAATCGGCAAGCCTCAGAATAAAAAAGTTCGCTTTTTTTACCCTTTTTTTCAAAGGTTTTTGGGTAAAAATACAGTAATTATTATTTATTTTTGCATTTTTGAGGTTCAACTAGAAGATAATACTATAGAGAAGACGTATGCCAAATTTTATAAGGATTGATTGAGAACTTTTTGAGTTATCTTGCCCGCCAATTTTAAAAAAAGTAGTTTTGAGATAAACTTGCTTAAAGTTTTGAAAGCCCTCAAGCGCCGAGTTGAGGTGTAGCATTTAAATGAGTATTTAATCAATAAATAATGTGAATTTCATTCTAAAAATTTGCAGGCATATTTTTGATGTTTTATTTATGAAAGAAAAAAAACGATTTTTACATGTATTGCCCCCATTAACTTAATTACGTGTTAAAAATAATTGGGAATTGTCACTGTCTACTTCTTTTATGCGTATTCGCATTCTATTCTAGGCAAAGGCATACATAACATGGCGAATTCGATTTACATACCAGGCAAAAAAATTTCTTTTACCCTTTTCCCTATCAGAAATATCTGTAACATATGCCCACCATCGGTCCCCACTTTGAAAAATTGAACCTTTTTTTTCTCTTCTATTTCGGCCCTTTCTATCAGCCGGCCTATGACGAAACCGACCTTTTTTTTTTATACGCGCACATACAATACGCACAAGAGGGGCAGCTGTTACCCCCGAAAACAGCTGTCCCGTTCTAACAGCGCCCTAACGTACGTGCGATTGGAAGAGTCACGGAACCTGTACACTGTAACGAAGAAAATAAGTGTAAAAAAATAAACATAAAAAAGAAATAGAAGAGCGATAAAATAGATTGTTGAAAAATTAGGACTTGGGGTTTCGGTTGCCAGATGTCCCAAAAATTTCTCTGTCGTTAATAAACCAATTTTTTATCGTCTGCATGTTGGACCAAAGACTATTTATTAACTAATAATAAGTTACCATTGCGTCGTGAGAACTTTTGTATTGTTATATAGTTTATATTTGGCTTGTTTCAGGTGACGTAGCTACTTTCATCTTTCATTCCTGCATTTCCTTCGATTAGTGCTCTGTTACCACACGATATTGATGGACTAATTGGGACTCAAGAAAGAATTTCTTTTCATTCAGCGTTACTATTGCCACTCACTATCTGAAACCTGCTCATTCAGTATAGGGACAGTGTAACTCTTTACACTGACACTATATTGACTTATAAATTATTATAATCACTATGAGGTTACCTTCTCAGGTTCTGTCCCGTCCCCGACCTAGCGATCCTCTTACACAAACGGTATTGGCAACAGTTCTCATAACAAATTACAAACCACGGTCAAGTGACGAGACCCAGCGAACCTTATAGCAACATCTGACTTAGTTGTCAGATAATTTTATCGTTGAATATTTAAATTTAAGGTTTTTCAGCTTTAGTGATAACACATTGTGCAGAAAGTTACCCGATTTCAAACTATAACTACCAAAACTACCTTATGAAAAATCGACACAATATTCCGCATAGTTTTCTATTTCTTTTTTTATTTAATTTAGTAAACTCACTATATTACCATTATTATTTTTGAACTCCCGTTGTATTTTCTGCATAATTTCGTTTACATATCTGACAGAAAAAATCATTCCTAGAACGCCAATAGATAAAAAGAAATAACGAAGCTTTTTAAATAATAAAAATTTAGCATTTTTTTATTGACAATTGCATTTAATGAAATTTACCCGTCACGTATAACTCCAAAGAAGAAAAATAATTTTATTAATCAGCTGCTACTAGGAAAGAAGAATATAAACTAGAATCAGCTTAATATTGTTTTTTGATCGAAATGACGCAGTTACAGCGAAATACGCAGACGTAATAAAATAGTCCCATAAAAGCGAATTTTCCTGTTAACTTTTTCAGGAAACATAAAAAAATCAATCATAATGTGTTTGCAAATATTGACGAATAAAACGATTTTTTAAACTTTACCAAATATTTTTTAATATTTGCGATTAATTATATTGAAATTTATTACATTTTATTTATTTGATTAAACTTAAAATATTTTTCCCATTACACATTATTACATCAAAAATATATTTTAAATCTACCCTTATAAATCCTTCAAACAGAAAAATTCCCAACTAACATGCAACGGCATGATTTAACGCGGCATAAATCCTAATTACTTTTTCCGCGAAAACAAAACACACATGCGTTTCTCACTCAAAAAAAGTGCGCATCTAACATTCGGTTTCATCGAACCTGAAACTAAACTGAAAGTGCGGGAGCAGACGACGAAACAGAACTTCCCTCCGAAACAACCTTGAAGCGCTCTCGGGGGCGTTCACCTTGACCACAGCGCCACTACTGCCATTGGCCTGCCGCGCGTGACGTAGAGGAGCGGGGATCCAGATTTGGCTGTAACTTGTTCGTTTGGCAGCTCAAATTTTTAAGTTACGATTAATTTGGAGATTTTAATTTTTTTATAATAGTTTAATAGTTACTGTGTGGTGGTGTTAAGTATAATTTATTTGTATGTGTATGGAATAACTAGTATTTTGAAATATTTCTTTCGTTTCGTTTTAAGTTGGCGCCGCTTGGCGATTCGGAAACTTCCTCGCCGGCAACCCCTCTCCCCGGCTAGATACCTCGCTCCGTTCCTCCGGTTTATCATTTGCAATACAAACATTGAACAGATCGGAAGGGGAATTGGACTACCTCCGCTCGCTTTTTCAATCTTCTCTTCGACGGTGAGTCATTTCGCCGGTATCGCCCGTTTCCGACCCCGCGTATCATGGTCCAGTTCACGATGGATACCATTCATCATCACACAGGACGGTCTTCCTCTAAGAAATCTTTCAACGAGTTCGGGTCTCTGAGGGTCAACGCGGACTCGCTGACCCCTTACTCGGACGCGACCCAGTGCAAGAAGCAGAGTGCCCATGTTAAAAGACCCATGAATGCCTTTATGGTGTGGTCCCAGATCGAGAGGAGGCGGATCTGTGAAGAACAGCCGGAGATGCACAACGCCGAGATCAGCAAGAGGCTCGGCAAGATGTGGAGGATGCTCTCGGACACCGAGAGGAAGCCCTATGTGGATGAGGCCGAGCGACTGCGGGTGCTCCACATCCAGCAGTACCCGGACTACAAGTACAGGCCGAGGAAGAAGTCCAGGCTGACCGCAAAGGTGGAGAAGGCCAGGGCGGCGGACACGGCCATCGTTCTGACCAACACCAAGCACAACAGGAAGTCGGCCAAGCAGGTCCGCTCCGTGGGCGAGGTGAAGAGGCACATGCTGCAGGTGGCCCCGAACCAGAGCTCGTCGTCCCTCCGTCTCAAGCTCCAGAAAGTTCCCAACAAGAAGCAATCCGTCACCAGCAAGCCCTTCACGACGACGCTCAAGTCTCTCCAGAAGGTCCCGAAAACATCGCCCATCCCGAAGTTGGCCGACGACGACCACCTCAGTTTCTACATCAACACCGAGCCCGCCTACATCAAGATCGAGCCCGTCGACGAGATGGAAACTAAGACTGTCCGCCCGGCAGCTACGGCGTCGACGCCGGTCGTCATCAAGACCGAGCCCGTGTCCGAATCCGAGGATTTCCCGTCGTCAGCCTCGTCTTCCAGCGGCAGTTTCACCAGTTCCAGCTACTCTAGTGAGGACCTGCCGGACATTTCGCATCTGACCACCGAACTTTTGGATGCCTACCCTTCTTGGCCCGGTGAATTGGAAAGTGCCGCGCTCACCAACCTGAATCTTTTCCCCAATGACACTTACAATGACAATCTTTTGGATATGTTCTCCACCGAGTATACCACACCAGAGGTGACGAGCATACTAGGATGCAGCGATTTCGTCAACGACTGGTTGGACAATAAGAGCCTGGCGAATTTCATGGCCTGTTAGGATAAAAATCGTGTGTGGACATGTGAAGTTGCGGAGCTTAAAAATAAGTGAAGGGTTACGTCACTTTTTGCTAGCTTTTGTAAAATAATACAAAATTCTTTTTAGAATTTTAACATAAATACGTGTATACCCTTCGTCAGTATTGTATATTTGGAATTTTCGATACGAAGTTTTTTAAGTGCTCAAGAAAAGTAGAATCGAAACCAAACCAAGAACACGTGGTTGACTTCTTTTTTCGCTACTTCGGAACTACCGTGCAGTGAAAACGTTTGTTAGTGAACCAAACGGATTTTTTTTTATGTAGATTAAACGTCTCTACATTGGATATGCGTTTTTACTCGTTAAATGTGAGTATTCCGCTAGTAGATATTTTCTATTTCAGTACCATTATACTTATTCGGAAATTTATATAATCAGTACAGTGTTTGTAAATATATTTGTATTATTTGTAGCAATATATTCTTAACGAAGTAAAAAAAATGAAAATCTTTATAAAAAAATATTGTATAAAATTTTATATTGTAATATGAAAATGTTAATTACATTGGCTGTATCTAACTTTATAGGTACTAGATAAAAAAAGAAAATTTTGTTACTAAGGGGTGCTTTAAAAATATAAATTTCATACATTTTATTTTAAAAAAGTAATTCTATAAAAATCTCCAATATTGTGGGGAACAAATTATTTTATAGTCGATTTTAATTTTAATGAAATATATTTAGTTTATTTTGTATATTTAAAAAGTTTTAAATATACATTTTTTAAACTAAACATTTTATAATTTGATTTCTGGCACTGAAAAAGTCTAGTTCTGAAGGAGTTTTAATTTTTTTGTGTGAAGAAATTAATAAATTTCTTAAAGCTACTGTCCTGAAGCACTAATTAACTTTTAGTCATATTATTTCAGTTCCTATTCTTTAAACTGTGTGAATTAGTTTTCTCACTTTGTTGTTAATTTTAATTTTGTGCTGTGTAATGTTATTTCTTGTTGCAGTTATGTGAGCTTCTTTTTTTAGTTTAAAGTATATAGCATTTAGTGATGTTTTTGTTTCTGTCATAGTGATATATGTGTGTACTTGTAAAAAGTGATTGTTTATTTTTTTATAATTTTTTATTGAGCAAATTTATGAATCCCATAAGTAAGTTGAGGTCCCCCCCTTAGTGAGTTGTGTTTTTGAAGGAGCCTACTTACATAGTTGAAAATTAAAAGCTTCTACGATTTGTTTTCTGTTGAAAAAATTTTAATGCATAGAAAGAAACCACAAAATTTGAAATTATAATTACAAATTTTGGTTATTATTACTGTTTAAAAATTTTCTGTGCTAACTTAATTCTTCAATAGCAGATACTTAATTTTATATTCATTATTTTAGCTTTGTAACTAAGAAAGTATTTTCACACAAACTATATACATGCACTTTGTAATTGTATACTACATAGCAAGCCTATATAACGTACCTATTTGTACAGTTTTTAAATTGAGATTGCAAAAGGCTTAACAAAGCCAAAAACAAATTAACTTTTTTATTATCACACCAAAATAAATGGTGTTGCACATTTCTAGGGGCCATCCAAAATCTGTACCATAGTAGGAAAAAAAATCTCAGTCCAAAATAGCTAATAGGAAAATTTCCCTAGAAATTTTCAACTTGTCTTGGATTTTGACTTATTTTGTACTAGGGTATTGAAATATTTTATAAGTCAGTAAGTGGACAACATGCTATGTGACTTAGCATACTTAGTCGAATTTACCTCAACCCTTGGTTACAGTGTCTGCTCAGAATTGAATCATGTGTAAAACTTCTTGTTAAACAAGCATATTTTGGGAATTAGGTCAGTAAATTGTAAAAAAAAATAAATGTAAAAATTGTGTTGTGCAATTAGAGAATCTTACACACCGAAACAAAAAGAAATTTCAGAATTATGTGATTGTGCCATGTTTAGTACCCAAGTTTGATCTTAGATTGAAAATATTCTAAAGAAATAGTATGATTGTTGAAATTTTGTTTTTTGGTATACATAATTTCATTTTTTAAGGTTGCAATAATCCAAGTACTATTCACTAAATTTATTCAAATAAATACTTTATCATAATTTTGTTTTCCACCATAATTTAAGGTTTTTGCCACAAAAGAATTATCAAATAAATATAGATTATTAAAAAATAGATTAATAAATAAATGTGCCATATCATTTATCAGTTAATAAATGTTTAGATTTTAATTAAAAAGCACAAAAATTTTGACCGAAAAGTTTTTAGTTTATATCTCAATTCTATCTATTTCACAATGTGTTTTTGTAGTATTATTATAAGGTCACTTTACTGTGACATAAATATTATAATGCTATAAATATTGTGACAATTAAAAATAGCACATAATCATAAAGATAGAAAGTACTATGTGTTGGAGCATTAAATGAAACTGTTGCCAATGTAGATATGGTGTGAAAGTGAAGATTGTTTTATAAAATAAACTGTATGTTTTATTGAATTGTCTCCTATTCTTATTGAATTGTCTCCTATTCTTGTTTTAAATATATTGCAGGTATTTGAAAATAAAAAAAAACGTTTGATTTAAGAAATTAATAGTAGGGTAACAAAGAAAAAGGAAATAATATAGATCATTAATAAAGAATAAAATTTATTCAAAAAAAATTGTGTTAATTTTTTGATCAACTTAACAGAGATCAACCAATTAGTTAAACTATAATGTAAAAAGCAGGCGATATTTCGTTTTCCCTTTCATTTGTTCGTCAAGCGCCATCTAGTGTTATGACTTAGAACAAATTGGAATTTGGATAATGTCAATTGGTGCTCTGCCCTCGCATTACATTGATTCACTAATCGTTAATTTATTTTCATTTTCAGCATTTCTGTGGCCACTCAAGACCTAAAATATGCCCTTCGGTGAGTAAGTGTCCGAATGGGCATATGTCAGTTCTTGAGTGGCAAGAGAAATGCTGAATGAAAATAAATTCTTTTTTCAAGCTTCGATTGAAGAATCAATATCACGTAGGTACCAAGCACCTGTAGAAGGATAAACTAGCGAAAAGAAGTTAAGAAAAATCTACAAGAACAAAACGTTCTTTGTAAAATTTACTGTAATAATTATATTATGCTTTAATTTTGTTTGAGAAAAGAAAAACCAAAGATTTAAAGTTTGGTAGGTATGTTAATTTTTAAAAGAATATTTTTTTTCTTTATGTCATCGTTTGGTTATATCATCGGTTTGTTTAGTATTCTAAAATTCAAACTTTATTAAAAAGTCGTTTAACATATTTTTTCTTTCGCTTTGTCGTAATTTTTAGCGATGGTGATGAGTTTAAGAAAAAATAAATTTTTAATATTCATACGGTAAATTATTTATAAAGTCATATTTTCACACTTACAAGTTCGGTTGAAGACTATGGGCTTGTTTCAACACATTGTCAAAGAAAACAAAAGAACCAATGACATCGCAGTATGGAGAGCGTGTCATCATAAGAAATATTCCCATTCTAAATTTTAAAGAATACAGCAACCTTCAAAGTGTATCATTATAAAAATCACCGAAAAATGCTACTTAGCCAATACTTCGTAAAAGAATAATTTTTAAAAAATATATTTTTTAATACAAGGTTAAAACTTTAAAAAATAATAATTGGATTTTCAAAAAATTACTTACAAAACGTCTCTGACTACGTTGAGAAGAATCTTACGGTAATCCTTTTTCTTGCATTACTTTTTTCCCCATTTTAAGTATTTCATTATATTTTGCAATATTATTTTGATTTATAATTTGAATTTGCTGTAACTTAAATCGATCCAGTATTTGCGATGAAATATAATTCAATTTCAAACATTCGTAGTTTCTAAACGAATACAATTTAATTTTGCTCATTGAAGAAGTAATTAATAAAAGCAAACGATTCTTGCTAGTCTGTCATAATCCGAACTATAAGAATGAGGTTATGTTCACTCTGAAAATGAGAATTATTTCGTCTGCTAAACCAATAATTTAGAGTTCCTTACGTGCAAAACTTGTTTATATTCCTGCTATTTATTAAACTTTATCGGTTTTAATTCGATTAAATTTCAAGCATGCAAAGCATTACCGAAATGTCAAAGTTGTCAGAAAACTTCGATTTAGATTATATTCTGTCTTATGCGGAGAAATTAAGTGAGATTGTTGGACAGCAATTTAACGTGATCCACGAACAGAGAAAAGCTTCAGTTCTACTGAAAGAAAAGTTTGTACACAACATTCGTTTTATTAAGGTAAGAAAATATCGCATTGTTCAAAACAAATATAATTCCAGATAGACCAAAAATCTAAACAATTTCGCTGTAAATGTTGCCACTCACGACGTGAAACATGCAATTTCAAATAGTATTCAAACAACAAGAAAGTAGATTAAAAAGTTCTTTCAGAACTTCTTGTTGTTATGGTAGCCATAGTCATGGACTACAGTGCATAATATATTTTTTTACGCTGACTAATTTGTAAAATCTTTTACCCTTGGCAACACCTCATTCCAAATGCGAGGCAACAATTTGTACGCTACTCTTTCAAAAATTCTGTATAATGGAGATTAATGAAAGTTGAGGGTTCCCAGTTCTGCATAATGAGTGTAGGGTTTAGGCTCAGGTATTTCATGAATGACAGAATTTTTCCTGCTTTTTCACTGTCATGTGACATTCCCTGGCTCGTTGCTTAGGAACAGACAGAACCTGGGATTATTTAATTTACACTCTTGGAAAGAAGGGTGATTTTTTTGGAAATTAGATTTGAAAAAAGTTGAATATCGAAATTACAATGTGATGTATGTAAATGTTAGAATATGTGAATTCGATACAGGCTCGTAAATTTAATTGTTTTTAAATTAAAATATTCAGAGTTTTTAAAGTTTTCAGAAACTTCCAGGTTTTGTTTAACACTGAATAAATTAAGTTAGTTCCATTTTTATAGTTTTGCAATAATATGTCTAGGTATTTTAATTTTTTTAAAACTTGATCTAATTTTTTCGCAGTACAGAACCAAACCATAATTACTGCTGAATTTCATTCTCATAGACATTACGTTTTATGAAATAGCACATCGATTTCGACTATCTATTCAATGGTCTTTCCATATACCATACGCACAAAATGATCAACCAACCTGAAAACTTCAAAAATAACGAATATTTTAACTGGATTTCGTTGCCAACGGATCATGCTAGATATAAACCTATTACTGCTGGAAATTAATTATTTTGGGAAGGCCGTTGTCTTATTAGCGCTTGTTCGCTGCCCAACTTTTTTCTGTCCTTCAACCCGTATATACACGCCATTTCCTGCACCTGTCCTTTTTTAAAAACATTCGACAACTTCATGGTCATCATAATCCCTTATCCGGCAAGTCCAAAGGGCTACATTCTAAAACGTGACACTTCATCGTGGAAAGAATTAAACATTTTTCATTAATATAATTAAGTTTGTTTCAAACATTATCTTATACTTCAGAAGTGATTGTCAAATGCAACTCGACATGTTTTTTTTCCTCAAATAAAATATTGATAAATTCTGTCTTAAATTACGATAAGTGGGGAATTTATAGGTTAATGTTTAAAAATTTGAGTATAATTTTTTTTTGAAAATTGAATGGTTTCATCTTCTTACGACGTTGTCCTGTAGATTCAGATTATTAGATTGAATAAGATTAGTCTTCAACCCAACAATTTAACAAATAGATTGCTTAAAAAAAAATCTCGTAGAAAGGCTTGGTGCAAGTTAATTTCTTCAAGTACAGTATCGTACGGTATCTGATTCGGAGTCAGCTTCGTCAGTTGGATGTAGTTCCAGGCCCCGCTCTAGAGGCGGCTAAACTGGACATTGGCTTTCGGAGCCGGTATTTAAAAATCAAAACATTATGACGTTGATTTCCAGATGAATCTGAATTAATTACTTTAATTAAAAAAATATGAATTTATTTTTTAAATTATGGCGATTCGTATTTTTGTTCGGGTAGCTTAAATCTAGAACGTGCCCTGATGGTCTTTTAACCCCCCCCCCCCCCCCCCCCCGATCGTTAGACCCGCCTTATTCCGTATTTTGTTCACATTGTCTTTCTTACAATA
Organism: Oedothorax gibbosus; assembly: GCA_019343175.1. Taxonomy (NCBI): domain Eukaryota; kingdom Metazoa; phylum Arthropoda; class Arachnida; order Araneae; family Linyphiidae; genus Oedothorax; species Oedothorax gibbosus. Next base: position 246,280 of record JAFNEN010000280.1, read on the forward strand.
GCCTTAAAATTTCATAGTTAATAAATTTTTATTCACAATGTATTTTTTTTTCATTTGGATATGTTTTTATGATCATCTCTTCAAAAATAAACTTAATTCTGATTTGTAAAACAAATATGTTATTTGAATTAAATTTAATTTAAAATGTGTGCAGTGAAAACAACCATACATGTTGGCCCATTTCTAAGCAGTTCGGAAGGTGTCCGACAAAAGTCCGCGTGTAGCTCTAGTGCGATGGTCTTCTGATGAGGTTTCTTCCAACCGGATGGAGGGTTGTGGTTTTAGAGGTGAGAAGATGCAGGAGGGGCATTTCCTCTACTTGGGAGAGTGAGGAACTCTCCCAAGGACGAACACGTGCTGGCAGAAAACGTGGTTTTAGAGGGGATGGTTGCTGGGATGGATATCTCACTGGGGCTGCATGGTGGGCTAGGGGATTTTGTAGATGTTGGGCAGGAAAATGACTACGAATTTTAGTTAGGGGTTTATATAAGATTAGTTTTATATACCCGGCGTTGCACGGGTGTATCCTAAATACCAGTGATTTGTATTTTATGTCGATTAATCCTCCTTTCCACTGGTCAGCAACCCCTCTGGATTTTATAACCCCTAACTAGCTGATATCACAATAGATTAAAAAAAATTGGATGCCCTATTGAAATCAGGCCCTTCGATTACGTTTGAGTAGCTATGTAGGCGTAGCCGTTCCAGTCGTCCATTGGCAACAAAAGTTTCTTTGAGTTGATACCGACAGTTTTCGTTGAGCATGCCTTTCCATTCCAAAGAAATTATAAAAAATTCCCCCTTAAATCTGATCACCGGTAAGAGTATTATATACATAATATTGTGTAAGCTATTAGATCTGTTTTACAGTGCTTGAAAAACTAATACCTTACTTGTTGAAAGAATCTGAGGATTATTCAGACAATAATACCAGCTTAATTCTCTTTGCTAATCAACTGGAATACATACTTGTTGAAGGTGGCTGGGGAGCCCAGTCGGTTTAGGCGTTCGCCTTGAATGCGGAAGGTCCTAGGTTCGGGTCCGGGCATCGCCAAAATAACTGCCGACCTATGGACGGTCTGTGCAGTCAAAAATGTCCGACGAATGATACCCCGTGCAGAGGGAATACACGTTAAATATGCTCCAAATTCCCACTGCGTACGTTGTCGCTCTTAACCCTTTCACATCTAAAACGGCCCAGGCGGCTGTACAACAAAGGATTCGATAATGATATTCCCATCACATATTACGCGAAAACACAAATCCTGCGCAGCAAAAGTGTTAAAAGTTATGCTGGGTGCCTACTCAGGAGTCGGCTCGTAACTTGACTGTGGTTCTAAATCAGGACGCCCGTTGTCATTGGCCTTTGTGTAGCTCTAGTGCAAGTGCGACGATAATTATACTCAACAGCAATAAGATTGTGTAGTACATAGATTTGTTTTGGAGTGCTTCAAAAACAAATGTCTTACTTATTGAAAGGATATGCTGATTATTCAGACAATAATATACTAGTTTAATTCCCCTAACTGATCAACTGGAATACATATTTGTTAAGAGGAAGAGGGGATGAGAAGTTGGGTTAAGGCGTTCGCCTTGCATGCGGAAAGTCCCAGGTTCGGGTCTAGGCAACGCCAAAATAACTGTTGACCTATAGACAGTCCGTGCAGCCAAAATTTGTTTGCCAATATTTTTGGCTACTCGGACCATCGCGACGGTCCGAGTAGCCAAAAATATCCGACGAATAATACCCCGTGTAGAGGGAGTGTACGTTTTAAATATGCTTTAAAGCTCCGACGCTGCGTAAGTTGTCGCCCTTAAAAGTTGCGGTGGGTGCCTTCTCAGGTGTCGGCTCGTCTGTCACCTGACTGTGGTTCTAAATTAGGACGCCCGTTGCCATTAGCCCTCGTGTAGCTCTAGTGCGACGATAATTCAAACTAGCATTTGTTGAATACTATGGCCATGACCCGTACTCCGCACATTACAGTCAGCTGCCGATCCCCTTCCATCGGCCCCACGTAAACAACCCCACGGCCTTCAAACAAACGGTCGCCCAGCAAAGAATAGTGTACGGCTTTTCAGTTTTGAAATATATATATTGTGTGATTTTTAAATTTTGAACTAAAGAAACGTCTTTCAGCTTTTGTAATGAAACATTCGTTGATCCCGTCGTTATAGTCTGATGAATGACTTGACCATTATTCGGATTTGTTTAAAGGGGAATATATATTTTTTAATAAAAAGGGAACCCATATAAGAGAGGTAATTTATATACCCTTCTTATTTTTTTAAAAAAAAGCCAGTAAGTTTGTAACAGAAACTATCACTTACAACTGCTTCTACACGAAATTTATGCGTCCGATAAAAGCACCCAACACAGCATTTTGTTCTATATTGAACGGAATTCGGAAGGAGGGTACAGACGGACGATAAATGTCACTAACCAATTTTTCCTTTTTTTTTTAATTCGAAAGAATTAAAAAAAGTTTAAAAATCCATCTATGCTAAGTACAGGATGCAGTGTGTGTCAATGTCAAACGAATGCAAGAGTCTGAAGTCCAGCGTTACTTGGGAGGATGTCAAAGGAAGTATGATTGACATGACACGAGATTTCCTAGAGTATTCAACAGACGCAAGAACTCCTAATTATCTTTATCTCTCTGATGAGGAGTAATCTTTAAATTCGGTATTACTTTCAATGTAACTGCCGACCTATAAACGGCCCGTGCAGCCAAAATGTCCGACGAATAATACCCCGTGTGGAGGGAGTGCACGTTAAATATTCTTCAAAGTCCTAACGCTGCGTACGATGTCGCCCTTAACGGTTGCGTTGGGTGCCTGCTCAGGTGACGGCTCGTCGCTCGACTGTGGTTCTAAAATACGACGCCCGTCGCCAAAAGCCCTCGTGTAGCTCTAGTGCGACGATAATTCAAACTAAACTAAATTACTTTAATGTTTTGTTGAATACGAAGCAAAATTTTATTGGTATGTTTAAAAATGCGAAATTTAAATTTTTAAAAATTTTAATTTATTTTTCCGAGCAATCAAGGAAAACAGATTTTGTCGTTTTTGAAAATTATGTTGTAAAACTATTTATGAACTCGAAAAAAAGATGGACAAGGACCTCTCCGTAAGTTAGCAATTAAATCTAATTTCAAACCTTTAAAATTTATCAACCATCTGATATATGTATTAATATCGAAAACCATATTGATCATCTGATTGCTCATTGGACACATAATCGCCTAATTACAAAATAAAAAATTAACGACTTTACCTATATAAGTAATTCATTTCGGGCCCCAGCTGTTAATTTCATAATATCTTTCGACATGGGGCCCCCATTCCCGGCGTGAATTACCGTCATGAAAAGGGCCCCCTAATGAGGGCCAAGGTGGCTGAGCTTATCGGGCGTTTATGGGCGGACACCTGTGTTGTGACAGCGGGCCCCCGGGTGTGGGGTTTTAAAGTTGTTTAGATAGCAGTTATGCTATGTCACTGTTATTTAAAGGGTATTAGATTGGCAGATCACGTGACTTCCAATGCTAACGACGGGACGCGCATGGAGGCCAAATAAGGGGGCAAAATGGCCAGTGTTGCTGCCACTTTAAGGAGAAAAATACTACGAAAAAATACCATTTAATTCTAAAATTACAAAAAAAATACTGGAAAAGGATTTAAAGTCACTAAAAAGATTCCAAAATGCAGCTAGTATTTTACGATATTTTTTTGTAATTTTAGAATTAGATGGTATTTTTTCGTAGTATTTTTCTCCTTAAAGTGGCAGCAACACTGGCCATTTTGCCCCCTTATTTGGCCTCCACGCGCGTCCCGTCGTTAGCATTGAAGGTCACGTGATCTGCCAATCTAATACTTTAGCTCCTTACCATAGATATTGTAATCACTCCGTGGGTACCAGGCAGAATGTGATCACTTATTGGGAATGAGATTGAGAAGAACCCTATTTAAAATTACTTAGTTTTATTTAAACCTATTTACATTATTTACAAAGCCAACAACTAAATCTTGGGTGATGCAGAGTGCCGAGAGATTATCACCAGCCTAGCAGCATCCGAGCATCTCCTTCGCAGAGGTCATTGTAGCGACTATATATTGGCTGGCTCATTTGCATATCTTCTGCTTGCACGCTTGGCGCGGAAACGATCGGAACCAACACTTGGTCGTTCACGCGACCTTGCGCGAGCTCTACATTTCGATGCAGAGCAAAGATTATGCAGTGACGTAGGGCAGCCACATCTACTCCCCCTCCAGTGTCAACGAAGTTACGCGGAAGCGTACCTTCCTACCGTACCTGGTAGTCACCGGAGTTGGCATTGCTGGTTCTGCTGAAATTGGTGTTTCTGGCTCTGGCTGAGATTCACACAAAAGAAAGGCTGGCTTGAGCCTGTCTATAGAAATAAAGGTTATCTTGTTATTAATTTTCAACTTAAAAACCTTGTCAGTCCTTGACAAAACTTCATAAGGTCCTTTGTAGGGAGATTGCAATCCTCGGCGAACTCCATATACGCGAACGAAAACATGGGTGCACTTTTGTAGATCTTTGTGGATGAACACTTTCCGTCGCGTATGAGCTGAAGTTGGTACTGGTTGTAGATCGTTCATGATTTTTTGTAGCTTACCGACATATGTTGACTGGTCTGTTTTCACCTTGCTTTCTGTGAAAAACTCACCAGGCAATTTGATGTTGGTGCCGTAAGTCAACTGTGCAGGCGTAGCTGTCAAGTCTTCCCTGTAAGTTGCACGCCAACCCATCAAAACCGTCGGTAACGCGTCTGCCCATCCCTGGTTTGCATGGCATTTGATAGAAGATTTGAGATATCTGTGAATTCTTTCTATGGCCCCGTTCGCGGATGGGTGGTACGGTGTGGTGCGGATTGTCCCAACGCCTAGTAATGCAGCTAATGACTTGAAAAGGCTCGACTCGAACTGTCGTCCTTGATCCGTGGTTATTCGTGATGGGACCCCGAAGCGGCAGATCCAATTTTCGTACAGCGTACGGGCCACTGTTTCAGCAGTGATGTCTTGGATGGGAAATGCTTCAGGCCATCTTGTAAACCGATCTATGACAGTCAGACAGTAAGAGTATCCTCTTGATGGGGGAAGTCTTCCTACGATATCTACATGGAGGTGCTCGAATCTTTCTGAGGGCAGCTGGAACGATCCGACAGGTGATGTTGTATGCCTGGAAATTTTATTGCGCTGGCATTCGATGCATGATCTTGCCCAGGTTGCAACGTCCGTCCTCATGGAGGGCCAGACGAATCGTGCTCCTAGTAATTTCTGCGTCGCTCGTATTCCAGGATGAGATATCCGATGAAACTGGTTGAACACAATTTTTCTGAAACTGGCTGGCACGAATGGTCGAAGCACACCTGTAGATGTATCGCAGTAGAGGTTGGAGTTCTGGAACTGCATGGGTTGAAGCTTTAGGCTTGTACCTTCAGGTCTGTTTAGCAAGTCCTGCAACTCTTTGTCTTCTTTCTGGACTTCCGCCATTTTCTGGTAGTCGATTGGAGATGGGGTGTCAATAGTCGAGATTCTACTAAGAGTGTCGGCAACTACGTTGGCTTCTCCTTTGACATGTTGAATGTTGGTTGTAAATTGGCTGATGAAATCCAGATGTCGGAGTTGTCGAGGACTAGCTTTTTCTGATTTTGCTGAAATGCAAACGTTAGAGGTTTGTGATCTGTGAGGACAACGAATTGGCGGGCTTCCAGCATGTGACGAAAATGCTTGATGGCTGCGTACACTGCAAGCAATTCCCTGTCATAGGCACTATATTTTTTCTCTGCTGTTGACAACTTTCTTGAAAAATATGCAAGAGGTTGTTTACCGTTCGTACCGATCTGTTCTAAGACTCCTCCGATGGCTGAGTCTGAAGCGTCGACAGCTAGAGAGATAGTTGCGGAAGATGAAGGGTGGGCTAAAATTGGTTGGGTAGCCAGGTCATTCTTGCACTGCTGAAAAGCTTTTTCTGCTTCCTCAGTCCAGATAATTTGTCGCTTATCATTTTTCTTGGCGCCTTTCAAGAACTGGAACAACGGGGCTTGGGTTTCTGCAGCTCTGCTGATGAAACGACGGTAAAAGTTATTCATGGCTAAAAATCTTCTCATCTCTTGAACAGTTGAGGGTTTGGGGAAATTGACGATTGCGGAAACTTTATCTTCCATTGGTTGGGTTCCTTGGGCGGTAATCCTGTATCCCAGAAAATTGACTTCTGGCTGACCAAAATTACACTTCGAAGGGTTGATTCGAATTCCATATTCTTGGAATCTCTGGAAGATCAGACGAAGATGGTGCATGTGCTCCTTTTCATCTTTAGACGACACTAAAACGTCGTCAATGTAAGCTGTACAGAAGTCAAGGTCTTGTAAAATGGAGTGTATGAACCTTTGGAACGTTTGAGCTGCGTTGCACAATCCAAAACTCATGAACGGGAACTCGAAAAGACCGAAGGGTGTGATGACAGCGGTTTTCTGTATATCCTCTTCTCTCACAGGAATTTGATGGTAGGCACGGAAAAGGTCGATCGTTGAAAAGATGGTTTTTCCTTCAAGCTGTTGTGCTACGTCATGGATGTGTGGGATGGGATACCTGTCCGGCTTGGTGACGTTGTTAAGCCGTCTGTAATCCCCGCACGGTCTCCAGTCTCCGTCTTTCTTGGGTACCATGTGCAACGGTGAAGCCCAACTACTTTTTGATGGTCTGCATATTCCTTGGTTGATCATGTATTGAAACTCTTGCTTGGCAATGGCTAGTTTTTCAGGTGTTAGCCTTCTTGCTCTTGAAAACACTGGGGGTCCAGTAGTCTCAATGTGATGCTCCACTTGGTGGTTAATCTTAACCGGATTAGACACTTTGATGATTTCTGGAAATTCAGACAGCAGGTCTTTGTACTTGGAATCTTGGGCTAGAAGAGAGATAGTTCCGTATGACAAGGCTATCACTGGAGCAGAAACCTTTCTTCCGGTGCTTGTATCGATAAGGCGGTTGTTCTTCATATCGACCAGCAAACCGAAGTTTTTCAGGAAATCAGCTCCAAGTATAGGGTGAGATACGGCTGCTATCACGAACGGCCAAGGTAGTGATCTTCGGAGGTTGAGGTCCACATGTAGAAGCTTTTCACCAAAAGTAGGAATGGACGTACCGTTGGCGGCGTACAGCTTCATTTTCCCAGGTGGTCGGTTTCTTTCTTGAGGGGTTTGAGGTGGAACAATTGAGATTTCAGCACCTGTGTCAATCAAGAAACGTAATCCAGTGGATTTGTCGACTAGGAACAGCCTCTTTGGTTGGCCGTGGTCGCTTGTGGCCTCAAGCGACGGCCCTGTTAGTTTTCCGGAACAAATTGGCACGGCTTGTTGCAATTTCTAGCCTCGCTTCCAAATCTTTGGTGGTACCAGCATACTCCTGAACTTGGATCGAATCTGCTTCGGGAGTTGGATCTGGTTCTGGGAAACCTTCCACGAGAATGACTTCTAGATGGTCTTCTCCTTCGTGATCTGGAATTCTGGAGATCCTGAATCATCCTGGAAAGTTCAGCAACTTGCATCCCAAGGTTGTGGCAATCGTTGCATGGATTTCTTGCCTGGTCAACGAGATGGATGGTAGGGGAATCAGTCACTTCCAGGATCTTGTCGGCCATAGTTGCCACGGCGTCCAATTTCTCGGTGCTGGCTGCCAGGATTTGCTGTACAGCTGTTGGTAGCCGCTGGAGCCACAGGTTCTTGAGGAGGTCTTCAGGTACCGTAGGGATAGGTCACGCATTTTCCGTAGAAGCTGGCTTGGCTTTCCATCTCCTAATTGTAGTTCCTGTAGAAGCATCTTGATCCGGTGAGTCTCGGAGTCAGCATACTGCTCAACCAATCGTTTCTTTAGGGTTTCATACTTCTTGGTGGCTGGTGGATTGACGATGATGTCACTCACTTGGGCGATGACGTCCGTTTCGATCGCGGATACCACGTGATGGTACTTAGTCTCGTCTTGAGTGATACCGGCGATGACAAAATGGCTTTCTATCTGGGCGAAGTACAGCGTCGGATTCTGCTTCCAGAACGGCGGAGCCTTGAAAGCTACACGGGATATTGTTGGTTGGAGAGCCGTAGGGGTAGCACCTTCAACTCCCGGAAGAGATTTTGTTGCGTCATCTTCGGTTTGTGTACCTCTCTCCTGCTCGTCATCACTGGCCATTTCGGTTGGAAGGACTCGAACGGTTCAGGTGTGCAGAAGGTCAGCTTAGTCCTTTGAGTCCGGGTCACCACTTTGTAATCACTCCGTGGGTACCAGGCAGAATGTGATCACTTATTGGGAATGAGATTGAGAAGAACCCTATTTAAAATTACTTAGTTTTATTTAAACCTATTTACATTATTTACAAAGCCAACAACTAAATCTTGGGTGATGCAGAGTGCCGAGAGATTATCACCAGCCTAGCAGCATCCGAGCATCTCCTTCGCAGAGGTCATTGTAGCGACTATATATTGGCTGGCTCATTTGCATATCTTCTGCTTGCACGCTTGGCGCGGAAACGATCGGAACCAACACTTGGTCGTTCACGCGACCTTGCGCGAGCTCTACATTTCGATGCAGAGCAAAGATTATGCAGTGACGTAGGGCAGCCACAGATATCATAGTTAGACTTGCATGCGAATGGCCCCAGGTTCGGGACCGGACATTGCCGAAATAACTGCCGACCTTATAAACGGTATTATGTGCTGCCAAAACTAGTACCCCGAGCAGAGGCAGTGCACGTTGAATAGGGCTCATAAGTCCCGATGCCGAGTAAGATTCCGCTATTAATGTTGCTTTGGGGCCTACTCAAGTGTCGGCTCGTCACTTGACTGTAGTTCTAAATTATGACGCCCGTCGCCAATAGCCCTCGTGTAGCGTGCTCTATTGCAATGATAATTCAACCTAACCTGTTATTTTAAACTTTTTTTTTTGTTTACATTTATATTAATTTCCTAATATCGACTTGTACTAATGTATGCATAATATTCTTGACAACTATAGTAGATTCGATAAATTGGTGAACACTTCCTTTCAAAGCACGAGGTAATTTAATGCTCATTACAAATACTCTAGGGATCTGCATGCATCCAGAATAATGACTTTGGTAAACGTGGGTTGTCATATAGCCACGACTGATCCGACTCAGTATCTAGTGACTCTAATTTCCAGATACCTTGGTTATTATAAGAAAATACTATTTATTATTTATTTTATTTTGAGGGTTTGAGAGTTTTTAGTTGGAAAAACGCTGGTCTTCTCATTTTTAGGTCATCGGACCATATTAAAAGAACAGGTTAAACGACAGCAATCTGTGCTTCATTATCATCACTCTCTCTTCCCCTGGGTGTGTTAGGAATCACTTTACATCTGGATAGATAAAACCTGGGACTTGAAAGAAAAAATAAATAAAATATCATACTAAACATAGGGGCCTTGTTCTTGAGTAATTCATTTCGTTGCAACAATTTAATTCAAACATAAGGGGGCGTCTGACAAAATTACCATAAAACTTGTTTGATACAATTAACAAAAGCGCAATTTACCATAATTATTTATAACTAATTAAAAATGAGGACGAAGAAGTTTATAACACAAAAAACTAGAGGAATGTAACACTACACGACTTTCAATTATCAATTAATAAATCAATACACACATGTAAAGGTTATTATATAATTAATAAAGTAATTTTAATATATACCTTTTTTTTAAAACCTAAAAGTTCTATGGTAACTACCCGTTGCGCATGCACAATTTTCTTGAAAATCTGATTATGACGTTTAACAGGTACTAGGTACCCGTGTACCAAATTTGAAGTCCGTAACTCTTTTACGCTCCACGCTATAGAGTGGTTTCTGACAGACGTGGCTACAGTCCCTGGACAAATTATTAGACGCACTGTATTTTGTTTAGTAATGATGAAAACATAGCAAAGAATGCCATATCATTAAAAAAGATGTCGATATATGTATTAAGTATAGCAGATAGTATTTTCTATTCAATAGCTTAAGTTTAGGAACACAAATGTCCTTCTAAAGGTATTTTGTTCATCATTGATTGATACATGAAATCTTGCAGTGCGTCTAATAATTTGTCCGGGGACTGTATGTTTGAAAACCACTTTTTTAGAATCACCACTCTTTAAGACGTGTAGAAATACCACAAGATCTCCATTTCGGATTTTCAACCCCATCCCAGTAATTTCATTACCTTACATTTCATATTAGGTTTTTGAAAACAAAAACTTGTAATAACGACTTCACTTCTCTCTGAAAACAATAATCGAAAACAATGTATATTTTTAGGTTGGAATATCGTGACCAGAAGGCGTCGACAGACGGCTGTTGGTCAGGCATCTGGAGCAGATGTTGCCACTTTTAAACTGAAAAGTAAATAAGAAAAGACGTTGTTTTTCTTACAGTAAAGCCCATAACAGGGAATCGTCTTTCGCTCCAGATGGCCTTATCATAGGAGACGATAGGAAATTAAATGGGACACACGAAAGTCTTGACGTTCTGTCACTAATATTTTAGACATATATATTTTTTAAAAAAATCTCTTAGTTAGTACACTCTAAAAACTAAATGTGTAAACTTGAAAATTTACACACGATTATGGTGGGTATATTTCAAGAATTACACATATGAGCCACCAAATTACGCATTTGTATGTGTAAATGAGAGGCGTGTAAATTGACAAATGGTCAAAAACACATATTTATGTGTAAACATGAAAATATCAAGCATTTTACCCAAAATAACTGCCGACCTATAATCGACCCATGCAGTATTATAAAGATAGAACGAAATTATAGCTATTGTTTACTATTGCAACTGCTTTTCAGCTGCCAATTTACACTACGTTCTTGAATTGAGCTTTAGCGCAGTCAAAGAGCGCTTTGTTTTCGCAAACTTCTATCAAACAGTTTGATAAAAATCGTATAATAAAAATGCAAACAGTATTTAAAACAAACAGTTGTTGCTGAAAATACGATTAGAACACATTAAATAATTAAATATTGTTTTTTAAAGTAACTTTAAATATTTGTAAATCGTTTGAAAAAACTTTTGAAGAATGTATAGTACTACTCAACTCCCTATTTTATTAAAATAATAGTTATCTCTTCGTGTTCTTTTCGCTGTGGAATATTTTTGCGGTAAAGGCTTCTATGGATTTCAGAAAAAGAAATAAATGTTAAAAATTAGTTATAACTTCGAAGTCAATTAAAAAAAGAAGATAATTTTATAACGCCACTCTTTCGTATGAATTTCGCCAGCAGGTGATGTGTGCAATACAAAATGTTCAGCTGGTTTTTATCGGAAGAGTTGAAAAGAAAATAAGCGTATTCGAAGATTCGATTCGGAAAACATCGGTCAATTGTTTTGCTCTTCCATACCAGAAAATTGAATTGTTGTCGCTGTCTTATTATAGCTATCAAAAAAGTCCTATCGGCAGTTCGATATTCTCACATTCGATTATTTCAAACGTAATGTTTAATCATTTTCATATATAGCTCAAAGTGTTTTTAAAAATATGTGTGCTGGAAATTCTGAAACAACATTTTTTTTGTTGGAAAGGTTTGGATTATTTTGTTAAAAAATTTATCAAGGTAAGTGTAAGTAATGTAATACTTTTTTCTTTTGAAATAAAAATGTTTTCTATAAATTGCTTTGGTTTCTTCATTCAACCGATACATATAGTATTATTATAAAATTATTTAGTTATTACTTGTTAAAAAAAAAAACAGTAGGGAAACCTTTATAATCTCTACTTCTTTATAGTTAAAAGTATTATTTTTACGATGTATATTTGTGTCTTAAATTCTGGATATTAATCAAGAATGTTTTACATTCAAAGATAAATTTATTTTTTGTGTAATGATACATTACATTTTTGTAACTTGCTGTTTTTCTTTTAAAGTAATTTTAATATGTAAAGTCAAAGTGCTAAATCACTATAATTTAATATTTAACAGTTTGTTGTCTTTTAAAATAGTTTCTTCTAAGTTTGAAAAAATATGTAATTGTGACAATTATATTTTAATGTTAATAGTGGATTAGTTTTAAATTTAACTTTATATTCTACGGTGGATACACGGAAAATGCAAAATGGAAAATTTTAACAACGGAGAAATAAGAAACGGAACTTCTGTAAATACACGGGAAAATACTTAACGAAACAGGAAAGTCCCGGCAACTCTGCTGCCGGTACTTTTCCCTTTAATTTCAGTAAAAAAATTTTACAGTGTATCATGAATTGAAATTACTTGATATATAAGAAGTAGTGTAGCATTATTATTGTGTTGTTTGTTGTTTATTAAAATTGGATGGTAATTTCCAAAGTGATTAAATCTATAAAAAATATTCCACATTATTTTTATTTTTTGTTTCATGTTATAACTCAATACATTTTTGTTGCCTAAAATTATGTATTAAGTGTTATCTGGTTAGGCATGTATATTGTATGTATGCATTTCTAAATTACTCAATAAAGTGTGTATTTCTGAAATACTCAATAAAGTGTGTCTTTCTCAATTAATCGGTAAAGTGTGTAATTCTCGATTGCACAGTAAAGTGTGTAATTCTCGATTGCACAGTAAAGTGTGTAATTCTCACTCACACAGTCAAGTGTGTAAACTGAAATTACACGCTTTATTACACACATAAACAAATCATTCTAGTGGCAAAAAAATACCTGCTTTAGTGTGTAAATTTACGCATTTAGTTTTTAGAGTGTAGGCAACATCTGATCGCTGATACTATTTTAATTTTGATACATATTAACTAGTAAAATGGTGGTTTGATTCGGAAAATTGCTAAGAGCTAATCAATTTAGTTTGACTTTTTTTTATTATATTTTATCATTTATTTTATTAATAATTTCTATTAAATTTGAGCCTGATATGGTTATGTAATTTCTTAAATTGTGCAAGGGGTATTTTTAAATTTACAAGCCGTTTTATGTCGTAGTCACTTCACATTCACTTCACATTCACTATTTTCACTTTTAAAAGTATTTAAATGATGTTTGTTTCCACTCAATTTGATTAATTATTTCAATGCCTCTCATTAAAAATTGCATCAAGCAGACATACATTTTTTTTAATAAGGGAAAAACGTTTTTAAAAATAGGTTTCTGTTTTTTTTACTGTTCCTTAATGTTAAGTTTCTTTGAAATGTCTTTTTTAGTTCTTTAATGATTTTCTCTTCGTGTTTAAGCATTTTATTTATAAGAAAAAAGTACTATTACAAATGATATTTTCTGTAAATAAAATCTTTAACTATGTGTTAGGATTTTTAAAAAAAAAAGTAGATGTCCTCAGTTTTAGCTTTTATTATTAGTGTAGATTTCAATTTTATTTTTAAAAATTAAGGAAATGAACATTGATTGAGACATTTTGATATTAAGTTTCAAACAACTATTTCAGCGGTATTTTTAGTGTTTGCATTATTTTCTTGCAAAGAGAAATAAAAGTTAAAAAAAATCAAGTTCAGTTCTCTAAAGATGCGGAGAAATTAAGCATTTATTAACGTAAGTAAAGATCATATAACAGATATTTCCAATTCCAGATGGCTTTATCTTAAAAGTGACGATAGGCATTCAAATGCAACATAAAAAAAAATATCTTTATGTTTTCTGTCGTCGTCTTGCAAATCAGGAAGTCCTGTCTTGCTTTGTCCACGCGACCGCCGTTATCTGTTTGAGCAAAAAGTTTATCGCCATTAGGCTTATGCTGAATGAAGATTTATGACAGATTTCCTGTGTGTGTCGGTTAAAGTCCGTTTTGAAAAGAGTTACAATTCTTTTTAAAAATTCAATCGATGGATCTAATCGATCCTGGACACTCGATAAAAAGTACAATTTAGTTTTTAACAAGAAGTTGTAAAAGTAATAAAATAACCTACTTTACTGTTACTTAAATATTTACTGAACTTCTCGTCACCTGACTGTGGTTCTAAATTATGACGCCCGTCGCAAATAGCCCTCGTGTAGCTCTAGTGTGACGATAACTCAAACTAAAGTAAACTAATTCAATAGGAAATTCGCCGACAGATAGTAGACAGATGTCCGTCCGGACGTACTGACAGACGGACAAAAAGTATGAAAGTTGGGTCTCTGAGGTCACACCTTTCTAACAAAACAAGAATTTTTAAGATCCGACGGATAGAACATATTTTGGAAGGAAGGTACGGACAGACTGACGGACGTAAATGTCAGTACTATTTCATTTTCAAATGGATAAAGTTTCTCATGCAATTGTTGATGTAGCAACAGTGATTAAAATGACTTAAAATTGAATTCCAATGCTAATTCAATGGGAAATTCGTTGACAAACAGTAGACGCTGTCCGTCCAGACGTACAGACAGACGGATAAAAAGCATGAAAGTTTGGTCTCTGAGGTCAACCTCTCTGAGGTACTTTTTCAATGAAAAAAGAATTTTGAAGTTCCGATGGATAGAACTGATTTTGGAAGGGAGGTACGGACAGACGGACATCGTCAGCATGTTAATACCTACTTTTTCATTTTATTTTAATTCTTTCGAATTAAAAAAATAAGTAGGCTAAAAATCCTTGATAATGCAATGGGCATGTTTTAGGTCGTGGGTGGTAACACAAATGTTTTAATAACAATAAATTCTTTCTCGAGCCTCGATTGTCGGAGCACCGATCGCAAGAAGTGCAAGAAGAAAGCTGAACGAAATTTCTTCACATGAAACAACACAATTTTCTATGGTTTCAGAATCTCTTTATGAATTGAGTTATAGTGTTGAATAGAAACAAGTAGGTTTGTAACAGAATCTGTCACTTAACCCGCCTCCACACAACAGTTGTGTTTAACAGGTAAAAAGGCGACAAACACAGCATTGATATTCTATATTAAACATTTACATGCTAAATTTGGCTAGTTTCATTTATTTTATTTCGAAAATTTAATAATTATTACTTATTGTTTGCAAAAATTAATTTATATTTCAAAGAATAAATATGCTTTATTCCCTCACTTTTAAATAGAATGAAAACATTTCATATCAACATACAACGAATCTCGTAGTGAAATATATTTGACGTCATTTTAAAAAACTGATCGATGTCACCAAAATAAATTTATTTTAATTTATTGTCTAAAAGAATTAAAGTTTATAGAGCGATTGTTGCGATGGCAATGGTGATTTAATTCTAATAAAAATGTCTTCCTATGCTTTTTAAATGAGCATTCAATTTTGCAGTTTTTTAAATAATTGAAGTACTTCGAATTCGAATTCTTTTCTGAAATTTTCAATGTATTCGAATTTTGATGCGCTGAATTTTTTGACGTATCACACTTGCCTGTAGCATATGTAATTTGGGCTATGGAAATGGGTGACAGACAGACGGACAGACAGACATACGGACTGAACGATTATAATACCTTCCTCTTTTTACGTTATAAACGTAGTGTTGAATTGAAAAAAAAACGAATATAATTTAATCATAAATAAATGGTTGTATTAGATTACTTATGTTGCTTAACTTTTTGTTCAAGCAGTTGAAAATTTAAGTTATTATTTTTTTTACTCTTTCGTCTGGAGTCGCATATTAAAATTATGGACACGTACTGCCACGTTAGCACTATATTTAAAGAGCCTCAGTAAAAATATGAAACAACACTTAAAAAGTTCTTTTACAGATAATACTTTCAAAATTTATAAATTTAAAATCAATCCTTTATTTAAAAATTAGTTCTATAAATTGTGTAAAAAGAAAAAAAAAACATTTAATGCGACTAAGTTAATAAATAAAAAAAGTTTTTGAGCATATTGGATATTTTCTTTATATTTGATCCGAATTGAGTCCAGTTGAATAGGCAAGTTAAAAATATTTTTAAATTTTATTTAACTAGCTTTTTTTATAGAAAAGGCTATCATGAATCCGAATATCGGGTTAAAATGTTGTTAAAAATTGTTTATTTAATCATAATGGTTTTTAAATCATTATAAAAACATCCGGAAATCAAAAACGGCTTCGGTGACTGTTTTTGCGGAAACTCTACTTCACCAAACACTTTCAAAGAATGTGCCGCCGAATTGTTTACAAATCGAAGACACTATATATACATTATTCAGCAGACTATCAAATGACTTCCTTTTCAGATGGATATCGAAACTAGCTATTTTAAAATTTGAATTAATGGTCAAAAAGGTCTTAGAAAAGTGTAAAAATGAAGGTTTTACAATTTAAGACAATGTGATTCGGTTGGGGGTGATGCATTCTATTTTAAGCAGGGGGGGGGGGGGTGCAATAATTCCCGATGGGCTTCTTTCATGTGACGTAGAATCATTCCAGATTTCATTTCTAGATTTCATTTTGTTGTTTTGGTGATTAGTGGTATGACATAAGCTCCGACCAATACATTGATTAACCAATTAATACCTTATTTTCATTCCAGTGTAACTGTTGCCATTCAAGACGTGAAACATGCCCAATAGGAGAAAACTCACAAAACCTTCCCTATGTTTTTAATCCCATAAAAATACCTACGCCTCCAGGCTATTGCAATGACTCCACTAAAAAAATAGCACTTTTGTCGTTATGTGTCATTCGAGTTTTAACAAAATTAAATTTAAAAAAAAATCTATTTACAAATTAATTTAGGCATGGTAGCTATAGTGCTAAATGGCACAGACATGTAACCCTGGCAACCTCTTCAATCTGAGCGATCTTGGTGATCGGTGTTGCTTAGCAACAACACCCTCGAATGTGGGTGGTAAAGTTTTCATTTGAAGGATTACGTGAAAAAAAATCCAGTTTCATTACTGTCGAAAATGAGTAGAATACCATTTTATAATTTAATGCTGATAGAAAATATGCAAAAGTATACTGTACACTGCAAAAGTCTGTTGGTTTTACAGAAAAAAAAACTGTTAGCTGGTGTAGCAAAAAAAGAAATCACTGCATAATGTACCAAAAAAAAATCTGTTTAGTTTATTAGAACAATTTGTAATTTTAACGATAAAGCTGTTTTTTTAACATACATATTGTAAAGAAAATGCGAAATGTTACCTCTCCCCAGGGTCAAATTGAACCCCCCGGTCACCCTTTAAGTGAGTTCCAAAGAGCCTTTAATATTTAAAGGGAATTTCGAACGCACAGATCTTTAGAGCAGGTCCATAGCCTTAAAGATTGGTAAAATTCGTTACACAGAAATTATCCAAATAACCGTATAAAAGTTTATTGGTTGGTCAGTTTTATGGGCGGTTAAAAACAGAAAAAAAATTGAATTAAACAGCATATTTTTTTACAGAAACTTTTTAAAATAACAGTTTTTCTGTAAATATATGGATTCTTTTTTTTCTGTAAAATTAAAAACATTTTTATAGTATATATTTTTTTTTGTCGATATGATAGTATTTAGTAAATAAAGTTGAAATAAGCAAGTTAATGCTTCGAACCTATTTAAAAGGTTAGTTTCTGGCATATCAGCTCAAACGGAGCCTAATGGTTTTTTGCTTGCTATCGTCACTTTTTCTATTTTAGGGTTTCCGCGTTCATTTAAATGCAATTGCTTCCCCTAGTCAAATTCATTATTTAGGATTTTTCAATCCTACAGTTTCATTTTTTTCTTTAATAACTTTTTATTTCATTTTGTTGAGAGCTTAGTATTATAATTTTATTCCTGTTGGGTGTGAGTTCTTTCTCTATCTAATGCAATTCAAGAACAATTTTAAAATGCTTTTGACAAGACCCTTTTTTCCGAAACTGATTTCGCACCGTACGCGGAAAAGAGACCTATCGACCAAAATTGACTTTTTAAGATAACACTACTATAGGATGCAAAATTTTGATATCTATCGATTGGTGCAATCGGCATAGCGATCCGAGCCCTAGTTCGGCTGCAATTAATAGATAGGTCTTTCTTTCGCGTTCGTTTTTGGATGAAACTAGCGGGAAGAAAGACCTATCGCACCTGGCGTTTTTTCGTTATGCGTTTTGCAGGTGCGGCGCCAGCGATGAAGTTAAGTTTGAAGTGCTTAAATTGAAAGGTTGAAAACGGTTATTTATTTTTTTCTTTGTTTCTTTATTTGAAATACTCATTCGAAAGCTCTGTTTTGTGGTATTTAGTACAATAAATATATATAAAAAAATTCATGTAATATGTGTAGATTACAAAATGATATGTCAATATGTATAGATATTTTTTTTTTCAAATTAATATTTTAGCAAACGATAAATAGTTTTAAATCGTTTTCAACGTCGGTATTTTACTATAAATCTAAACTCAATTGCTACAACTCTACAGTTTGCGATATAAAGTCAGTGAATTCAACTGCATACTTAAGGTATGAAGTAATATTCTTACAACTTACTTTTAAAATTTAAAACTTTTTTTTATATTTTCAAGAGTTTTAAAATGATTTTAAAATTTTAATAATGCTTCAAAATTTATTTTTGTTTTAATTTTAAACATGATACATAGTAAAAATTCAGATTGAAAGGTTTTTGTAGAAAAAAATGTGGATATCATTTCTTATATCTTGTAAGTCCTGATTTTGTAAAAGTGATTCGTTTCATATAACACCTATTTTTTATATAAACAAACTATTATGATTTCAATTATTGAATATATTAAATTATAAAAATAAAAATGACTTTAAAATAATATCGTAATTACATGATAAGAGATAAACCTTATTACATAAACTTCATTAAATTGGTTAAACAAGCTTTTTGTTAAATTTAATTTTTAAAAAATATTCTTATTGTTGATCAATATATTATTAGATTATAAAAATGCATTAAGTAAATGAGTATTCTTCATAAGTATGTTTCCTTAATATTTAGAATGAATTTAGCAGCAAACTTTTTAGGACCGGTCTTCATAAGAGCCGTTTAAAGTTTTGGTAAAAATTCGAATTATCACAAAATTGATCCAAATGAACCTAGATCAAAAATATTTGGCATGGATAACAGTTTTATGAGTATCAAAAGGTATGCATAGTCATTTTTTACTTTAAATTTGCCTTTGATGAGATTTTTTCAGATAGGTCTTTCTTTCGCGAACAAAATCGTTCAAATTTGTACGCGAAAGAAAGACCTATCTGAAAATATCTCAGCAAAGGCAAATTTAAAGAAAAAAATTACTATGCATACCTTTTGATACTCATAAAACGGATATCCATGCCAAATATTTTTTCTAGGTTAATTTGGAACGATTTTGTAATAATTTGAAATTTTACTAAAACTTTAAACGGCTCTCCTGAAGGACCTGAAGAATGGTCTTTTTCGCGATAGGTCTCTTTTCCGCGTACGGTGCGATTTGTAAAACTGTTTTTTACCTTTATATTTCTTAAATTGTAAATTTAAAAATAAGTTGTATCACGAAACTGACATCGTCATTTGATCTTCCTTTGTCTATAAAATTGAATTTTATTCTTGTTCGAAATTCACCAATAAGCTGAAAACTATAAGATTTTTTTTTCATAAAATATCACTTGGAATTATTCTGCACATTTTTAAAATCTGCGCCTGATAAATCTGATGTTCAGATTCCTAAATAGCTTTTTCTATAAAAAAAATTCTAATTAAATGAAGATTAAAAATAGTCTGTAATTTCCTATTGTAAAAGCTATTTGCTGGTGTGAGTAGTCCTATGTTTTCCCCCTTAGTAAACGATAAAAAAAGGTTTCGAAATCGTTTTCCAGTAGAAATTATTTGTTTTCGTTGGATTCCTGCCAGTAAGAATGTTTTTTGCCGCCATGTCAGAAGAACGAATATAATTTACCGAAATGTTGTCCATGGAATATGCCATGGGCTGTGAAAGAGATTAACACAAGTTGTGCAATTCTACGATAAAATAGAGCACTATACTTATCCAACGTTGTACTATGTTATTTAAAAGCTTTCTTACACAATGCTAAATGCGACATTTTCAAATAAAGGAACAGGAAAGAGTGTTTGTCAATCATTTCCTCTAATTATAAAATCTGGGTAATCTGGAATTATCAAAATATCCTAAAATCCAAACTCAGATTTAGATTGAATGTATTATTATGTGCGTTTTTAAATAACGAAATAGAAAACGTCTTTAAAATTTTATATTAGTATTTAAATTTTACCGATAGATAACGAAACGCTTAAAGCACATTCCAGTCGACTATTTCAAGATTTTTTCTGAAGAAACGACGAATTCTATTGTCAAAACTAGCTTCTATAATTAAAAATTAATAATAAATTAGAATGAAAACAAATTCATACTTTGAAGTCTCAAATTCGAGTTCATACATGTTCTTAACCTATTATCGACCAATTTGTGAACCTCATTAACAACGCATTTCAAATATGTTAATGTGCGATTGTATGTTGATATGGAATGTATTACTTCTTTTTAATTTTGATCAGTATTACATATCCTTTGAAATACAAAGGAATTTAGCAAACGATAAGTAATAATTAACGAAAAGTAATTTAATTTTGTTTAATATGGAACTGAGTGCTGTGTTTGGCTCTTTTTTAGACGATGAATTTTGTATGGAAACAGTGTTAAGCGACAGTTTCTGCTAAAAAAAACCTTCTCTTTTTTTTAATATAGAGATTCCTAAACGTGATACCTCCATTAAAAACTTTTAATTTATTTTGAAGAATTTCTTCTTTTAAAGATGGGTCTCAAAAAAAATGTTTCTTTAAAACAGAACAGTAACATGGAATACTAGTCTCCTAAATTCATAATATACATTGCTCAAAACAATTATGGGAATGCATGGTGTTTAAACCCTCCCCCCACCCCAGAGGTGCCGATCCCCCCCAGAGCTAACGACGCACCCCCCCCCCCTAGAAAATTATTACCCCCCCCCCCACCAAAAAAAACCGGTGAGGATTTTTTATTTATATATTTATATGGGCTAATGGGAGTACCTAACCAAAGTAGCCTCTAACTACATCTTTACGGTGTGTATAGAAAACATTATAGTAAAATTATATTTCAAGTACCATCGAATGGGGTAACTTAACTTTATCCCAAGAAATAAACCCTAGTACTGACTTTCATCTTAAATATTTTCTACTGATAGGTCAAAGCAGAGTTGCCCCTAATCGAAAAAGGGAAGCACCTTTTAGAATATCTTTTATAATACGGAATTACAAGCTATTTTTTTTATTTTCCTTTAAAAAGGTTTTCTTTACAGCAAAAGCTATCGTAATCTAAATAATTGGTAAAAATTCCGCTCAAAATTTATGTAATTATATTTTTTAAATCAATAAAAATACCCGCACACGTGTTCCAATCAAAAACGGCTTCCAAATCATTCCCTCAATTCTTAATGCATAAAAAAGTTTATCTTGGTATAGCTTTTTTTCTAATACAACACATTTGACATTATCAAACACATCATAATTATTTTATAATGTTTACAGAGATAGTTTTACTTAAAAAACCCTAAAATTTAAAATTAAAGTTAAATGTAACAAAATTCTTACCGTGAAACTCGGAATTGAACTATTTAATTATATTCAATTACCCAGATCTACACATGTGACACAAGACGACAAGTATGCCTACAATGACGACAAGTTCCTACTGATTCTAAAGCAATCATTTAGTTATTTTGGCTTCGAGTCTAATTTGGCGGGAAAAAGTCAAAAACATTATCCGAAGGTCATTAATTCGTAAAAATGTTATACAAAGTTCGAAAGATTTATGAGCCAGCTGCAAAATATGGCGGGAATATCTCATTGATACCATTGGCAAACTATGCGAACGTCATCAATCCACCGAAATGTTTTATAAACTGCATGAGATTTATGAGTGTTTAAACTTTGTTACAGTGATCGGATTGTTTATTGGAAATAATTGTCAGAAATCTTATCGTCTGGTAGACGCCAACGAACATAATTTATAACTCTTTTTTTTCCTGGTATTGCTTTGAATTATTTTAAACCAAATAAAAATTCGCCAGAGTACAAGTTCTGAGCCCCCCCCCCCCTTGGGTAAGGGGGGGGGAGATAATTAGTAAGAATAAGAGTTAGCTGAGTTTTTTTATCAAGATTGGCTGTTTATTAATAATGTTTATAAAAAAATTCACCCCCCCCCCTAAAATTTCAACGACGCAGTCTGCGTCGTTGACCCCCCCCCCCCTTGTAGGCACCCCTGCCCCACCCCAATGATTTCACTTGGTATCATCAGCTTCCGATTTTTTTTCTCACTAAGTTGAGCTTGCACTTATTTATCGTTAGATAGAAGAATCATGTCATTTGAATAATGTTTGTTTTAATTAAATGAAAATATGAAAAACGTGGTAAAATAAAATCCACCCCCAAAAAATTTTATGAAATAAATTTACTCTAATTTCTTCACGCTCGCATTCTTAGATGTTTAAAAATTGATTTTACCTTTTTTTACAAATAAAGTTTTGAAAAAATTATTGTTATAATTTATTGAAAAGTTTTCATTCCGAAATTTCCCCCCTTAAATTGTTAAAAAATTAAGTATTTTCAACCGGTTTTTTTACCATTTCGTTCTGGATGTATAATAAGTCTATATAACAAATTTTAGATTTTTAGAATAAAAAATAAAAAGTTGGAACTGAAAGGGTAAATAAAAGTACACAAAGTGCTCCCCTAATTGTTTTGAGCAGTGTATATCCCTGATTGCTAAAAAAACGAAACTGTAAGCAAAACTTTTGTTATGCTTGGTCCATCCACGTGCATCCGAGGGATCAGTTCACTGTTCTTCATTTTTCTTTTCACTTCCACTTTGACTGTTCTTCCGATGATTGAATAAGCGTAAAAAACGTACGACGCAAAGGAAATACTCACAATTCGTTTACACCGAAATAAAACAATGTGTTCTAGAACAATAGATCTACATGCAAAATATCACATTTAAAGGTGGGGTGGGGGGCAGAGATTTGTTCTTTTGTATAGATTTTATTGGCCTTCGTTTATTTCTGTTTTCTTTATAGTTTCAATTCAGACCAAACAACACATGTTAAAAATATTTTTACATTTCACAAAAGAAAAGTAGAAAAAAAGTGCATCGTATGTGATTTTTAACCAAAGTATATCCAAACAGATATGATGCAGCTGCTGTTTGGTCTATCCAAGTTTTTGGGTCGGAAGTCGATTAGTATTTGTTTTTAAGTTTTCCGGGTGTCAAACGTCCAAATCAAAACTTTAAAAAAAAAATTGAAAAATGTCACGTTAGATTGGGGGATGTCGAGCCAGATATCACGAAATATCACCAGGGGGAGGGAGAGGGTCAAAAACTCGTTAAAATCGTATCACGTAATTTACGGACGTCCCCAATGTAGATTTGTTAACCTTTAAATTATGTCATTAGTTTTTTATAGATTTAAACGGAATTCACTAAAGCTTATTACGTTTATTTCATAACAAGGTGACCCTTACTTTCAAACAAAAATTAAAGCCTCTGTGGGTTCTCTGTCAAGATATGACGATATTAGCAGTAAAAATTCCTCCAGAGATGATATCAAAAATGAGTTATGATGGCACTTCCCTCAATCCACTAAGCTAACGCCTGCCCGCTCTAAACTCTAATACCTCCATTAAACTACGAAAAAAACGACTACTTTTGTATTATACCATCACACAATGAGTAAAAGTTCGTGACTAGTTGGTATAGAAAATACAATCATAATAAAACCCGTATAAAAATATCATGCCCTAGGATCAAGGCCATACCGCAAATACCTGCCCTTGAAAGGTAATTTGAACTTTTTTACCCTCTTTTCTTCAAAGTTGACTACTACCACTTTTTTTTTGTAGCCTTATGGTCAGGATTTTGTGAAGAAAAAGAAATGTAGCATTGTTTTTGTATTAGGCGTGGACACAAAAAGCTGAGGGGCCCGGTGAAAGGTAACTTAAGTATATCTGGGTTGTTTTGAGAAACTTGTAATTGTTATTATTCGAACAGATTTGTGCAAATCTGAAAGTTAAGGGTTTTCTTTAGCCAAATAATAAAAAAGGCAGTATTGACGATGAAATTTAAACTTAATTTCTATAGGTTTCATTCTTTTAAAAGAGAAAGTTTTTAAAGGTTCTGTCCTAAATAAAATTGCTGAGCGCTACTCGCATTGTCAATTTTGTTTTTTGTTAATTTGACTGATCCAAGACAAGATGACAGGTCCAAGCAATTTAATGACTCGAAAATAAATCAAATGACGTTTTCTTTATAAGGTTTTATTCGTAAACATATTAAGGTTCCTTAGGAGTTGTTTTATAAGCATGTTTTTTTTTAAAAAATACATTGGACTTTTATTAAAAGTTCAAGTTACATTGCTGTCAAACCCCAAACGAAATTGCCTCTACTTAAAAAAAAATCTACAGTTGTTTGGATTACAACAGCATTGACAGGAAAACTAATGCTGGGCTATTTTCATTGTCCGAAGAGTTCGAAAGTTGCTCGGATATGTGCAATTGTTCAGGCGGTGTTTTCGAGTGTCTTTCTAAACGTTTTTTTCCCCTCTACCGTTTTATAGTGTCCGCTTTTATTGGTATTATTTTAATGGCCGAAAGAAAAGTTTAGATGTCATTTGAGGGAGGGCATCTTATGGGTCCTTTGAACTTTTGTGTTTTGGTTGTTGTTTATTGGAGCTGTCTTGATTCTTTGACCTTGTGTGGGAAAATTATACTTTGAGATGGGTAATGGGTGGATAAAAAAACAGTTTTAAAAATAGAAAACAAAATAAGTTAAATGTCTTTTGCAGGATTCGAGTTTTAACAACAAAACATCAACTAATCCGTCGCTTAGAGAAAACGTGTTTTTTAAGATACATTTATAAGGACAAGTAAAAAGGCCCAGTGGCCCCCTAATATGAGGCCCAGTGGCTTGGCTTAGTGGTGCTTCGCACTGCAGGCCTTGGCCCACTAACGGGCTGTTGCGCCGAGGAGTTTTTAGGAGTTTAGTTTTTAAGAACTAATATATTTAAATAAATTTGTAACAGAATTTTCAAATCGATATTCAGATTCCTGATAGCATTTTCTATAAAGAAAAGCTAGTTAAATGAAATTTTAAAAAAAATAGGCTATAATTCCCTATTAATGACAATACTTACTGCTCTTTACACCTGGAAGGCGCACTGAGGCCGCATCAATAACAATAAAATAAGGAAAATATAGGATTATGACTTTTTCTTCTAATTTTCTTAAAATTGCGATTTTTTTAAACAGTGGCTATAAAATTAGAGTACAAGGGCATTGTAAACTTTCCTTCACAAGAAAATAAGAATTTATAAGTTTATATATGACTTAAGTATTATTTGGCTACTTAATTTTATTATAAGACCTGTCTTTAGTAGCAAGTGACCTTGAAATTATTAAAAACCTTTATAAAGTTGAAAAGAATCCTTAAGAATACGAATAATGCGTACTGATTATTTGATCTTGTCATTCACTATATAATCAGATAAAATCTACTACTTGCCACTATAGCAAATAGAAAGTACTAGATATGTAGTTAAGCACACAAGCCGGAAATACATGTACCAACCAATCATGGTTGGTCGGTTTTACGAGTCCGCGTTAATATTTTCTTATTAATTTAATATCATGTTTATAACCCAATTTTTAGCTTGTTAAGTATTAATGGTTTTAATATGGAGTTTTCTAATTGTGTTAAATAAATAGTTTTGCTGCAATTTTGTTAGTTCCTGTGGATATATTCATAAATCTTTTATCTCATCATACAGAAGGCCTGTAAATTCAAATTTGACTTTTCAACTTTTTCTTTCCTTTGTTTACAAAAAAAAAATGATTGTTAAAAGTTTAAAACTCTATAAAGCTTACAGTAAAAGTGCCTAGACTTTGAATAATTGCAGCACTTTGCGCTGAAGTATATTTTCTAGAATGATTTTAACTATAATTTTTTGATAGAATGACGATAGTTTTTACTTCTACCCAAATTGGATATAATATTCTTACAACATAATTTAACAAAAGTGTGTGGTTACAATTAAATGGGTCAGTTCATCAGGCTTCAGTGGTTAATGCAATGGGGTGGCGATCAGAAGGTTTCGAGTCCTGTGGACAATTTTTAACCACTGTAATAGCACATGGCGTATGGGGAATGGCAAAATATGCTATAATCTGCAATGAAGCTCTTTCAACCAAGTGACCCCACAAGCTATTACTATAGCAACTCTTTGTAAACAAATTTTAGAGAGGGCCATGTTAGGCTTGCCTCGTAGACTTGGACGTAATTGCTCTAAATCCTTTATATCTCAATAAATAATTTTTAAATGTATGACAAATCTTCAAGTACAAAAGTTGTAGTACTCATTATGTTTCACAACTTTCGTATTGCCAATTTTGTTCTAAAATTAATAAAATTTAAGATGAGCAAATACTAAAATTCTGACAAAATTGGAAGTGGCATAGGTGCGGATTAGTCTCTGGACGTTGTCATAAGAATCCGGTATTGGGATTCAATAATGCTATAAACCGGTTTTATCCTGCAGCAATAAGACGTGAGGAAGCTACTAAAAAAAGCCCTATTTGTACTAGGGGTGATGAAGGCTTGTGAATGTGTGATCAACCCATTAGCAATCGAATAAAATTAAATTATTTCAGTTTTGAAAAGTAAAAGCATATTTAGGCTTAAATATATAAACAAGAAAAGGTTACTTTAAAAAATAGACAAAGTGGAAGTTTGTTTGTGATAACTAAAAAATATATTTCGCAGCCGGCAGGATTCGAACCTGCGCGGGCAGAGCCCAATGGATTTCAAGTCCATCGCCTTAACCACTCGGCCACGACTGCTTGATATGTTGGCGAGAAACACATTAGAAAAGCACATTATTTGCATTGCTAACAGGTGCCGTAGTTGTACAAGCATATCTAGAAATACGCTTACAATAACGACATAGAGTTTGTATCCTTTATTAAGAACTTAGGATATGGGTATTTATAATATGAAAAAATTTGTGTCTGAAAGAATGATAAAAAAAAATTAGAGGGTTATTTTAGCTTCCACACTACGTTTATAACGTAAAAAGTGGAAGGTTTTATAATCGTTCAGTCCGTCTGTCTGTCCGTTTGTCACCCACTTTCACAGAAAGAACCACAAGTCCCACAGACAAGTGGGATACGTCATTTTAAAGCAAAAAATCAGATTAGGCTACATTCCAAATTTCATTAAAAATTTTAAATTATAAGTTTATTTAAAATTTAAATAACTAATTTTTTTTATATACGTTGAAATAACTTGCAAATTCTATTTTTATTCATATTTTCACTGTTGTCATCCACAAGTCCCACAGACAAGTGGGATACGTCATTTTGAAGCAAAAAATCAGATTAGGCTACATGCCAAATTTCATTAAAAAATTTAAACTAGAAGCTTATTTAAAATTTAAATAACTAAAAATTTAATCTACATTGAAATAACATGCCAATTCCATTTTTATTCAATATTTTCACTGTTGCCATTTCGTTAAACATACGAGAAACTTTTGTTAAAATAAAAATACACTTTTGAAAAAATATTTATTTATGTGATATAATTCGGTTTGGATTGTTGTATTATCACAATAGAGTTCTTTTAATGGTTCTATATATATGTATGAAGAAAGATGCATAGAGAATTCTAACTTAATTCTTCTTCATAAAAAAATATGCTAAGTTTCGCTTTTATTTTTAAAGCATCAATTGTACAAATTATATATTTTTTGAACTGTAAATTAATTTAACAAACTATAAATAAGTGAATTTTCGAAAGAAATGTAAATGGGAAATTGTGGCGACAAAAATATTTATTAAAAAAGATTACATCATTATTCTTCGAACTTCAAACAAATTTAGCAAACGATAAAGTCTAATTATTAAATCTGAGAAAGCAGATTAATGAAAATAGTTAATTTTGGCGTTTAAAACTTTGAATTACAAATAGCTAAAGGCCCTGTGTTTATTAGAATTAAATCACATTTGCCATTCGCAACAATCGCTCGAGAAACTTTTGATTCTTTTAGACAATAAATTAAAATAAATTTTTGCGACATCGATCTGTTTGAAATGACGTCAAATATATTTCACTACGGAATCCTTGTATGTTGATATGAAATGTTTTCATTCTATTTAAAAGCGAGGAATATGACATATTTATTCTTTAAAATATAAATTAATTTTTGCAAACGATAAGTAATAATTATTGAATTTTCGAAATAAAATAAATGAAACTAGCCAAATTTAGCTTGTAAATGTTAAATATAGAATTAATGTTGTGTTTGGCGCCTGTTAAACACAAATTTCCTGTTAAACACAAATATGTGGAAGCGAGTTAAGTGACAGATTCTGTTACAAACCTACTTGTTTAATTTAAAAAATCTGCATTTAAAACTAATTTATTTGTGAATTATTGTTTAACTACATTATTAAGATTACTTAAAAAACATTCTCAACAAATTGATTTTCTAAGAATTTAATTTCCAGAATTGTATAATAAAGGAATTCGATACTTGAATATTCCATTAATTAATCGGAGATTTAATGCATAAATTATCTACCTTTATGAAATATACTTATTTATGAAATGTAGTACAAAATTTTCTAATTTATTTTCAATGATAAATTAAATAACATTACTTCATTTAATAATATGTTATTATTTCAATATTACCCCTTCGTTTGCCTACCTAACGTAGCACACAGTACCGTATGGAAACATATCGATATCATTTAGACATTGCTATATCGGGAGGTGATCATAACATATCGCAATCACTAGGATGCTCATCATTACCTCACAATTAAATAACATAAATTCCAATTTCCTCAAACTAATTGTGTCGCAAACCAATTCCACGTAACAAGTAATAAATCTAAAAAAATATATTAACAGAAAAAAAAAATTCTCAGCTCAAAAAAAGGTATCTAGAATAGCTGTTCCCTCAATTAAGGGGGAAATTATGAAAAGGAAACATATTTCCAGAACCGGATATGAACAAATTATTAAAAAAGAATGAAAAAAATGGGCCCCAAAGTGGGAATAATGGGCCACCCACACTTGATGCCAGATCCGATTTCAAAAGATTTTCTTCCTAAAGTGGGATAATATCACAGGTTTTGATCGGACCTTTTTTTTTTTCTTTAACAGAGTTTTAGAATTATGTGTGGCATCAGCAGAAGTCTGACGGCAGGAAGAGAGGTTTTCTCAGAGTATTATATTAGATTTCATTTTGTAGTATTTTTTTTAACGTATTATGGTTTAATGATTGACGATAATTGGTGTTAAATATTAGGTTTTTTTTTAAAAAATAGTTCTTGATTTAGGGCAGAGAAATACTTTTTTTTTGTAGTACTAATTATTGTTTTGCGGTTTTTTATTATTTAACCTTTCTGAAATGTATACTGTTTTATATTGGAATAATTTAATTTATGTAATTATGGAATGAACAAAAGCAAAAAATACAAATCAAATCCATTTTTTTAATTAGTAGGGCTCGAGGGCCCAGTCGGTAAGGTTAGGTTGTCCGTTTCCGGCTGTCTATTTCTAGCCTCCATTGAGCTTTAACCCAGCCAATTTCCCCTTGGTCGGTAAGGTGCTTGCCTTGCACGCAAAAGATCCCCGTTTCATGCATGAGCATTGCCATACTAACTGCCAACCTATAAACGGTCTGTGATGTAAAAAAAAAAGTCCGACGAATAATACCCCCCGTAGAGGGAGTGTACATTAAATATGCTCCAAAGTCCCGACGCTGCGTACGATGCCGATCCTAAAGTTGTGTTGGCTGCCTATTCAGGTTTCGGCTCATTACTTGGTTGTGGTTCTAAATTATTACGCCTGTCGCGTCGTCAAAAGCCCTCATGCAGCTCTAGTGCGTCGATTATTTAACTCTTGAAGTTTTTTTCTTTACCAGTGTATAAAACTTACTTTTCGTCAGAAAAAATATCTCTTTGGGGGAGCTAATAACCTTTTTTTTTAAAGGATGCTCTAGCTATGAAACATCTCTACTCCATTCTTAAGTATTTCCTCCTTTAAAAGACTAAATCTCTTTTAATGGTCTAAAGAATTGGAAACATGTTGTACTTAATTAGCTGTTTTGTTTTCTAACATCGCGCATTTATGTTATCTTTGCCAAGAAATGGTTCTAAAGGGAAAACATACTTGATTCACCGCTGCTTGTTAAAAATACCAAGAAAAGTATTTATCTAGCAATTAAGTAAAGATAATGATGGTTATAGATAAACAATTCTAATCATCTTTTGTACTGTTTATAAAACGTGGGAAATTCAGATGAATTGAATTACTGATAAAAATTTAACATTAAGTTTTAGGTAGTGTCAAGTAACTTCGAATTAAAAACCGAGAAATTCAAACATTGAGATCTGAAAATGTCATAGATAGCATAACTTTTCAGACGAATCAGTAACTTTAAAAATCTAGTTCTAATTATTTTTATAGTATATATAAGGGTTTTTTTTAACGTAAAGTTGGTATTTAACCTTACATTAATGTGAACTGCCTCCCAGCTAAACTAATGAAACGTGTAATTTGTATACAGTCCCTGGACAAATTATTAGACGCATTGTATTTTTTTTTTAGTAATTTTATGTTTCTTAAGAGTTTTTATGCAATAATGGTATATTTAAACTACAATATTATTGATTTTTATTTAAAAGAATTGTTGTAGAATGACCATTGTTGATTGGTCAAACCACTATATTATCAAAATGGTCATGTGTATTTTACATGAAATCTTGCAGTGTGTCTAATAATTTGTCCAGGGACTGTACTGTAGATGTTGCTTCACTGCGAATGCAGTCTTCTCTATGAAAGCCAACTTTTGCTGTTAGAGTTAAATTTGCGCACTCTGGAATCGAATTTAAACGCAAATATTTAGTTCGTGGTTTGAAAATTTAAGTTCGGATTCTTATTTATTTAATTGAAAGTCTTATATTATTTAAGATTTGTTAAATTTACTCATCACCTTGTACCTTTATTTAACTTTCCCCACCCACCAGTGCAATTTTAAAAAGATAAAAAAAATTACTTTTTGTTTATTTTGTCTGTGGTGTTTCGTATCACCACATAAAATTTATTATGCGATATTATGCTATTAATGTGTGTGTGTGAGATATGGCTAAAAAAACGGTATTAAATTTTTTTATAGAAAATAAAATTCGAATTTATGTGTATTTTTCTCAACGTGAAGACGCTATTTTCAAGGATAGAGATTTTTCATTGAAAAACTCACACACGCCGGGCTAGTTTTTCCGTGTTGTCGCATTGGGAATCAATGGCCGAACAGTATGTGTACTCGAGCAAAATCGTAATTAAAGAAGGTCAGAGTCCGGCAACACTCCGGTGGTTTTTCAATCGAACCGTGATTGGCCTTAACACTCACTGATGTTTCCTCGTCAAGGACAAATGACCGTATCATGCTATACAAGGTAAAGAAAATCTGTTAATTTTACAGAAAAAATAAACAATATATATTTGTAGAAAAATATTGTTATTTTTCTTTAAAAGTTTGTTTTTGTAAAAATATGTTGTTGTAAGTAATTTGTTTAATTAGTTTTGTAAAAATATGTTGTTTAAAGTAAAAAACAGTTTGTTTCTGTTTTTAACCAGGTAAGAAGTATTCGACTGCAACCGAAGAAGTATTTTTACTGTTTATTTAAACTTTGTGGGTCGATATAACTCAGTTGAGAGAGCATTGAAGAGCTATATGTCCGTAGTTCGACCCCGGGTCTGGTAGTTTATAATTCTCGTTTAGTGGTCAGTATTCCTACTTGTCACTAAAATGTCCAGGGTCTCTCTCTCGTTGGGGAAGCAGTATTTGTTGTTGTTTTAAAAATTTGACTGTTAAAAAACAGCTTTTGTGGTAAAATTGAAAAGTAGTCGTATAAAATAAACAGATTTTCTCTGTAAATTTTACGGTATTTGTCTCGCACACCATTTAACAGTTTGTTTTCTGCAAAAACTACGCTTTTTTTATAGTGAATAAAATGTCTCCGATTCTACGAGAGAAAATAGCCTTAGAAAACATGATAATCGATTTCAGTTTAAAATTAAAACATGTCCTTAACCCTTAATCCAATATACCACCACCATGCTTACCACAACAAAAACAAACAAGTAGGTTTGTAACAGAATCTGTCACTTAACCCGCTTCCACACAACAGTTGTGTTTAACAGGTAAAAAGACAGCATTGATATTCTATATTAAACATTTACATGCTAAATTTGGCTAGTTTCATTTATTTTATTTCGAAAATTCAATAATTATTACTTATCGATTACAAAAATTAATTTATATTTCAAAGAATAAATATGTAATATTCCTCGCTTTTAAATAGAATGAAAACATTTCATATCAACGTACAAAGAATCTCGTAGTGAAATATATTTGACGTCATTTCAAACTGATCGATGTCGCAAAAATAAATTTATTTTAATTTATTGTCTAAAAGAATTAAAGTTTCTCGAGCGATTGTTGCGAATGGCAATGGTGATTTAATTCTAATAAAAATGGCTTCCTATGCTTTTTAAATGAGCATTAATTTTTGCAGTTTTTTTTTAAATAACTGAAGTACTTCGAATTCTTTTCTGAAATTTTTAATATATTCTAATTTCGATGCGCTGAATTTTTTGACGGATCACACTTGTCCGCAGCATTTGTAGTTTGGGTTATGAAAGTGGGTTACGGACAGACAGACAGACGAACTGAACGATTATAATACCTTCCACTTTTTACGTTAGAAACGTAGTGTGGAAGCTAAAAATATTTCAAAGTTAAAGGAAAATTTAGAGTATCATTAAAGCAATTAAAGTTGCGACGTCCAAAAGAAACAGCGTTGGAGATTTAAAAAGGGTACTACCTCGTTGCACAAGGCTGTCAACTTTGCTGACGAGGCGTCTTTAGGAAGTTCAACGAGCACTTTCTCGATACATTGGTGTTACAAAGTGGGAAATCACGTTTATTTCAGAACTAAGTTCATATTTGTAAAATATTTTTTTTTTATAATATCGTGCAAAAAAACTAATATTTTCAAATCAATAATCGTGGCAAAAGTGAAGCTTTTAACGAAATCTTGTTTCGAAGTTACTTTTACGCACTGATTCGACTAAGTAAATAAGAGCATCTGATAGGTTTTAAATTATTTATTTGAGCGTGATATTTTATTCGGCGGCTTTGTGATTTGGTGTAAAATTCTTTATTTGAACGTGATTCCTTATTTGGCGTCTTATTTTCAATGCCAAGCTAAGAAATACTTTTTGCACGTGATTTTAAAATAATCAGTAATATAAATAATCACCTTCAAATCATTTGAACGTGACAATAAAATAATTAACGAGCCAATCAATAAATGCCAATTTAATAAATACTTTTTTGCACGTTATTATAAAAAAAATAGTGTATGACAACACGTTGAAAATAGCATTTTTTAAACTCGTGAATTTATTTCACGAGCGAGTGAAATAATTTATTCAAATCATTTAAAAAAAGTCTTACTTTTTACACTAGTTGCATAAATAACTATTTTTTACAATTTTATGCCAAATATACACCGTTAATTATCCCTTTAAGACCGAGCTATCACGATCGTGCGGGTATAAAAGAGAATGTTCAAGCTTTTCAAAAATATCGATACCGAAGCAGCTGACTTGTACCAGTCGTTATTTGTATAAAAAATTACCTTGTTTTTAAGGAGTTGCTGGCATTGATGCTTTTTAAGGCATTTTTTCGATAAACTCTAAAATTTAGTCTCATAAACTTAAATCAGCGCCATCGGATAGCCGGTCTTAAAAGGGTTATGCTCGATAAAAGTTGAGAAAAAAAATTGTAGTCTATGCTAAAAGAAGGCCACCGAATTGAATGTTAGAAATTTACCAAATATGCACTAAAAAGTAACTCTTTATTTAACGTTACAATAGATTTACCCAAATGAAATGGATATCTTACGACTAACTTAACCAGTTAGATAATTATTGAAAGTGGTTTTATAACGTACTTGAAATGTAAACTAGAAGCCATCAACCGTAGACAGAAAAACCTTCGAAACGAAGCACTAGTCAAACGCCATCAATTTTTTAAAAATTTGCAGAAATAAAAAGGAATCTACTTTGAAATTATTTTGATATCGATCACCGAAATTGTTATTTTAAAAGATCCCCCCAATAAAGGATCCCCCCAATAAAGGATATTGCCCTTTAACCCTCCTGGAAATTGACAAAATTATATGGTTTTCTCTGCGGACATTTTTTTTTTAAAAATGTATTAAAGATAATATATTTCTTTATGAATTCAAAACTAAGTTAATTTTTGAAATCTTGACCTTATAATAATTTTTAATTGAAATAAAAATTGAATAAAAAAATTTAGTATTGATAAAATTTTGATATTGTTGGATATTGCCAAAAATTGATGCATAAATTACGAAAAAAGCGGGGTTATGCTCAGAAGGTTAAAATGCAAATGCACTCAGAGCTGTTATATCTTTTAAACAAACGTTTTTTAACGCACAAACTAATGATATTCAATACTTAAAAAGACCGACAGTAGGGAAATACATCAATTAAAAATAAGGACATTTTCCAATTTCCATTTGTCGTCTTTTACCATTAGAATTTCCCATCATTTTTTAATTAATTGAAAAACAAGTTAGAGCTTTTTCAAACTAACCCCGCGTTCTTTTACACCAATTTCCCAATAACCGAGTTGAAAAATCCAAGCCCGGTGCCAAACAATTTACAGCTGAAATTCCTATTTTTAAGTCCCAATGTCAAGAAGAACGCTTTTTGATTCGAAAACGAGAACTTCTCTCCTAGCCTTGGCCGAGTGCAGTCACCACTAGGTACGGGTACCGTTAAAAAAAGAAGCCATTGCTCCCCATGCGTTTTCCACAGAAACGACGCACATCAGCTGGGGGTGTTAAAGAAGAAAACGATTTGTTACTGTTTCCTTCTGTTATTTATTCCAACTCTGTTATTTGACTGTGGTTCTTAATTAGGGCGCCAGTTGCCAATAGTCCTCGTGTAGCAGTGGCGGCCCGTGGTCAAAAATGTTGGTTCAGCCGGGGAAACGCGCCCCCCCCCACACACACACAAACTTTAGTTAGCTGAGAATAATTTGAAAAGCATATAATTAAAAAAGTATATAAAATTATAGAAAATAGAAAAACTTACTTTAAAAAAAACATATAGTGTATTACTTTCAGTATATTTTTTTCATAGCGGGATTCTTCGTCGTCATGGCAACCAGGCTCGCGTCCTGCAGCCCTTCTCTCATTACTCTTCACTCGCTACAGGCAGTAGGATTGGATTATAAGCATGCAACTAATTTGATACCCAAATAGGTACCTGTTAACGATCCCACTATTTGAGCGAAATTTTCAATTTTGGCGTGAAAGCGTTGCATTAAAAAAAATGCGCTCCTTTGGCAAAATATAATAATGGATCAAAAAATATCTGATAGAATTTGGGATTTTGTTTTAAACTGAATATTCAGGTACAGTGTGGCTGTACTTGCTGTATGCCACGAGACCCAACTGTCGTGTAGCTCTGGTGCGACGATTATTCAAACTAACCCTAATCAACTCGGTTAGTTATTTTCTAATTATAATTTTTCTATCAATAAAATAACTATGATCCGTGCCAACGAAAGATAAAATAGAAATATGCTAGAAAGAGGATCCTTCCTCTTGGAAGGAAGAGGATGGAAGGAGTTCCATAAAATACTTGCGAGTCCATCCAGTATATGTTTAAAATATTAATTTCGTTTGAGGTTTTTTTTTGAATATTATTTAAGAAAATTAGGTTATTTTATCAGGAAGAAAAGTGTATTTTGAGCATTGTTTGCTACAAATTTCTAAAGGATTAACTGGTTGGTTGAATTAATATCGACATTGTTTAAATAAATAATCAGGAATAACTATAAATTGATAATTGGTTAAATTGATTTAATTGTGATTGGATAACATTTGTAATGAGCTTTCTGCTTAAGTTCATATGAATGAATACAGTACTGAACAATTTACGTGACAAATTAAGTTATGCGAAACACGAACTTTAAAAATTAAAAGCTAATGTTTTTATTCGCAAATGAAATAATTAATGGCATTCACAAACAATGCTAATGGGTTAAAAAAAAACGCAAAAAATCTTTAAAATTATGAAACTTTGACAAAGCATAACTGCTCATTAAATTAAACTTGATGAACTTCAAAACAATCATAACCTTGCGAGCCTTCACCTCTCCTTCTTTTTTTCAGTGCGACAGGGGGGGGATTGCCAGTAGAAGAAGTAACAGCGTGCGTTAAAAATCTCGCGCGTTTTTTTGTTTTTGTTTGGATAAGTGCGTGCGTTAGTTTCTGTTTCATTTCGTTCTTGGGATAGGAGAAAGGCGCTGTTGCTAGGGGTTGTGGATTTGTTTTTGAGAATGCGGTTTTTAAAAGGATGGAAGTTTTTTTTTGTAAAATGTTTTTGTTGGGGTTGGATATTGTTTGAGGTTTGTAGAAACTGGTGGGAGTGAATGTAAACATGTAGGCTTGTCAACACTGTGATGAGAAGCTAAATTCTCATCATGATATTCGGACGCTAGTCATGAAGCCGAATTTCACCCCTTGAAAATCGTAATGGTATTCCTATGGAGAATCTTCTCAGACTAATTGTCGCCACAGTTTTAATAAAGGCCACTAGTTTCTGGCACCATTTTAAAGAACAAAAGAAGTAAAATATTTTATGATAATTTTTTTTTGAAAATCACTTATTGAGTATTTTTAATAATTTTTTAAAGTTTGGAAATCAGTGAAGAATTCAATGTCCTTAGTGTATGACGATGTATCTCAGTAAAAAAATAAAGATACTGCAATAATTATATATTTTGGACACAATTGAAATTTTTATTTTTCAATTCATTACGAAATAAAATTTTTAATTTAAATATTTGGATTTTTTAAAAATTTAAGAAAAGTCATTGCGGTTTTCGGGAAAGCGAATTATTGCAACCCCACATTTGGCGATCTAAATCACCACACTGCCAATAGTTTTGCCAAGTCAATTAGTGTCGTATTTGCTAACATCTGTTGGGAGTGACCTTTGAATAGATGAATAGAACTGCCATGTGCGAAATGGCCCAGGGCTAGTAAAATAAGAGTCCTACTTTCTACGGCCAAGAGAAAGTGTAAAGAACATCTATACTGTCCACGTTGAGGGAGGAGTTGGATGTCAACCTGTACAATTGAACCAGTGACATTCTCTACCGCGCTACCCCCCCCCCCCCCCCCAACTGCTTTGCATAAAATAGGGGTTTCTGCTATCAACATTTGATGATTAAAGAATTCTCTTTGGGATTTAGGGAATTTTAATGGTTTTTCGTGTGTATAGGATAGAATTGAGTCATGTAGAGTTTTTGATTTACGAATGCATTTTAAAAGTTTTATATGAGTTCGAAAAAAATATATAATTGCTTATTGTGCTATATACGATGCTATTATACTATGCTGAGATAAAATACTTCTTAGGTAGCACACTAACGAAAATTAAATGTGACAAATAATTGCATTTCTGTATGATTTGCTTATAAAAAATATTTTGCAAAGAATGCTTTACAAACAATTAAAAATTTTCAAAAACAATTGCAAGTTTAGCTCTTTTCGCTCTCAAGTGAGGGTAAGGATACTATCTTATGAATTCTAATCAGTGTAGTTCGTGTAAAGCCATTTTCGATTAGTAAAGTCATAAATGGATATTTGAACAAGGTTCATTACAAAAGTGCCATTGTTTTTACTTTTTTTGTGAAAATACGGTACATGACTACTATTTTCGCCACGGTGCATAATAGGGCAAAAGTCGCATAAGATTGCCATAAGTAAATATCAAATTTTCAGCAAATCCTATTTTAAATTTAATTTTATTATACTTTATGATAAATGAAGTTTTGTCAAGAAATACTTGCTGTCGCCGTCGTATCATGCCTCAATGAATATTATCTGATGCCATTCAAACATTTCGATTATAAATTTATTTAAACCTTTAAATTAATTCCCATTTAGTTAATATAAGAATTCTATTTCATTTGGGTTTTTTTCATCATTTCTTAGAAACTTTTATTCAAATAAATCAAAAAAAAAATTAATCACAGTTTCATAAATCACTCAAAGAGGACATCACAATAGATTTTACAATGGTTTTCGATGGTTCCATTATGTATTTGTTTATCAAAAATGTATTTGAATGATTTCTATTTTATAAATAAAAAAAGCAGGTGATATATTTTTAATTTACATCATAGCATAGCGTTTATTAAAAATAATGTTTGCAGTGTTTCTTTTTCCTTTCGATAATTTTTTTTTGTGCGTGTGTGCAATGCTTCTGCTTTGGGCACCGTTGAGACTTTTTTTTTTTGACAAAGGTAAGTTTGCATTGTTTGAACACTTTGAGGGAACAGGTGTCAGTCGGTAAAGTTGAATAGATTCTTACTCTAAGAAAGAAGTGAACGGTTGAATGGGTAAGGGGTTGAAATGGGGGTTTAGGTCTGGTTTTGTCCACAGGCACACCTATTTCTAATTGTTCGGCCGAGAAGGACAGTTTCGAAAAATGAGAAATCTTTACAGATTGTAGTTCGTATATCGTAAGTGTTGCATCGAGTTTTATTTCGACTTGTCTTCAGCTTCGCTATGTCGAGATACGCTAAATGTGGATCCTCAATACATTTTTTATTACATAAATATTGCATCTTGATCCGAAAATCATTTCAACAAAAGAACTGTATTGTGGTTGAAAGAACTGTAAAGTATTTTAAAGAACTATATAATGTTTGGAAGAATTGTAAATGGTTGACAGAACTTTATAGTATTTGAACAAACTGAAGACAGTTGTTACTTCAAGGAAATTTCTGTAGCGTTTATAGCAAATTACTGATAATGAATTATTGTAAAGAAACCCGTCGTAAACACAACTATTCAGTTGCGAGAAATTGCTTCGATGAAATAATGTATTGATCAGAATTAAAATCCAGGAGTGTGTACCACTTAACGACTTTCAATTACCATTCATTAAATCAATTACATCCGTCTGATAGGATGACAAACGAACCTTTTTTTTTACAAATAAAAATCATTTTTTTTATTCAGCACCCTCCAAAGCAAAATTCGGATTTTCGACCCCACTTCAATCAATATTGAAATAATAAATTAAGCAAAAAAACATGTCTTTTTTCCGTAAACATTTTTATAAACGCCGAATAAATCGCAAAAATAAACAAATGCTGCAAGACTTTAAAAAAAATAAACTAAAACATCAACTACGTTGAGTAGTCAAAAAGTTTTAATTTTAGCAATTTTATTTTAAAACATTATAAAATTAATTTTCAGAAGATTTTTTTTTTGCCATAAAAAATTTCTTCTTTAGGCAATCACTCCAAAAGATAAACTTTAATCATGTAATATGATTGCAAAAACTAATATCACTTTATTCAATTTCTTTACTTCTACAAAATACTGTGCCAAATGCTATTAGTAAGCTTTAGTTTCAGAAGGAAACGTGTTATCAACTAAAACCACCCAGAATATCGAAATGCAAAGAATCCCCTAAATCCTTATCCTCCCTTATCTCTTCATCCCCTCTAGAAGGGGGGAGAGGTGTAATTACAGCCCCTGAGCCAAGCCCTAACTGCCTACGGCCTAGGCAATTATGTCGTGGGGCCTCGAATTACATTGGCGATAAAAAAGCGCACTGAAAAATTGCTTTTGTGCCTAATAGGCGATAAAGTGTTTTTTCTAGTTGAAAAACACGGCGACATCTGGTTTTCGAGAAAGATAGTATAAGAGTTCCTGCCGATGAATTACTGATTCTTAAGGGGAGATCATAGTCCACGACAACAAAAATGAGCAATTCTTAGTATTGATTTCGAAAGGCTCTAAATAATTTAAAAATTATGTTACAAAAAAATTGTACCAAGTTATAAATTGTACTTTTATTATTATATTTACACCTAAGAATCTTAGTTTTAAAAGTTTTTTTTTAGTAAAAAGACGTTTTTTGAAACATACAATTACGAATTTTCAAAAATACAATTTTTTTTTGGTACACTTTGTAAAAAAAAAATACCAAGAATTTACATTAAAAAAATTTCAAATAGAAGTCAACAGTTAAGTTAATATTTGTCACCTATTTTTTTGCCTAAAATATTTTTTTAATTTTATTTAAAAAAACAATTATATTCTACATTCATAAAAATTCAGATTTTCAACGCAGAAAAGTGTAAAATAATAATAATAAAAAGTTTCTGTCTGTGTGTCTGTTAGGATCGTAAAGACCTACTTAATATGCCCTCAGAAATTCGAAATTTTAAATAGATTCCTTTAAACAACGTGTCACCTGAGGCTTATTTTTTCATATTTGTTCATTTTTAGAGAAAATTCGATTTCTGAAAAAAATACCACTTTCGTCAAATCCATCATTTTTCTTTCTGAGCCATCGGCTGAAAAAATTAAATAAACTTTTAACGAAACATTTAAATGTTATTTATTCTTTCCATACTTCAAACTAATTTATATTGAAAAATATGCACGTTTCAATGACGTATCGCACTTCATTCCGGTTTTATGGGTTATTGAGATTTTTCATTGGATTTTCTGTTGACTGCATGTATGCATATTTAAGCAATAAATGTATAGTTAGATATTACGAACTATGATGGTAAAAGGCCATCACACTAGAGCTATTGTGTTTATGTCTTTATTTTTTCGCCAAATAGTTGCCAACTCGCAAATATTAACTAAAATTCGCCAATAGGCAATTCTTTATGAATAATTTATAGTGGTCGTGTTCGAAGGTCATTGTGTTTAGGTATAATGGTTGGGTAGTAATCTATTTCTCGCCAAATTATTCCAAACATGCCAAATGAGCTAAAAAGGTTTTATGTATTTATGAGGATTGTGAGGGATTTATGAGTCATTTAAGCGTATTTTTCATTTGTTAATTTAGCAATGAACGGGATTTTATAATTTATAACGGCGGAACATAAGTTTTGATCCTATACAGGTTATATGGTACACATATTTGGAATCTATTTGATATTTTTTTATTCCGTGCAAGAAGGTATAAATTTGCTATAAATATATTTTTAATTTGTAGATATATAGTGATAATAGATCAAAATGGTTTTATAACACACAAAAAATATTAAAAATATTTATACATGATATATTTGGAAGTGTATCTATACGTGTTAAAATTATAGTTTGAGAAAAGCAAAAACAAATATTTACTTTTTAATATATTTACCGTTAGTTTTTTCTAAATAAACATCAACAATAAATGGTCTCATTGATAGATCGGATGCATCTATCAGAAAATACTTATAGTTACTGTATTCACAAAAGAGAATTTTATGTCCACATAACGTCCACATTACGAGTATGAAATCCGTAAGATTAAATAAAAGTTAAACACTATTAAACTTATGGCTATGATATTTAAGATTCGTCAAATGAGGAGGTCTGGTGGTAGCTATTCGCTTGATTGTTAAATTATATGTATGACCTATTTTTTTATTTAGTAATTGTGTTTGTCTTGTCTTTGGTTATATATATATATAACTGAGTAATAATTAAATGCAACACCTAAACATTAGTCATATTCGTTAGATGGAGACATAATATGACTGAGTTATAAATATGTTATGTTCTAGTAAGTGAATTGGGGGAAATTAGTTCAATTGGATGGACGATAATATATATCCAAATACAATATAATAATATTATATTGTTAGTTGGCTAAGGAAATAGTGACTGAAAGTTGGGTGTTGCGTTTTCTCTTAAGTGTGTTCACAATGTAACAACTGGTGTATACCTATTAAGGAAATATTTTAAATTGTTATATAATCAAATGTATTCACTCTTGCACATTTATTTAAAATTAAGAAATATGTATTAATTTCACTAAAGTATTTAATAAATATCGAGAGTAATTTAATAAAATTTTTAGAGTAATTAAATGGTCTTTCTTTTGTGTATTTTCAATGGTTCTGTCTTGAGTCTTGGGTTATTTAGGGGTTAAACAACGCAGAATCTCTGCGTTGGAATTTTTCCTTCTCTTATAATTACTACTAACATACCCTGAAAGTTCGAGGAAAATTGAAGGTATCAACTCTCACACCCTCATTTAATATGTCCCTGTTTAATAAAAAAAAAGTCACTCCTAATGTGTTGGCATATTGTAACTATTTAATATACTCATTTTTTAACTATAAAACTCAATTAAGAACATTATTTTCAAAAAAGTCCCTAATAAAGCATATGTCATTTGATAATTTCCAAAAGTCGATTATTTAATTATTTTTAAAATGATATATAATAAGATAATGATAACAAACAATGATATGTATTTTTTAAATCTCTTTTATTGCAACGATTTTTGCAGGAAAGTATTTTTTTCACGTCATCATACTCCATCACTTGAACAATAAATCGACAAAAATATCGATTTATAAGTCTCTAAAAAACATCGAATTCTAACAATTACTCTTATAACTTCATTTTAAATGACATTTCTTTTTTATATATTAAATTCCTTCATTAAAAATAAAGAAGAGGAGGTTTTAGAAGGAAATGCCCTTGAAAA
Source organism: Oedothorax gibbosus (assembly GCA_019343175.1). NCBI lineage: Eukaryota > Metazoa > Arthropoda > Arachnida > Araneae > Linyphiidae > Oedothorax > Oedothorax gibbosus. The sequence goes on from JAFNEN010000280.1 coordinate 288,864, forward strand.
ATGTCGACGACCGGATGACGCAATAATGTCGCTGCAAATAACAGCCAGGGGGACGGACGAATCGTGGAAATTTGCATGGAAAATAATTGCGTCGTAAAATTGAAAAATACGACGTGTCGAGAAACACGTAACAGAAAGTTCGACGACTGGCTGAAAACAATGAATGGTAAAGGAAAATAAAAAGGTAAAGGAATCAATAGATGTGTTGTTTAATTAGGAGAATTTCCCTACGCGATCAGTTTTTAAATATTTTCGTGGAAGAAGATGCCTGTGTGGAAATCTATCTGTGTCTATTTTTTTTTTCTTTTTATCATTCGAAAGAATTTTTTAAAAATGAAAAAGTAATGTGATATGCTGATGATGTCCGTCTGTCTGTCCGTCCGTACCACTCTTCCTAAATCTATTATATTCTTTGAATGTTAAAATTTTTTTTTTGTCAAAAGTATGTTCTCAGAAACCCCAACTTTCATATTTTTTGCCTGTCTGACTGTACGTCAGGACGGACATATGTCTACTGTTTGTCGGCGAATTTCCCATTGAATTAGCATCGAAATTTAATTTTAGGTCATTTAAATCACTGTTAGGGTGTGTCTTCACTACGACATCAAATGCCACAAAGGCAACAAATGCAACAAAACTTGGCGACCGCTAAGCGCCAAGCGATGCAATAGCTTGAGGGCTGACACTGCCAAGTCGCCAAGTTTTGCATTTGTTGCTTTTGTGGCGTACTCAAGACACAGTCTTACCACATCAACAACGGAGTGACAACCTTTACTTATAAATAAAATTCGAAGCAAAATTTATTTTTGTCATAAATTAGTTTGGATAACGTCATAAAATTTAGCGCAATCTGATTCTTTGATTGTTCATTGTTTGTTTACTGAGAAAGCGACAAGAATTTATTGTACTAGGGGGCACGCCCCCTACTCGCTATCGCTCGCCAACCCCCGCAGTTCCCTTTGGATCGCTTCGCGATCCAGGCTCGCTTCGCCAGGTCACCGTTCATTGAAATATTTTAGTCTAGCCTTAGGGTTAATCTTAAGGAACATGTCCGGCAATTTTTTCGCCACATTCGTATTGTGGCTGTTAAGTTTGCAGAGTGAATAGTGGACTTTGCAGAAGACATACAAAAGAAGAACATTTATTCAACGATAGAGACAAAAGATGTCCAAACTACAAGTCGATGGAAAAACTTTAGAATGACCAATTTGATCAATCTTTACAAATCATACGATGCGGCTCGTGCTCAGCATGAGACGACATCGCGCGCTAAAATGAAATGACGTGACATTGCAATATAAAATATTTCCATATTTCAACAGTGGCAGCCATTTGCTACAAAAATCGCCAAAGATTGTATTTTAAGCGAATAACTATCAAATAGTTCAGTTTTTTTCTATGTATTCTGTTTGCATTAGATAATTTATTTTGCTACTTTGTTTATAAGTTGTTTATATACGTCCCTAATATTATGCATGTTTAAATTTAAACTTACTGATTCTCCACACAATATTTATGGTTGTTTTTCATTTTTTTGCCTTATTGCAGCCATTCCCGAAATTGTTAATTCTTGTGCTATTTCTTAGTGCTTTTCTCAAATAAATACATTCAATGTTTTTCTGCCGTATCGAACTATGTTTTGTGCATAATATTTATAGTTATTTTTCCCTTTTTCAACCCATTTCTGAAGAAACACTTTTTTGTTGTTTTCAGTCGGCCATTTTAAAATTAGTAGTATTTTTGTTCATTTGGATTGTTGCCATTCCAGAGATAGAAATATAAAGAAATTTGGGCGCCGTATAAGAGTATTATATATATAACTAGCTGTTATACCCGACGTTGCACGGGTTGAGGTGGAATTTAACATTCAATTTAACTATTTTTTTTTCTTTTTTAGTTACATAAGATATGAAGATTACCCAGTAATTTTCCATTTAATTACCAAACGTGGATATAGTAATGATTAATATTAATTTCAAAAATACCTTTGATAAGAAGCTCAAATTAAAAAGAATACATATTTAAGTAAAAAATAATCAGTAAGAATTAAAAATGGAAAAACAGCTAAATCTTAAAAGGGTCTCAAACATTTATTTTAACGCAATTCAAGGGAGTTCTATAATAAATTAGGTTCCTTTTTTTGGACATATGCATACATTCAGCCAACAGAAAAATCAATGAAAAAATCAAATAAACCCACAATAAAATCCGGGAATGGAGACTGGCGGAATTACGTCACTTGAAACATGTCATTTATTTTTCAATTAATGAAATTAGTTTCTGAAGGTAATGGCAAAAGAATAAAATAAACATTTTCAATTTTAAATGTTTTCGTTAAAAGTTTTATTTAATTTTTTCAGCCGATATATGGCATCAGGAAAGTAAAAAAAGATCGGATTTGAGCCAAAGTGGTGTAGTTTTCTCAGAAAATTCGAATAAAAACGTTCGAAAACGATAGAAGAAATTCTCTGATTCGAAAATTTCTTAGCCTATGTTTGTTCCGGAGATGAGATGAATTTTTGTGCCAAATATCGTGACGATCGGTTGCGTGGTTCTTTAGATCTCGTTTCTTATACAAACAAACGGAAGTAGCCTTTTATGTATATAAGATATAGATTTTTTGCATAAAAATCTGGTTAGTTTTAATTTACATTTCTATTTTTTTAAGGCAGTTCGTAATAGTTTCATGTTTTGTTTTAAATAAATATTAGAAAAATATAAAGTTTTTACAGATTTTTAGGTTGATACGTATATATTAAAAAAGAAAACAAGCGTCATTTAAAGCGTTTTCGACGTTTTCCAAACGTGAACGTCGAACGAATGCTAGGATTTGACTAAATCAATTTTACATAATTATTATTCGAACTGCATATAATTTAAGAAGGCGATAAATAATATTAATTAAATTTTCGAAAGAAAATTAATGAAAATATTTGAGTTTGGCTTTTAAAGATTCAAATTACAAATCGATGCTGTGTTTGGCGATTTTTCCCCCTAATGTTTATAAATCTTGTATTTAAACGGTTCTAGGTGACAATTACTGTTACAAACCTACTTGTTTTCCGATAAGAATTGTTGGTTGGTAGACATATATTTTCAGGCTTGTGTGCTTGGTCACAAAGACCCGCGATAAGAATTGTAGTAGTGAGTATTTAAATAACATGAAAGCAGGCTATTTTAGTTCTTTTAGAACTTTTTGTATTTCATTTTAAAACATGAAAATACATGTCCTAACTTGGCCAAGTCGCATTTGGACTCAGGTCGTTGTTTCCAGACACAATCACCTTGAAGATGTGGCATATGTAGGAAATACGTACACGCATCGTATTTCCTTTTCGGAAACGCAACAGGAAATGTTTTTCTGTTTGCGTCTGTTCTTATTATCTGAAAAACAAGTGGTCCTTGTAATTTTAAAACGAATAACATCCTTAGTTCTAAAAAATATCTTGAAATTTCATTTTGACATCTTTTGACATCTACGATAATTCAAACTAACCCGTGTAGAGAGAGTGCATGTTAAATATACTCGGAAGTCTCAAAGCTGCGTATGATGTCGTTCCCCAAAAAAGGTTGTGAAAAGTGCCTACTCAGGGGTTGGCTCGTCTCTTGAAAATGGTTCTAAATTTCGACGCCTGTCGCCAATAGCCTTCGTGTAGCTCTAGTGCGACGATAACTCAACTTCTTCCATAGAAATGCCATAAACAAATTGGTTAACCCGGCAGAATGCGCACTGGTTATTTTATACCCCAAGGACTTTTTAGCTTCCACACTACGTTTATAACGTAAAAAGTGGAAGATATTATAATCGTTCAGTCCGTCTGCCTGTTACCCACTTTCATAGCTCAAACTACAATTGCTACGGACAAGTGCGATACGTCAAAAAATTCAGCGCATCAAAATTAGAATACATTGAAAATTTCAGAAAAGAATTTATTAGAATTTAATCTCCATTGCCATTAGCAACAATCGCTCGAGAAACTTTAATTCTTTTAGACAATAAATTAAAATAAATTTATTTTTGCGACATCGATCAGTTTGAAATGACGTCAAATATATTTCACTACGAGATTCTTTGTACGTTGATATGAAATAGTTTCATTCTATTTAAAAGCGAGGAATAGTACATATTTATTCTTTGAAATATAAATTAATTTTTGCAAACGATAAGTATTAGTTATTGAATTTTCGAAATAAAATAAATGAAACTAGCCAAATTTAGCATGTAAATGTTTAATATAGAATTAATGTTGTGTTTGGTGCTTTTTTACCTGTTAAATACAACTGTTGTGTGGAAACGGGTTAAGTGACAAATTCTGTTACAAACCTACTTTTTTAGAACTAATATCCTTAGGTACTTGATTCTTTTCATTTTATTTTATTAGAAGGTCAATCGATCCACTTTATTCCAAAATTTGTCTACGGCAGAGATTACCCCTTATAAATAATTAATGTTGAAACTTGTCGTCAATAGCCTGCGCCGATTCCCGGGGATAAATAAAAAAAATTATCCCTCGAGCGACGATAATTCAAACTCAATAAAGTTAAATAAAAAATTTAATTTTTGTTTTGTTTTTGTGGAATGTTATTAATTCCATTCTTATAAATCACCTACCGACAATCCTCAACAAAATACTTGACCTCTCACATTCTAAAAATAAAAGTGAAACCGCAACTCGAGGCCATTTAACAAAAAATACATCCTGCTTTTGGTCTTCCATATCGGTTTATAATCTGTGACATCGAAAAAAAAATGTAGAATATTTTCCCACATCGAACACTTTAAGGACAGGATGGAACATGAAAGGGTTATATAATGATAATCATAAGGGTGGGTAGAATCAGTTGTTGGAAAATGAAAAGTTCTTTTTTTTGTGTGCCTAGCCAAGGTTATGGGTCGGCGGAAATGAAAGTCGCCCGAAGCGCCAAGATCGCCGGAAATGCTGCCAAGATGGTTTCAGAATTCCGAGCTGTACTCATTCTTCGTCTTGTGTCTTGGCAACTTGGGGATGTAAGAGAACATGGTTTGTTTTGCGATCTGTTCTTTAACATGGACTAAAGTAATTAGTTTATTTGATTTTGAATTTCGTCTTTATGTTCAGCAATTGGATCTATGTGTCATTTCTCAATGAAATATTTTTTAAATACTCTTCTTCTTTTAAATACTCTGTTCTTTTAAAAGCTGTAAATAAAGGAAATTATGACGCCCGTCGCCAATAGCCCTCGTGTAGCTCTAGTGCGACGATGATTCAAAATAAACTAAACTGTAAATAAAGACGGATAGATATTGACAATAAGCCATCCGCTTTGTGACTATTTTAATTTCAATCTTCTAAAATTCACATAATTTTTTTACTGCCTATCTACAGCTATCCTCCCTGGGGCTGGGGAACCCAATCGGTAATACGCTGGCTTGCATGCGTCCCAGATTGCCTAAATAACTACCGCCCCTAAAGTACATGAACGGCCTCTGTGTTAAACGTCCAACGAATACCCCGTGTGGAAGAATTACACGTTAAATATGCTCCAAAGTCCCGCTTACGCGATATCACACTTATAATGTTGCGTTGGGTTCCCATTCAGGTGTCGGCTAGATTCTAGATAAGACACTTTTTTTATGTAAACTTTTATTTTATACCAATTGATCCCCTCTCCACTGGTCAACACTCCATCAGTATATTATAAATTCCCCATTCTAATATTAGCATTAATTTTTAAAAGAAGTCCGATTGTGACCAGGCCCTTCTAAGAGTTTGGAGGGCTTTCCCATAGGCAGTGTTAAAATTTTAGATTAGCTATAATATAATGACCAGTTTCTATTTGCCCTCCTACACCCGAAAATGCCCAAAATGGGGTAAACATTCCACTCCATATTCGACCACTCGACAGGGCTGGGGAGCTCAGTCGGTAAAGGCGTTCGCTTGCATGCGATAGATCCCAGATTCGTCCCGGGCATCGTCAAAATAACTGCCGACCTATAAACGGCCGGCCCATGAAGCCAAAAATGTCCCGTGTCTCGAATAATACCCGTGTGGTGGGAGTGCAGGTTAAATATTTTTCAAAATCCCGTACGATTTCGCCCTTAAAAGTTGCATTGGGTGCCTACTCAGGTGTCGTCTCGTCACTTGACTGTGGTTCTAAATTAAGACGCCCGTTGCCAATAGCCCTCTTGTATTTCTAGTGCGACGATAATTCAACCTAACCTCTCGGTAAAAGCGCATGAATAAAACACGACTGTTCTTTAAATAAAACCAATTCACACCCAACAACTCCTTACCTGGTGGGAATAAGTCTCCCACCTTCTCCGCACGATTGTTTTAATCGACAAGCGGAAACACTGTTAATGGGCGATCTGTTGCGAAATGACCTTTTGATAAACAAGATTAAACAAAGTGACACTTGAATCAGTTTCCTTGTATTCTTAAGATGGTCGCAAAGAGTGTCATAAAAATAAATTAGATTTGTTTGTCGTGGGAAAAGTTTCCGATTTCCTGTATGCGAAGAATAGATTTTGAAATATTTTCGATTTCGTCTGGTAATTGAGGACAGTCTCAAGGGGAAGTATTTCATTTGAACTATGAGAACTGGATTAAAATAAATTTTTGGATTGACAAATGTTTACAAATGAGTTTTTAGTCACTGATTTTGTAATAGGTTAATGAATGTCTCGTATTCCATACTTAACAGTTTATTTGTTTTTATGTGTTATTGCTATATTTTGATTCCACGCATGAGGTGATTTTTTACCACAATTTGCGTCTTGTACGAAGAACATAAAATTTTTTTTTACAATTTAGAGTTTACTAAGCCTAATAAAAAAAAACAAGTTTGTAACAGTGACTGTCACCTAGAGTCGCTTCCCTCCACGCACATTATTTATGAATCTTGGGAAAATCTCCAAATACAGCATTTGGTTGTAATTTAAACTTTTAACGCCATAATTGTCTATTTTCATTAACTTTCTTTTGCAAATTCATTTAATATTCTCTATCGTTTGCTAAATTAATTTGTAGTTCGAAAAATAGAAACCTGAAATTCACATTTCTAAGCATTTTGTTAACAAACGAAGCACACCAAAGCCTACTTAAAAAACAACAGTTTATATATTTCTGTACGAAAAGTTAAAAATTTTGGTGCACGATTACACCGGAATCCTGCAACTTTCTAGCTGTCCCACTATTTGAAGCGTTGAATCACCGCTTTTGCAGTGCATCAACATTATGATTTTACCACACAATTAGAAAATCCACGCTCCCAATAGTGGTGGCATCTAAAAAGTTCCAGGATTCCGGTGCAATCTTGCAACAAACTTTTTAACAGTGCATCCTAGTTTTGAAAAAAATAGCTCTTGTATTATGTTATAGGGGTAGGTACATATATATTCAGGCTTGTGTGCTTGATCAGAGACCCGCTTATGAAGCCTTCGTCAAGAAAGACAGACACATAAAGAATTTTTTACTGTCACAGTGAAAGGAATATACACCCAGGGCGAAGGCGGGAATCGAACCCGCACCCGTTACAGCGCGCAGACTGCTAGCGTAATGGTCCAAAACACTCGGCCCCATAATATTATAACACTATACAATGTTTATTTTTCCTTCTTGGCCGAAATCACATAAGAGCTAAGGTCACGGGAGCCATAAATTACCTTTTACATCAGAAGACAATCCAAAGATAAATGTTCCGTAATTACCATTCAGCCAAATATCATTCATCTCTTACGGATCCTCCCCCACACTCCCTCATTATTCCCAACAAGACATATAGAAATATCAAAGACTTATGAAAAAGATTATGCACTGAGCAATTGCAAACCCAAATGGGTTCAAACATGACAGCCAAATGCTACCCACAAGTCACATGGCTTGGCGTAACTATTTGGTGTGCTTTTAAAGCAAACACTGAAAGTAATTTAATAGTTTCTTTTTATTTCTATATAAGAATCGGTGTTTTGTGTAATTAGTTCAATAATAAAAAATAAGTATATTGTACTAAAATAATTTTAATTGGCCGTTTTTTTTGTATCGACGCGACGTTACGTCTAAGCCAAGAGAAACATCGCCAAAAATTGAATCCTTTCTCGCTAATTCATGTTTAACTTACCCAATAACTTTTTTAACTTTCAGATTCCTATGTCCTCGGCCTTTTCATTTCCGTCATCGATGTGAAATATCCGTCTCAGTAGGATCAACAGACAAACATAATGATGCAAAATATTCGAGACTGTGAATTCCATCGCCAACTGTTAAAAGGAGGTTCAAAACCACAAGAATATTTCCCTACGTGCTTCCTCTTTTAATGAAATGTTGAAGGAAAAGCGTAGTGGGAAGTTCCCCTATGCAATTGACCCTTTTTTTACATTTAAAGATTCGTATGGGACCACGGAACCTTGGACTCTGTCGGTGATAATCAAAAGGAGGGAGAAGCCACATCCTGTTATGCGGCGCTTTTTCTTTGCACTACGCCCCTGCCCCTCCACATTAAATGGCATCAAATACCAAAGGTATGTGGCTCAGAAGCAAAATAAGCCGAGTTGTACTGTACCCTACTTCCAAAATCGGTTCTATCCGTAATATATTAAAAATTCTTTTTCTTTGTTACAAAAGTATGACATCGGAGACCTATCTATAGTTTCATACTTTTAGCCCATTTGTCTGTGCGTCCGAGCGGACATCTGTCAGCCTGTCTATATCGACAAACCACTCAATGGGAATATTTCTTATGATGTCACGCTCTCCATATTGCGATTTCATTGGTTGTTTTGTTTTCTTGGACAAAGTGTTGAAACAAGCTCATTGGTTTTTTATAACGTCACGCGCTTCGAAATGCGATTTCATTGGTTGTTTTGTTTTCTTAGGCAAAGTGTTGAAACAAGCCCATTAAATTAGCATTGAAATTTAATTTTGGACCAATTATATCGCTGTTGACACATCTACAATAACATGAGAATATTTTTGTTTAAAAGTATTAAATTGATATTCGAAGGAAAATTTATTTTTGTCACAGAAATAATTTTGGAAAGACGTCATAAAAATGTAGCACATTGTGACTCTTTGATTGTTTATTATTGTTTACTAAGAAAGACGCAAGGCATTCCGTTATTTTGCATACAAAGCTGGTTAGTTTTAATTCACATTTCTTTGTTTATTAATGCAAGTTGGAGTCCTTTCATATTTTATTATTACTAAATATATCGAAAACATATATAGGCACTTTTTTTATACTTACTTAAGAAGCTCGAGTCATTTAAGGAGTTGGCGACATTTTCCAAAGCTCCAAATATTGCTGTAACTGATAGAGGGTTTGAAATCAAGCAATTTTACATAATTATTCTCCAAACTGCAAATAAATTTAACAAACACGATAATGTATATTTATCTAATTTTGGGAAAAAAGTAATGAAAATAAGCAATTTTGGCTTTTAAAAAGTTTGAGAGCAGTTCTAGGTGACACTGTTACACATATCCTTGTTTTTCTACAAGAATTTCTGTGAGTATTTAAAAATCAGGGAAGTATGCTATTTTAATTCTTTTTGTTAAAATATTTTTGACCAGTTAAATTAAAATAAGTTAAAAGGCAAACTGTAAATATGCAAAACAGTTTATTTTTTAATATTGGAATTTACTTTGCTCGTAAATTCATAATTTTTTAAGCAGTATTTAATGGGTCGAAACTTTAATTTTTGTATTAATTTAATCTTTAAAAATTATTATATGGATAATTTTGTAGCCGGGAAAAAGAAGTGGCAGGTGAGCGGAAGCTGGAGCAAGATAAGTTATACGATGTTGTTGCAATTTAAACCTAAATTTGGCATGTTTCAATTCCAAAACCATCAAAAAAGGCATAGAAAGTATATTATTTCAGCTTTGTGAAAAGGATTCCTTGTTTTCTTAAACGATTTTATAAATTATCCTTTTCTTTTTTCTTTAAAAAAATTATGGTCAAAATTACGGAAATGGAGCAAAATTACGGAATAAAATACTATTCTAAAGGAAAACGAGTTATAGTTGTACATCCTAAGATCTGATTTTGTACAAAGGTAATAATAATTTGACCAGCAAAATAGAAGGAAATAATTTTAATAAATCTATAGTACTTTAACGTATAAATAACATACTAATAATACACTAGAGCTTTCCCAACCTTTTTGCACCTGCGTACCATTCGACTTTTTGAGAAATTTTGGTGTACCGCCAGACCTAAATATTTAAATAAACGTATAATACTTACTCTTCTAAAAGTGTTTAAAGGCTTTTTAAATTAAATTCCCGATAAAACTTCATAATAAATGGTTTAATGTAATGGATAGTTTTTTTTATAACATGCGTATAATAAAGGAGAAATTAATAGATTAAAATGGTATTAATTTAAAGTTTTATTTATTATTACAAACTCAGCTAAAAATTAATCATCATACAAAATACACTTTTATAGTCTTTAGTGCGAAACTTGTTGTTGTTTGCCTGTTATTAAAATATCAACTTTACTAGTAAGGAAACTTTTCTTCACTCTTAAGTCCTCTTCAACACTTATTCTGCTTCTATTTTTATTTTTTACGTACAAGACTGCCACCTGAAATTTTTCCAGCATACCACCGGTTGGGAACTCCTGCACTAGAGTAATATACACTAGAAAATATAAAGACACGTTGTAAAGCAGAATCCATCATTCTTAACGACTATCAAAAGTGCCGCCAAACATAAGCCATCGAAATTGCGACACAGTATTCAATATCAATATTTTTGTAAAGAAAATAACATCAATTAGATTTGCATGGAAAGGACGGGTATATTGGATAGGCTAATGCTTTTAAGATCAAGTATAATCCCTCAAAGCTTCAAAATCACAGAATATACAAATTAGCTGCGTAGACGTATGTAGTAGATATAGCAAAGTCCTAGTAGATTATAGCAAAATACTACTCTTACCTAACCGACCGCGTCTAATTCCGCAATAAGAATCTACTAGAACCCTAGCAAGCAGAAGGGTATAGCACCGATCGGAGGTAGACCAGAAATGAATATCTGCAAGTAACTATGTCACCAGAAACAAGCCAATTCTGGCATGAATCCTAAAAGGCCCCGAATCAGATCTACGTTCATTTATTCTTTTTTTTTAAACGAAATTTTAATCTCACAGAAAATGAAAGAGAGGGCATTTTTTCAAAAAAAAAAAACGAAAAAAATGTAACTCGTCAGAGTTTCGGAATCACGGTTGTCTGAGCAAATGAAACCTTTGCCTCCTCTCTACCTAAAAGGCCCCATTTCGAAGACCCAGCCGAAAAAAAGTTCTAAATGTTATGGAACATCAGATGCTCAATGCTACAGTTTGCTTACGCAGCAGATGTTATGATGAGACCCAGAAACTATCTGGGCCCACGTTTTCCCTTTGATATGGAAATAAAACAGAATTTAATTTAGGGTTAATGATAATGATTGTGTTTGGAAATATACGTACAATAAGTAATTGCTGTGGAAGAAGCTATTAACGTTTGAGAAGAATCTATTAAAATTTGTCGAAACGAATAATGTTATTGCTGGTTTTACGACCGCTATGTTAATTAGTGATGTTTTGTGCTATTGATGATTTATAGCTTTGAACAAATTAAAACGAAACAGTTTAGTTTTATTATCTTAATTTATGTCTCAAAAGGGTTTTAAAAAAGATTTTTTACTTGTAACTTCAGCTTTTTTAACAATTATTTTAACAGATTTTTTTAAATGGAGAACTTTAAATTACCACACTATACACTGTTAAAAATTTGGTTCGGTGTTAAACCAAATATTGGTTCCCATTTAACCGCAACCAAAATTTGGTACTACATTTCCCCATTTATTGGTGCGACAAAGGATACCGGCTTTTAGTGTAAGGTTGGACCAAATTTTACGTTTTAGTTACTCCTAATGTTGGAAAAAAGTCGACACACAATCTTCGCGATTTTGTTACTCTAATTCATTTTTCATTCAAAGTCCAAAATGTTAGTTTTTGAGAAATGTTGGTGACCCTGCGGACTAATTACTATTATTATTATTATTATTTTTTTTTTTTTTGGGGGGGGGGGGGGGGGATGAGCGTTAGAATACTTATCAAGGTAGAATTCAATTCCACTTGAAGGTATTTGTGATCATAAAATGTTAGTTTTTTTATATTTTAAACTAAAAAGTATTAGAAAAGTTGTTTGAAATATACATTGTAAAAAAAACATATATCCATTTAACAGGCATAATATCATAAAACAGGCCTAAACATCTGTTTCATTTAACTGGGTTGAAACGCATGAAGGTAAATCGATTTCTATACCGATTCTGATATGTATGTATTTTTGTCTTTTTTTAAACAAATTTCGAAATTCTGGAAGCTCTTTTAATGTTTGTAATTGATAAAAAACGAAAAGAACCTTATATATTATTCGTGTTCTTCTATTCTAACTCAAACAAATATAACAGTCTTGCTCGTCAATTATATTTAAATTCCCCGCGTTTATACTTACAAATCGACAACTTTTTTTAACAATGCAAAACTATAAACTTTAAGACATTAATCAGTATTTATGCTGACTATAATAATTTGAAAATAAAATGCAAGAAGACTAAATTGAAGCGGAACACAAATTAGCAAACTTTTTAATCAAGTAAATTCTAACGAATTTTCTATTTATTAGCAATTTTATAGCTATTTAATTTTGAATATTAATTTCATAAGATAAATTAATACAATCTAAATTAAAAAATTGCCATTATGAATTTGACAAATTGTTTTTCCATGGAAAAAATACCGAAGGAAAATGAAATACAAAGAAGTACCAATTTAAATTTCTTTGGATAGCAACTTATATGAAAAACATAATTGCAACCTGGGTCAAATTAATCATTAAAAGAACACTTTTTCCTAGAAATTAATACAATTCCATTCAATTTCTACCCCCACTTAAATCTTGGAATTTAATGATTTTGCCAAGCGGTCTTCTAAGAAACATATTTTGACCTCTTCTGGGAAAATACGCCATCGTAATTCCGGAAAACGGTAGCCAGATTTTCTCATAAGTAGGCTTAGATCGATACTTGGCTTGGAATAGATGGTGACTAACGGTTTTTGATGGATGAGTGTAATATTATGAAAAACCCAAAATAGTAATTTGGTCTTGAATATTGAAGATTTCTGGAGCGTATTTAGAGAAGCATTATTGAATGCATTGCATACTATGAGAATTAAAAAAAATATTTATTAATTGCAGCCCTCTGAAGGTTAAGCAAATTTTTTTAAAGTATAAGCTTTCTTTAATTGCTTTGGAATTAAGTTTACATTTTCGAACCATCGTTATGTTTTAAAATTTTATTTGTGCAGTAAACAGTTTTAAAAGAATATTTAAAACTTAGATAAAAAAAATAATTATATTCATTATGAAATTTATAATTAAGGTGACGGGACACAATGCATTTCGCAGTACAGTTTAGTTTGTTATTCAACTCTCTATATAAAAAAAAAGTCCTGACAGACTGACGTATCAACGCCCAGCCCAAACTACTGGAGGTACAGCTACCAAATTTTAGGAAAATATTCTTTTTATATCGTAGGGGTCATTTAAGAAGCGATTTTTCGAAATTCGAACCCAAACGGGTGTAGGAGTGCAAAACGTGAGCTGATTTCTCCATAGGAATAGCATTGTAAGATTAGAATTTATACTTTTTATTTCAATTTAAAAGAAATTTCAGCGCGTTCAGCATGAACGAAAATTAAATATAAACACGTAAGAGCACGTGAGTTTAATTTGCAGGATTATTATATGAATATCAGTATTTTATTTTATTTATTGAATTTAAATCTTGTGATTTTTTTTTGTTTTCGAATTTAATTTAATTGATGTTTACAAATTTTAAGAAATGAAGATATTGCTACAATGTCTCATGGCAGTAAAGGCGATAACTATTCTAGATCTGATCTGATGAATACTTCTAAGAAATGTCGATTCTCTCTACGTATAGCTATATGTTTATGAAACTGGCAATTTGGTATAGCTATGATATGATAGCCGATTGAATTTTGGCATTGGCGGCATTTTTGGCGAAGTTGAAAATTTAACGTAGGGTAGCTATTCCCATCCAGCTGTATGGGTTAGGGTTAGTTTGAATTATCGTCGCACTAGAGCTACACACGAGGGCTATTGGACACGGTTAGTTCAAGGGTTTACGGTTATTTCAGTTAGAACCACATTCAAGTGACGAGCCGAAACATGAGTAGGCACCCAATGCAACTTTATTCGGGACATGGGGCATTTTTGGCTGCAAGGGCCGTTTATAGGTCGGCAGTTATTTTGACGATGTCCGGACCCGAATCTGGGACCTATCGCATGCAAGGCGAACGCCTTTACAGATTGGGCTCCCCAGCCCTGTCGATAATTTTGAAATGTGGGATGGTCTTATATTTTGTTTATTATAGATACACTAAAAAGAGAGCTTACTTTCACATGGCAAATTACCTTTAAAATCGTCGTTAATGGGTCAATCCCGAACGTTCGAATGAATTAAAACACCCTTAGGAACAGCTGTTCGCTCTTCTGCATTTTTTCACTCATTCGGCGACGTGCCAAGGGAGGTTGAAGGAACGGGAAACGTAAACAAACGCACGCCAGACACGACCAACGTGTTAAACGCGTGTCAGACAACGACCTCAACAAAATAAATCGAGCATCTAATAGTAATAAAAGCTAATTCAATGTAACTGTAGTGTAAGTCACAATTTAAAAAGCTTTTTTAATTTGAAAAAAAAAATTAAATAAAATAAAGCACGTACATTATTTAGTTGCAAGTGTAGATCAGCTATTCGTTAATTTTTTTGTTTCATTTAATGTTAAAAGTTGTATTGAAAATCACTTTTTACACACGTGACTTACACTACAAAAAGAGCAATTTTGCAAGGAATTAGCCTAAAATAGTATAGTACAGTAGGCTCCTTCTTAACCAGACTCCGTTTAAACGGCCGATTTTTTTTTCCTTTTTGTCCCTAACATTTAAAAATTAATTGTTTCATTATCGATCCCCTATTGATGTGATGCAGATGACACAAATGGTGAAATTATGCGGCAAGATTCCGATTTCCTATACTCGCCGCCAACCAAATTAGAACTCGTTAGGGATGGCAGTTTTTCAGAAATACCGGTTTTTCAAATACCGGTTCCATCCCTAAAGTGTAACAAATAAGAGTGGCGGGAACTATAGGCTTCAAGAAAAAAAATATTGCTGATTTTTATGGTATGTAATTTGTAATGCTTTGATACACGGAATAAAATGGCGCTTTGTGGGCTCTTGCCACCTTTCATAGAGCTGAATCCAACTAACAAATTACTCCACGCATATGAAATTCGCGCACTTTAAATTTGCCGCAGTCCAAAAGTCGCAATACCGCGTACGATATCGCTGTTAGGATGCTTGAGTATTCTTTGAGATGAGTTCAAAATCACAAGTGATGCCCGGTCATCGAAATATATAGTGTTGTAGCTCTAGTATTTAACACACATTGACGACCCATTAACACCTTCATTACCGTATAAAAACTTTAACTTCACGTTTTTAAAAATTGCTTTTCATATACTTAAATGTGTCCCATATAAATTGTTCAGTACTATAATTTTCATAGGTCTTATATTTTGTTTACATATTCAGATAAACTTAAGCATCAAGTTTATTTCGCGTGACAATTTTTCTTGCCAACCATCATTAATGAGTCAATACAATAACAGAAAAAAATCTATTCATACTTTTATATATATAGTACTTGGAGCTGCGCCCCTCGTATTCGTTTTTGGCTGACTCATTTTAATTTTTTATTAAAAAACTAATTGGAAATTCGAAAAAAAAACGCATAGAGATATAAGGGAGACACACATTCTAGAAAAATAATGGAGTTCTAAGATTAATATTTCATGCTGTTATGGCGCCGTACGCTTTAAAAGAGCTTACTTTTTTTAATATAGAGAGAAACTAAAAGTATCACCATATTTGGTCTTGAAAACCCACCATGTTTGTTGGGCCTAACTCACTTAACTTTACTTGGGTACTGAGTTGTTGTAATTTTACCCCTCTTACTTAGACTTGACATAGCTCGATCATTATCAAAGTCTTTGATGAGGACGTCTATGCAAGATTAACGCAAAAACATTTCAAAAGTGACGTTTGGTTATCTTTGCTTTTCATCTGGCTGCCGAAATGTCACCAGAAACTGAGGAATTCGCTAGAAATGTATGAAAGACGTCTTTTCATATATAATGTGTTGAGGTTTATGTTTCATGGTTTATTTTTTTTAAAAAAGGCTCAATTCAGATAATGTAGTTTTTACGCACAATTTCTTTAAAGCTTTTGATGGTTTCTTGATATTTTTAGGCTAACAATGTAATGAAGTTTCCATTGTAAGGAATATTTAATATTTTTAAGGATTCTGTAAAATATGATTGTGAGTTGCACACTAATATTCTATAGTTGTACTATTTAATATACACTATTGAAAACAGTTAATTTTAACAATGTCAGATTTGTAAATGAAATCGAATACATTTTCCCTTGAATTTATTATCGTGAGAAATATATATAATTCGTTCTTTACGAACAGTTCGAATATAGTCCGAAGGGTTTTTTAAAGCTATTTAGCTACTATATTATACTGCGGAGTAAAGGTATTAGATTTCACATAGTTTTACATTTACTTTTATTTAAACGTTTCGTAAATGGACTATTGAAACCAGCTATGAAAACAACAATTTTCAAAAGGGAAGAAAAAGCTATGAAACTTTGACTATGATTTTGTTCTGAATATTAATTTGGATAAACAAGTTTCATGTTCGTTGTTTGGGTATCATTCTACAGGCTGAAGAAAAGATTCTCTTCAACAGCTAAAAAAGCAACATGCATTTAAAAAATCGAGACATCCATTTGGGTGTTTGGTCTAGAGAAAAAGAGACATCTGGGTTTTTGATGTTATATTTTGACTTATCAACACTTATTATGATAAATATCTCGACGGAATCCTCCTGCTACTATCCCTTTGATATCTGAAAATGATATTTTCCATCTGCCCTGTTTTTTAAAAAGAAAACAAAACACAGAAACCAGAAGGCTTTAAAGTGTTTAATTGGTTCTTCGTCGTATGCATTCAGCTGCCCCTGTGTAAAAAGAGAAAGCGAGTGACCTCAGCAAAATAAATGAAAGGAGGAAAAACTATGTTTCTGTTTTCTTTTCCCGCGCATTACCATCTGCCAATTTTCATTCTTTATTTTTCTTGCAAAAAGTATTGATTTATATTTACAAAAGATATATTTCTCTGAGTTATGACTTCCAAAGTTCAACAGCAGCTGAGTAAGAGTTGCACAACGATAGACAATTTCATTTCATATTGCCATATCTATGAAATTAATGATTACATAATATCAGACGGACGACATTAGATATAAAGAAATAACCCTATTTGAACAAAAAAAAAATCAGCTGCTCAAACAAAAATTTAATCAACTTCATGGGGTTGAACCAGTGTTTCCACTTTGAGGGATTTTATCCCTTTTAAGGGATATTTGGCATCTGAGGATGAAAAAGGGATTGAGGGATATTAAGGGATAAATCAGGTTTGAAAGAGAAAATGAGTCAAACTAGGATTATTTTAAAAAACTGCCACTTTGTTCAAAATGGTTAGTTTTGAACAAAACTGAAAGTGCAAGGTTTCTGTCGCCAAGATTTGGCGGATTTCTAGAGGGCGATAAATACTTTTTGTGGTTATATGGCATTTCTGCGAAATGCAGTGTTGGTAGGTGACGCTGGTGTTGCGCGCATGGATTTTTTTTGTAGTGTTTTTTTTCGTCATTTCATAGAGCTTGTTGTTGCTATTAGGTTTTGCTATTGACCTTTATTATTATGGAGGGTGCGCATTGGAATTAAAGAATTTTTGAGAGCGTGACATCATAAGAAATATTCCCATTGGCGTAAAGAATTCAAAGAAGAATACGAGGCAAAGGTTGCTAATTTGGCGGCTGAGGGATAAAAAGGATTTTTGTTCCTTGAAGGGATTTTTAATTTTTTTGAGTGGAAACACTGGGTTGAACTTATCAGATGCTAATCGTTTTAGAACGATATTTTTTCTTAATTCAAAATTGCCTTGATTGTCATGTAATCAATCATTTTAAATTATGAATTAACATATACAGTGAGCCACAAAATTGAGTATACACCTCGTAAACTTTCAGACTTCTTCGAATTACAAATTAAACATTGATTTAAAATGGACGATTTTTTTATATTTTAAATACTTTAGCCTCAGCCTTAACATCCTTTAATAACACAATTATGTAGATAAGTTATTTTTTACGAAAAAATAATTGATTCGAAGAAAAGATCGAAAACCATGCCACAAAATTGAGTATAGACGTCTTAAATTTGTACATTTTGCCACCGCTTTTTTTTAGTTTCAAATTTTCTTTTAAGAGTTTGAGGACTAGCTGCTGCTTTTAACGCGTGCATCACTTGAACGCTTTTAAAAGTATTTTTTCTCATTAGAAATCATAAAATGAGCTCTCGTAGAGAAACTACTGAATCTAAACATTTGTTGGTTGTAAAATGGTCAAAAGAGGGCAAATTTCTTCGAGAAATCGCTTCTTTAATTGGTGTATCACTCATGAGTATGTTACAAAAATACTACAGAAGTTTTAAAAAAACTGGATCTGTGGCTAATATTCCTGGAAGAGGACGCAAGCAAATACTGAGTACTACAGCGAAGAGAAAGATCATTCGCTCAGTAAAAAAAGATCCGAGGGTGAGTGCCTCTAAACTTGCTTTATCTTAGCGATGTCCTCCTATACCCTTTACCTACATGGGTTTCACGGCCGTACACCAATACGAAAGCCACTCAATTGTGTGAACAGACAAAAGAGGCTAATTTTGCTAAAGAACATCTTTTTAAGCCTATTTCTTTTTGGAACACTGTAATATTTTCCGATGAAAGTAAATTTAACCTTTATGGAAGCGATGGACGATTTAAAATATGGGGAGAAGCTGGTAAAGCACTGGGCTATGACACAAAATATTAATCTGTACGTTAAAAGGAAATAAATAAAGGTGAATACTTAATTTCGTGGCGTTGTTTTTCCTCTTGTCTCGGATCTTATATTTTTTTTGGAAAAAAATAAACAAATTTAACAATTTTGTTAGTATAATATACGGTAAAACATAGACTAAAGTATATTAGGTAAAAATTTCAATAACCTTAAAGCAATATGTCTTTTGTAATTGCAAAAAGTCAAAGTTCCTAAGGTGTATACTCAATTTTGTGGCCCACTGTATATTTGCCAGAATTCTCGTTAGTCTTTTGTCTTGTACAAGTCTTTCTTAATATCTTAACTTCGAATTGTAAAATAAAATCTGAGGTTTCGTTGAGTTCTTTTTAATATTTTTGATGTCATAAAGAACTTTTTGTTTCACAGAACAAATTATCTATTCTAAAGATTCAGCTGCTTTCGGTATTGAGGTCTTGAGGAACTACAGAAATGTTAACAAAAATAAATTCTTTCTCGAACCTCGATTGGTGAATCTATGTCACATGGGAACAGATGACCAATCGGAAGGGCAAGAATGGGAGCTGGAAGATATTTCGTTACCTGAAAAACTAATTATATGTTACTAATTATAAAATGTGGTTTTGAAGATACACGAAATTAAAGCGTTTTGGAATTGAAAGAGCTCAAATTAAGCACCCATTGAAACCCGACCTTAGGCAGCTACATTTACAAACGCTGGGTGGAGCGACTATTTCCAAGGTGAAAATATCGTCGAATTAAAACGTCACGGCTCCTTATAATTTGGTGTAACTTGACGGAGATATTTTCATCGTTTTATACATTTTTTTATTTTTATATTTTACATTAGGTCGTGCGTGTGGGTATTCTTTAATGCAAATTTATATTTTTATTTATCGATATTAACTTTAATGATTTATTAACTATTATGTTCGACAAGTATGGGTAATGGGTTTCAAATCTCACTGTATCGTCAATTTTTACAACTTTTTTATCATATTTATAAGAATGCATTTGGCTAATATTAACCAAAAAATGATCAAATTCGTGGCGACCTTTCCTGATTCTACATTTTACCACATCCTGCGTTTAATTTCAACAGATATTCTTAGCAACGTGTAATTAATTGTTCGTGCCCTTGTGAAACATGTAACCATTTTTTCTTAGTTGTTTTCACGCATAGAATTTCTGTATTATATATTGACAAAAATCCTCAAAATCATTAACATTGTATATGCTTATGCAACCTTATACATTATTCTTTCAATCCTTTTTGCTGTCATAATGTGCTGAGTGCTGTAGTAATTTTAATAATTACTTGTAGACAAAATTATGTCGTGTTGGGTCAAATTCAAATCCGATCCAGGACCAACACAAAATTGCAGCCGAAGTCGCTTAGTCAGAATCCATTCCAAGAAATAACGAATTCCAATTTACAACATGATTTCGTAATATGGATTATTAATTAGTTGCTAGTAAGTAATAATTATTAGTTAGTAATATATTTTTTAGTTTTAACTAATTAATAATTCATATTGCGAGATGAAATCACAGGACATGCTGATAATGTCTTTCATCACCTACAGCAATCTCTGATCTCTCTTTTGGCGGCCATTGCGAGTTTCAACAGCTTCTACGAAAGCTAAGCTAAACATTCGCGAAGAACTCGGTAACTTTTCATCGCGTTATGAATTAACGACCATAGCTTGAAGCTTGAACAAGAAGAGAATGTACTTAACAAAATGGCGACGAATTGGTGTTGATAAGCAGAGGGGGAATAAAGGGTCAATGGAATCACATTTTCGTGGGCGAGTGGTAATTTAATGTTCTAATGTAATTTTGTAACATTATTTTACGAGTTTTACATAACTCTATGTTCGCTCTTTTCATTTTAAAACATATTTCAAACAAATTAAATTATAATAAACGAGATTAGTTGTTTTTACTGCATTGAATATAAAAATAGTTGGAATGTTCTAGAATTCAGAAAAAGAATTAGCTGATATTTAAATCGTTAAGAATTTCTTGTAATAAAACCCTTCTGTTTGCACTTTAAGCCAATTAACCATCAAACTTTTTTTCATCACTAACATGGAAACATGGAAATAGTTTAGGGATGAAAATGTTCTTTATTACTCTCCATAAAGGCAGGTTTAATTTAATTTGAAGAGCATTTATCTCATAGGAAATACCATGGAGTTGTTTCAATTCACGCTTCTTGCTTGTGATAAGAAGTGATGGATTTATTTTTATTAACAGGTAAAAGTTTTCATAATATTTTTGTGTATACAATTTCGACTCTACTGCTTGATAAGATATCACATGATAATTCTTATAGTATAAACGGTGAGAATTTATCTCGCTTTGAGCTTTACCGGCTGTCATGATTCTAGACTTCTCCAACAACGTGCTCAAACTTGATTTTTAAAAAAATCTTCTCAAAATGTGTTCTTTAAGCAAAATGTTGATAAATTAAAACTAAAAAAGTATTTTTGTAACTTAAACAGTCATTTAGAACTGCTTCCACACAAAATCCACGCGTCTAAAAAAAGCGCCGAATAATGTATGTATTGTGTTCTATATATATTAAACTGTTTAACCTAAATAATTTAATATTTTTCATCGAAATAAAATAAATATTATCGTTTGCTAAATGTATTTGTCAACAAGGTCATGAAAAACCTTGCCCCCAAAAGGAATAATTATTAATAAATCTTCAAAATTCATTAATAAATGATTAAATATAAGTGAGAAATTACCTTTCCTTTTTCAAATTAAAAAAAAAAGCTTTGTGTCTCCTTCTTAACAAATAATACGAACAATCAAAGAATCTCATTGTAACAGATTATGACGTCTCACTCCAAACTGACTTACATCACAAAAAAATATTTTTGACGTATCACAGGTCTTGTATGAGCATTTGTAGCTTGGGCTATGAAAGTGGGTGACGGACAGACATAGCTTTCACTTTTTACATTATAAACGTAATGTGGAAGCTAAATTCCCTTTTTCGTTGTAAACGTAGAGGGGATACTGAACTATAAAAGAAAGTAGATGGTTTTAGTTTTATACCAATGAGTTCCACATGAAAGAAGGAGGAGGAGAGAGATTTTTTTCACCTATAAAAACTTTAACTTTCGAAAGAAAAAACTTGCAATATAAATGGATTCAATTTTAAATTATTTCTTGATATTTACCAAAAGACTATTTCCACAACTTTAGTAAAGTAAAATAATTTAAAAGCTATATTTTTCTGAAATTGTCCTTCAAAACATTACTTATCAGCTTGAAAGCTCAATCGCAGCTCTTTTCACAACCTTTTCCTGCATATAATATTGATGATCAAGCATTACATATGCCAAGAGATTCGATACTCCAAATATCACATTCGGTGTCGAAAGTTGTAGACACAACTTAGGAGTCATATTGACAACTTCCTGCTGTTAATAGTTAATGGGCATTTCAAATTCAGAGTTATTAGCCTACTTTTCTTTTTTTAATTCGAAAGAATTAAAAAAAATGAAAAAGTAGGTATTGACATGCGATCGATGTCCGTCCGTCTGTCTGTACCCCCCTTCCAAAATCGGTTCTATTCATCCGAACTTAAAAATTCTTTTTTTTTGTTAGAAAGCTATGACCTCAGAGATCCGACTTTCATACTTTTTGTCTGTCTGTCTGTACGTCCAGACGGACATAAATCTACTCTCTGTCGAAGAATTTCCCATTGAATTAGCATTGAAATTTACATTTCTTATTTTTTAATGCAGTTTGTTATTAATAATTATTTAACTATTCTTCGAAATACAAATAAATCAAGCAGACGATAAATAATATTAAGTTAATTTGCGAAAGAATATTAAGGAAAATAGTTGATTTTGGCTTTTAGAAGTTTAAATTATAGCTGGATGCAGTGTTTTTTCTAATGTGTATAAATCTGGTGTAGAAACGGTTGTTGATGATATTTACTGTTAGGAACCTAGTTGTTTCTCGATAAGAATTTCAGTAATGTTGAAGTATTTAAGTAACAGGAAAGTAGGCTTTTTTAGTTCTTTAAGAACTTCTTGTTTTTAATATTTTGTTTATGTAACATGGATGCATTTCTGAAGAATTACGTAACAGTATCAAATCGAGTATTGAAGTTCTTAATTTATGCAGTTGCAAAATGCACGAATATCAAACTTATATTAATTTTTTTCATTAAATTTTATAACTGAAATTATTTTATTCAATCGCAATTCGTGTGTGATTCGGAATCATCTTCTCGCAATTATGAAATGAATAATGCCTTTTAGAATGTCCCACAAATGCTTAGAAAGAACATTTATAAAACGGAACAACAAAACGTCACAAACTCTGTCGAATAGCAAAACAGTATCAAATCTATTTATTGAAGTTCTTAACAAATTGTGAATTTAAAAAACGCACGAACTTCTGTAACGTTTTTGTTTAATTGTTAGATGTATCGGGATCATCTACACTTATTATACAATGGCTTTTTAGAATGTCAACATTTCAAACGTTTAATGTTCTTTTACGGTCAGATTTATAATAGAACTTGATATTTTCGTATTTTTTAATGGAAACCCACGCAAAGAGTAGCTTTTTTTTATGAGGAATTCTTATAAATCATATGAGGCACATTATAAGGTTCTTTCGCCGTTTCTAAAACTTATACACTTGCCAGCGAGATTAGTGAAACCCACTCGGTATTTTTATATTCTGGTTCAGCAGTTAATGTAGAATCTCGTAATGTTTTACTTATTCTCAATGAATAAAAGAAGAACGTGTAATGTTTCACAAAAGAAGCCATATCTTGACAATTCGAAAAATAAAACTTTAAAATGTTTTGCTTCAGATAATTTAACTCATGAAAATCTGAGCCTACTTGTTTTCGATACGCTTTTTTTGTGCAAAAGTGTGAGATTAGTTTCAAATTGAAGGCGTTTATAATCGGTAATAATTATCTCTACAATTATTTTCAGGTGTTTAACTTGTGAATATATTACGTAGGTATCTTCACAGTTTTCTACATATCGTTCAAGGCCTTCTGTGGCCGATCGAGTCTTCGGATTATCAAAGTTCAGTTTAGCGAGTAATATTTTCTATAGTAATAAGAATGGCTCATTATAAGAGCAGAGCAAATGTTCAGAACAAAAAAATGCTACATTCCTACAGACAAATCTTCACAAATAAATCGGGGGTTACGACCCCTACTGAAGTTTCGAAGGCCTTATTCCCATCTAAAGCTTATTCCTCTCCATTAACGTTCGAAATTGCAATTCGGAACGTTTAAATCCGAGGACTTTACGATCCTGTTTACCTGCTGTCAAAGCTCGACCTTGCCCTGATGTGGAGATTTTTTTTAAGTCTTAGTTTTTTTTTTAGTCGCCCCCGTCAAAACTAGACTGATAGCTATCGATGAGCGATTTCGCGGGTCATTGCGACTATTTAAGAGAATAGAAAAACAAAATAGGCGCATAAAAGAAAAAGATTAAAGGTTAGGGCTAATGTTACAATTTTTTTGTTATGAATTTTGCCTGTACACTTGCTTGCATAATATAAATTCAAAGCATGGTAAGGTTTTATTGCTTTCAAATTTTATATTTAAAAAAAAGTTTTTCATCATAGTTACCTGATTAAATTGAAGGTCTTAGTGGAAGAACCTGCTATATGTGACAAAAAGGTGAAGACGAGAAAATGAAATTCAAAGTTTTTAGTTTACACTTAGATCCGTTAAAAAAAGGTACTTGCAAGCGGTAAAAATGTACTAAGCATGTAAGAAAGAGGATATTAGTTTCCATTAATGATTAAATAATTGTATGAGATGTTTATTGACACAAAAATATCAATTTAATAAAAGTTATATTTGGCAAATTTCGGCTATTTTTAGCCTCAACTTTTTAATTTTTTCAAAATTTCGTCCATCAAGAATGGCGCAGAAATAAGTATTGGCCCTCTACGAGCTGTCGCCCTGCTGAGTTTAGTATATGTAATATATGTATTTCTTTTTTAAATTTCAATTTGATGCTGAGTTTAGTTTAAATATGTACTACTATAACGTAAATTTTAAACTTCAATTTGTTTTTATACTTGTATTTCTCTACATATTCCTTGAATAATCTTTACTCTTCGTGCGAAATTCGTTGTTTACGACTTTACCCACCTGCTACCCAGCCCCCTTCCCCCAAAGAACGATAAATGGGGGGGGGGGGGCGCATAACAGGAACAAACATCTCAACACTCGACCCGGTTCCATGCAACAAATAAACAGCTGATTTCGGAGGTCGGGGACCCTCCCTTGAAAGGCCACTTGTCAGATTTCAGCATCAAAAGTTGGTGAAATCTGTATAGTAAATATGAGAGTTTTATGCATGGGATGTAGCATAAGTAAATGTTATTTATATGCTGAAAGAGTGTTTGTTTAACGGTACCGACAAATTTGATAGATAAATTATACATATTTGTATATCAAATTTAATATTTAGTTACTTATAATATAAGATCTTAATATTTAGTTATCTATAATAATAAAAGAAAGAGTCTGTCTGTCTGTGTGTGTGTGTGTCTGTTATCGGATCGTAAAAGACCTACTTATACTGCCCACAGGAATTCGAAATTTTAAAGATAGATTCCCTTTAATACTAACGTGTGCACCTGAGGCTTAGTTTTTTCATATTTGTTCCATTTTTAGAGAAAATTCGAATTTTCTGAAAAAAATACACCACTTTCGCTCAAATCCGATAATTTTTTCTCTTTCCTGATGCCATCGGCTGAAAAAATTAAATAAAACTTTTAACGAAAACATTTAAAATTCAAAATGTTTATTTTTTATTCTTTAGCCATTACTTTCAGAAACTAAATTCATTATTTGAAAAATAATTGACATGTTTCAAGTGACGTAATTCCGCCAGTCTTCATTCCTGGATTTTATTGTGGGTTTATTTGATGATTTTTTCATTGATTTTTCTGTTGACTGCATGTAGGCATATTTAAGCAATAAATGTATAGTTAAGCTATTACTGAACTACGATGGTTAATAAAGGCCATCGCACTAGAGCTATTAATGTTTTATGTCTTTATTTTTTCGCCAAAGACGTTGCCAAACTCGCCAAATTATTAACTAAAACTCGCCAAATGGGCAATTTCTTAAATAAATAATTTATAGTCTGGTCGGTTGTTCGAAGGTCATTGTGTTAAAGCTGTATAATGGGTGTGTTTGTAGCTATATCTATTTTCTCGCCAAATTATTTCCCTAAAACGCGCCAAATGAGCTAAAAGGTTTTATGTATTTATGAGGGAATTGTGATGACATTTATGAGTGCATTTTATAGCTTATTTTTCATTTTGGAATTTTAAGGCAATGAAACGGGATTTTATACTTTATAACGAGCGGGAACAATAACATAAGTTTATGATCCTATAACAGGTTACATGGTAAACATATTTGGAACGATTTGATATTTTTTTTAATCCGTGCGAAGAACGGGTATAAATTTGCTAGTTTATAATATAAGATCTTAATATTTTGTTACTTATAAGATTAAAAATTGCATACAAAATTCAGCATCAAAAATTGGTTGTAATCTGAATAGTAAATATGCAGTAAATACGAGTTTTTTTTATTTATGGATGTAGAAAAGTAAATGTTATTTACATGTGCTGAAAGAGTGTTTGCTTAACGATACTGACAAGTTTGATAGAAAAATTACATATAATAATATTTAGTTACTTATAAGATCACAAACTGCATAAAAAAAATCAGCCCCAAAAATTGGTGAAATGTGTATAGTAAGTATGTAGTAAATCTAACGTTTTTGTTAGCGTGATATAGTATAAGTAAATGTTAATTTTATGCTGAAAGAGTGCTTATATAACGATACCGAAGAATTTGACAAAGTGTAACTATACATTTTATATATAATATGCATAAAAAAAATTATAAAACCTAAAAGTAAAATACAGACAAACACACAGGACAAATATCCCGTTCCGGGGTTTGTACTCGGGACCTTCTGACAACCCCGAGAGCTCTCTGACTCACTCAATCGGCTGCTCTTTACATAATAACCCCTCAACTAGATTAAAAATGGCCGTTTCGAAATGCAAATTTTCAATCAAGGGATCCACGTTATCAGAAGAATACACTGCCCAAACGCCCTTCAAGACCAGCGCAGGGTCAGTAGCCCTGAAAACAATGTCAAACGGGAAAATCCCAACAAAACTTTGAAGAGGAGACCCACTCGCTAAACTACTGTTACCTTATCATAGAAAAATGGCCAATGTTCTATGTTTTTTGCATTGGACAACTGCCTTTTTCTTCTTGGACGCAGACGGAAATGATTTTAAAATATCACCTGTCGGCCTTGGCCCTACGAATAAAATTTCGAATTTGGAAAAATAAGAAGAAAAAAAAATTGAAATTCGTTTACGCGGGTGTAACTGTAAAAGGAAATCGGATTGTTTTAATCCTCAGAAAACGGTATTTTCGTTCTGAAGGAGAACAGCTTTTTTTGTGTTCTTTTTTTTTTCGAACAACCGGACGGCAGCTGTTCTTCGGACCAGACATCAGGGAAATTAATTTCAGCGGATGTGGGTTCTGAAAGTGAAACGGATAACCGGAAAGGGCACATGTATTCGTAAACCATTTGGGAAATAAAGAGCTGGTTTATTTTTCTGAAGTTGCAAACTGGTTAAAATGAAGTTATAATGATGTATTTTTCTGATCGAAAAATGTTCTCTAAGACGTAAAATTGTGGAGTTTCCCCAAAATAACTTTTCGATACAGGCGAGTGCATCGTCTAGGTAGGAATGTTATTTTACCTAAAACACATAATTAAAATTATTAATTATAATTTTTATAATGCAATTTCAAGTTTATATCTTCGAGGAGTTTTACAAAACCATTTAGTACAAATGTATTTTTTATGCATACGTAAAAAGGAATGTGTTTCAAATCGAAATTAAAGTTTCAAGGCTTACTACCTCATTTCCATTTGGCATAAATATATTCACAGATAAACAATTTTTTGATTACAAATTTTGTCAATAACCTAGATAGTTTTCCAAATCAATACTTTCACAAACAAAATAGTTGATGACATTGTTTCGATGCTCACGTAGATTGAAAATGTTTAATTGACAGAACCTGTGGCTTTAGTAAATAATTTAAACTTCAGGTTTTGTTAAGAATTTCTTTTTTAATTGGTTGAAAAACTTTTTTTCAGTCTTTTAAATTTTAATATGGTGGCATTCGAGTACTAACTAAAGATATATAGTGGTTTGGTATTGTGGTATTCGAGTACTAACTAAAGATATATAGTGGTTTGGTATTTGTAAAACATTTTAATAATGGTAAAAAGGATGTCAATTTTTAATTTCCCCAAGAACCATTTGTCTACCCATCTAACCCGTAACTTAAAATACTAAAACATGCGCTGAAATTCACGATGAAATTGCTATTAGGTGGTGCTGCCATCTGTAGACATTTATCGAATTTAAAACTGTACCCTAGATTATAGAAATAAGAAAAAGATTTTTTTTTATTTAGTGGAATTTATTTTTGTGTTTTCTATAGATTTTGTTTTAAAAGTTACCTAAGTTTTATATTAAACGTTTATATTTAAAAAAAATCTGTTACCTTAGGTTTATTTATATACCATTGAAATAGTTATTTTTATAATAGTGTGCAAAAAAAACTAACTTTTAGCTTCCACACTACGTTTATAACGTAAAAAGTGGAAGGTATTATAATCGTTCAGTCAGTCCGTCTGTCCGTCTGTCACCCACTTTCACAGAAAGAACCACAAGTCCCACAGACAAGTGGAATACGCCATTTTGAAGCAAAAAATCAGATTAGGCTACATTCCAAATTTCATTAAAAATTTAAATTAGAAGTTTATTTAAAATTCAAACAACTAAAAATTTTATCTACATTGAAATAACATGCAAATTCCATTTTTATTCATATTTTCACTGTTGCCATCCACAAGTCCCACAGACAAGTGGAATACGTCATTTTGAAGCAAAAAATCAGATTAGGTTACATTCCAAATTTCATTCAAAAATTTAAATTAGAAGTTTATTTAAAATTTAAATAACTAAAAATTTAATCTGCATTGAAATAACATGCAAATTCATTCAATATTTTCATTTTCATTCAATATTTTCACTGTTGCCATTTCGTCAAACGAACAAGAAACTTTAAACTTTTTAAAAATAAATATAAAACACTTGAAAAATATTTATTTATGTGATATGATGGATTGTTGTGATATCACAATAGAGTGAAAGGAGAGTAATAATGAGTGAGAGTGATAATGAATAATTATTAATTTGCGAAAGAAAATTAATGAAAATAGTTAATTTTGGCGTTTAAAAGTTTGAATTAGAAATAAATTATAAGATGCGTTTTTGCAAGGATCTCCCTACGTGTTACGTTTCATCATTTTTTGTTTACGTAAATGATAGCATTGTGGCGGCTACCACACGCACGCAACCTAAATCAATCATCCACTCGCTAGAGGGCGCAGATTTACCTCTGCGTTCCAACCAGTATCCTGAATAACATCATAAGCCGAGGTAACTCATCTCTACCTTGAGGATCCTTTTGGTAGACTGTGGGTTACTGAGGCCGCTACAGTATTTTTGTCTTTATGTATCTGTCCATGATCTACTCAACTTTAAGGTCACAGAAGCTCTTTGGACGTCACGCCATCCGACCGCGCCCAGGTAGCACACCAACGTCGGCCAATATTAAAAAAAAATATTGGCCGACATTGGTGTCAATATTGGACGACGTCGAAATGGACCCCCCTAGCAAATATTGTACGACGTCGTTTTACGACATTGACCAACATTTATCAACGGCATACAATATCGCATATCGACATTGGCCGACATAAAAATTACACCCTTGCGGATATTGTACTACATCGGTTTACGACATTGATCAACATCGCATATTGACATTGGCGACATAAATGACACCTAGCAAAATTCTACGACCGTTCGCTTGCACTTTATCACGCGTACAATCGATATCGCATGCGACAAAAATACACCTTGCGGATATTGTACTACATCGTTTGACATGACAATCGCATATTGACATTTGGCCGACATTAAAAATGACACCCTTGCGAATATTGTACAACATCGGTTTACGACATTGATCAACATTAGTCGTACCACATTCATGGGCGTTCTTTTACAGTACTTCTCAATTATACATTTTTCCATTTCCTTCGCATAACTTTTTAACTCATCTGTTGTGAGTAGAAAAAAAATTATTTACAAAGTTCATTTTTTTATATTTTTCTAATTAACAAAAATTTTGTTAATTAGAAAATATAAAAAAATTATTTACAAAGGTAATTTTCTTTATATATTTCTAATTAACAAAAATTTTGTTAATTAGAAAAATATAAAGAAAATTACCTTTGTAAATAATTTTTTTTTCTACTCAACAAACAGATGAGTTAAAAAGTTATGCGAAGTACAAATGTATAATTGAGAAGTACTGTAAAAGAACGCCCATGAATGGGTACGACTAATGGTGATCAATGTCGTAAACCGATGTTGTACAATATTTGCAAGGGTGTCATTTTTATGTCAGCCAATGTCAATATGCGATGTTGTAAAACAATTAACAATAGGTTAAATAAATCAAAATTAATCGAGAAATATTGTATTATTAGTACTATTGTAATTTTAAAAACTAGTAATTCAGACAGCTATATAAAACACTACATTACGACATAGCTACTTTTTTTTCTGTACAGCTTCAGAGTCAAATTAAAACAAATTTTACGTATTATTATTCATATATTAAATATCTGATACATAGCACATAGTTTTCTCAGATTGTTTAAAGTTAACTACACAACATCTCTGGATGTATTTATATAGGGATGGTCGATACCATTAAAAGACAAAAAATTACTGTAGGTAGAGTTGAATAAAAATATGTTTACGTACCTCCATTGGGTATAGGTTTTATTTCACATAATTAAAGTGGTAGAGAAACTGTTAAAAGCTTGACAAAATCTGTAAATCTTATGCACAAACTTCAATTAAACTATTTTTTACATGTAATTTTATTAAATTTCATGTTTTAGATAGTTATGTATTTTCTACTTTAATATATTAAAAAAAAACAATTATTAATTCGTACAGAAGCTTTAGAAATATTGCTAATGTTTCTGCACGAAATGTTTCACAAAAAACAAATCATAAAATTAATAACTAATTAGACTGTTCTATATTTATTCAAGTACATATTCATGTCTCTATTTACTGTAGCACTGAATACAATATGAGGGATTTGATATTTACACTTTACCAAGAATAAAATTGATCAAATAGTCCATCATTAATTTTATGACAGATAATTCACTAAAACATCTTACACAATTATGAAATATACATATTAAAAAATATATAAATTTATTTTAAATCCAGCATTATCTTAATCTTTTTATAACAACGTGCAAAAAAGTTCACTTTTTTATATCATATTCATTTATAAATCGTTGCGAAAATGACACTTTACGTGCTTACGTCACAGACAGTGCCGAAAGTGTTGCTACTTACAGTTTGATTATCCTGTTCTGTTAATAAAGAATTAATGATATCGGTTTCTACATTGTATACTATAGGTGGCCGTGCTAAATTGTAAAAACTTAGACATTCTACAATTGTCAAAAACTCAAAAGATGCGAGATAATCGTTGCAGTCTTTACATTGACGAATCACTGCAAAAAACTTTCAATTTTATCTTGGCTTATACATGAAGTCCTAAGATATTTGAAATTTAAACTTTTGGTCAAATACTAGACAAGTGATAAAACTGTTGATAATAAAACCACCTTCATTAAGAGCATGGATTTCCCAGTCATACAAATACGAAATAAAAGTCACTTTCTACTGTCCCTTTGCACTTTTTTAAGCGAAGGACCTCTCCATCAATTTTAGTGTTTCCATCTGAATATCGGATCTAAATTCAATTACAGTTCCAACTCCTTCACATACACTTGTCGAGTTTTTTGATAAGGCCTTCTAATGTCTTGGCTTCTACCGGTTTTGTAAAAATAGAAATGTTCTTCAGGTATCCAGTGCAGGTATATGTATCCCGAAGCTTCTCAACATCAATTTGTTTGCAGGGCAAAGCACACAGATTTGCCTCTCTCCATGAACAGAAACTTATGACATTTGGATTTTTCTCGTAATTTTCATCCACATTTTGAAGGCAAAGCTATGTTGTAAATGTCCTCGATATTATTTTCTTCTGTGATGTTCTAAGTGTTAAAATCAATTTCTGGTTCACTAATCTTCAAGATTTTTCTCCTCCTTCTACCGAATTTTTTGTTTTACGTTTTACGGGAACTTTCTTTGATAAATAATGGGGAAAGTCAGGAAATTTGGTTGGAATTGACTCTGTTTATAACAGTCTTACCTCTAGGCATTAAAACTTCATTGTTAATTATGCATTTATAATGGCTCTCAATAAAATCCTCTTCAAAGTGCACTTCACAAGATTGCCTTCTTCCAAATTTCAAGAACTTCTGCATTTTTTGGCACAGAAAACAACGAAAGTTTCTTACTGTTCGATCTGTAGCCAGGAACAAAACAATGATACTGTTCGTTTCTCGACTTTCTATTACAACTCATTATACAAATAGTTTTTAATTTTTTTTTCATTAAAGCTGGCGTATTACTATAGATTTAAACGACTAAAATAATAGAAAACTTAAAAGAATACAGCCTTATAGTACTCTCCTCCCTGATGTAAACAAACCATAAAGCTAACTTTTTTATGTTGATCTCAGCGCCACCGATAAACCTAAAACCCGTTTTTAAAAAACCTCACATCCCTAAAGCACTCGAACTCGAAGAAGTCCTATTTCCGCGTTTTCTTAGTAGGCTTAACACTCACGTGAATCGAGTACCTAGTAAACATCGATCAATGTTGGCCAATGTTGTTTTATCGACGTTGTATCCACAATGTCGCCAGATGTCCCCACAATATTCGAATATTTTCAAAAATTATTATTTTTTTAAATAATGATTAAAACTTATCTGCATTTTTATTAACATTATTGTTTCATTCTTCCAACATCAAAATAAAATGAATTTAAAGTCATACTAATTTAAAAAAATTCCCAATGCCTGTGAATGTCGACAGATGTCGCGATTACAACGTTCAACATTCCTCGACTCTCGCAATGTTGGCCGATGTCGGTAGAATGTCGGCCAACATTGCAGGGCATATTTAAGGGGGTTTTTTGGGGCAATTGCCCCACAGTCAAATAAACTTGCCCACCAGCGGTTATGTGTTTCTATATATTTTTTATTTTTCTGCAAAAAAATGCCACATGGAAGCGTGACCCCTAACCCTTCCCCAAAAGAGTGAAACAACCACGTGGTTCTCTTTCTTTCCTACTATGGGATGGGGCAGCTGAACTAGATAAGAAATTAGTAATAGTGTGGTGCGTTGCACACAGAAACGATTTAGCATTAGAAAGTGTAGTGTCGTCAGTCCCAGTCCCTGAACTCACACTCTAGAGAGCAAATCTCAGCAGTATTTTGACATATTAACGAAGATCGGCAAGACACACAAAATAGCTTGCGATTATTTTTCCAGAGTATAGAGCTTTACCTAGCCACTTTGAAGTCCGTTTTGCTGAACATATCAGAAATGAAATTCAAGCAGTCATCAAAAACTTGCCATACTGTTGGAAACAGTGGCAGAATATCATGTCTGATTCGGAAGAGGACAAGAAAGACAAGAATATTGCAAAAGGGATGTTAAACATGTGGGAAGAGAGTTCTTTACAATTTCAACTGACTTTAGCCATGGGCGATGCTATCAGACATCACAATTTTGAATATAAATTGCCATAATAACTAAAACTGGAGTTAATGATAAATGCGTCTTATCCCGGTGGTTTCGAAGAAAAGGAAGACGACCATAAAAGAAGATACTTATAGCAAACGTAGGGAGAAAGTCAATTCTAATGTCCAGTGTTGTAGTGCTAAATTTTTTAGCTTCCACACTACGTTTATAACGTAAAAAGTGGAAGGTTTTATAATCGTTCAGTCCGTCTGTCCGTCCGTCCGTCTGTCTGTCACCCACTTTCACAGAAAGAACCACAAGTCCCACAGACAAGTGGAATACGTCATTTTAAAGCAAAAAATCAGATGAGGCTACATTCCAAATTTCATTAAAAAATTTAAATTAGAAATTTATTTAAAATTTAAATAACTAAATTTTTTTATCTATATTGAAATAACATGCAAATTCTATTTTTATTCATATTTTCACTGTTGTCATCCACAAGTCCCACAGACAAGTGGGATACGTCATTTTGAAGCAAAAAATCAGATTAGACTACATGCCAAATTTCATTAAAAATTTAAACTAGAAGCTTATTTAAAATTTAAATAACTAAAAATTTAATCTACATTGAAATAACATGCAAATTCCATTTTTATTCAATATTTTTACTGTTGCCATTTCGTTAAACGTACGAGAAACTTTTCTTAAAATAAAAATACACTTTTGAAAAAATATTTATTTATGTGATATAATTCGGTTTGGATTGTTGTATTATCACAATAGAGTTCTTTTAATGGTTCTATATGTATGTAGAAAGATGCATAGAGAATTCTAACTTGGCATAAAAAAATATGCTAAGTTTCGCTTTTATTTTTAAAGCATCAATTGTACAAATTATAAATTTTTTGAACTGTAAATTAATTTAACAAACTATAAATAAGTGAATTTTCGAAAGAAATGTAAATGGGAAATTGTGGCGACAAAAATATTTATTAAAAAAGATTACATCATTATTCTTCGAACTTCAAACAAATTTAGCAAACGATAAAGTCTAATTATTAAATCTGAGAAAGAAGATTAATGAAAATAGTTAATTTTGGCGTTTAAAAGTTTGAATTACAAATAGCTAAAGGCCCTGTTTTTATTAGAATTAAATCACATTTGCCATTCGCAACGATCGCTCGAGAAACTTTAATTCTTTTAGACAATAAATTAAAATAAATTTATTTTTGCGACACCGATCAGTTTGAAATGACGTCAAATATATTTCACTACGGAATCCTTGTATGGTGATATGAAATGTTTTCATTCTATTTAAAAGCGAGGAATATGACATATTTATTCTTTAAAATATAAATTAATTTTTGCAAACGATAAGTAATAATTATTGAATTTTCGAAATAAAATAAATGAAACTAGCCAAATTTAGCTTGTAAATGTTAAATATAGAATTAATGTTGTGTTTGGCGCGTTTTTCCTGTTAAACACAAATATGTGGAAGCGAGTTAAGTGACAGATTCTGTTACAAACCTACTTGTTTTTCCCGGAACGCTGTTATAAGGCGTGTCCGGGGGGGGGGAGGCACTTTTTATTGTTTAAATCAATTGTAAGGATTGGCTGCGAATTTTAGTAGGGGAAGGGGGCATGTTTTACTACTAGTTGTGCTTTAATTGCTAACATTTCCGTTTTGGTCCGATTTTTGTCTATATACTAGCCGACTTAAAATGCTTGTGCAAAGCTTCATAGTTTTGCCAGACTGCGGAAACAGTTCGGAAAGAACTGGTAACAAATCTAACCCCCAAAACACGACCGATTTTCTTAATTACGGTCTCGAGGCTAGCTGCACATTCTTTAATTTCCCGTTGGTTCTTGGGAGACCGACTATACAAAGAGTAAAGTTTGTCCATAAAAATTTGAAAATGACTTATGCCGTGGACCTCGTTTATTGCGTCTCCAACTGCAAGTTCCAGACGATGGTTCAAGCAGTGCCAAACAACTATGTTGGGAAATTTCTGTGACAAACACTCCGCCACGCCCGAATTTTCCCCGAGCATAGTATTTGCTCCATCACTAGTGAATGCCACTAAATTTTCTTCGAGATATTTGTCATTAAATCCGTATTTGCCCAGACAATTTAACAAATATTCTGTTATAGTCTTGGCGTCTTGACTTGGAAGTTCAAGTAAATCTAAAAACGTGAAAATTGGTTCACATGATTTGTCGGTCTCACATTTCATATATACGATCAAAGTAGTTTTGCTGCTGAGAGTGGTAGATTCATCAATATAAGTATCGAAATTTTACCATTTATTTCAATAATGCATGTTAATTAATTTTTTAATGAAAGAAATAGTAAAAAAAAATAATCACGCATTAAAGTTCCGGAACGCCGTTCCGGCTCGTAAAAAAGTACCGGAACGTCGTACCGGCGCGTTCCGGCCCCACTACACCACTGCTAATGTCATAACATAGAATTGACTTCAACATACAATTTAACAACAACTCACCACGGCCATTCGTCATAAAAAATTTTACAAATTAAAAACCGAAGAGAAAGAAAACCAGAAGCTGAACTCTACAAAGTGAGGTTTTATATGAAATCTCTTTTTGAAAAAGACAATGTTATTTGAATTTAGTTGTATTAAAATGAAAATGAATGGTTGTATTATAATGAATGAAATTAAAATGGTTCAAAAAGTTACAAAAAGTTCCTTACACTCTTTTCCTATCGAATAAAACGACCATTAGCAATAATTTCCGTGATTCAAATTTTCACACCCCAACTCCTTTTTGACGATTATTCAACTAACATAAACTGCACATTTACAATCCCCCCCCCCCCCCCCCCCCGAGAAAGTTAGAGTTGCCCACACAGTCAAATTTCCTTAAAATATGCCCTGCAACATTGTTGTGCTACCTGGGCGGTCCGGAATGTAAGCAATTTCAAAGAAAAAGTACGAAACCTATTTGCGCACGGCCAATTATATATACTTATCTGGTTGCGAACAGGTTTCGTTTCTCTCTTTCGGAACAGCCAACAACCTGAACCTGAAAAAAATAAATTTGGCGAGTGATAGCGAGCAGGGGGCGTGGCCCCCTGCATGCCGTTAAGCGGCCAATTGAATTATTACTTAAAAAAGTCATACAACTTTAAAATTTTGAGTGAGCCATTGGGTTTTTAAAAAGAACCTAAGAGTAAAAATAGGCTAGGTTAATTCTGCGAAATTAACGGGGGTTGTCGAGTTATTACTGAAAAAAGTAATACAATATATTTTTTTAAGTAATATAACTTAGCGAGCAGGGAGCGTAGCCCCCTGCCGGCCTCGAAGCCGTCCAATGGAATTGCGCAGCAATTCCCTTGGGTTGGCGAGCAGGGGACGTAGAGGAAGAATCCAAGAATGCAAGCTTGCGAACCAGTGAGATTGCGCAGCAATATCCAAGGGTGCGAGCTTGCGGCTGAATATAACTATATTACCAAGGCGCGACATAATTTTGTCATAGATACAGACCTGGATGGCAAAATATGCATAGGCCTGTGCAAAGTTGGGTTGGAAAGTTACGTTCACCAGCGAGCCGGCCGCGAAGCGTCTTATGGAAAACTGGGGGTTGGCAAGAGATAGCGAGCAGGTGGCGAAACCCCCCGCCGGTCGCGAAGCGGCCAATGGAATTGCGCAGCAATTCCGGGGGTTTGCGAGCGATAGCTAGCAGGGGGCGGAGCCCCCTAGTATCTTTAAAGAAAGTGAAAATATGGAACATGGAAGATGAAAGTCATGGATAAACACGAGCCGCTCAATGAAAAGCAACACACAACTTCTACTCAATGGCGTTTGTTCATGCCCAGTAACAGTAGCCCTGTTGTGACGTCACTCTTCGATGGTGTATTAAAGCCCATTTCACACCTGCACAACTACTTACAATTCCGTTGCAACTAAATGCAACTGCAACTCGTAACTTGTGGTAACCTGGTTCTTCGGGTTTCCACAAAAAATTATTTATCTCACAATTTGGCAAGTTTTATCTTTTGTAAAACTTTTTTCAAACCATAGACTCGCTCTTATCTCATTAAAAACATTGCATGCTCTTGAGCGTGAAATTTTCGTTGTTCCTAAAAGTAATTTGTTTCGTCTGTATAATGGAGTCATCAGCCAGAGAGTGTTGCACGTGTTGAAGTCTTCTAAAAAGAAATTATGGGCTAGAAAATGGATTCTTAGAAGAAAGCAATTAGGTTGCTTTGATAATTTGGTGAGGGAACTAGCATTCGAAGTGTAAGTATATTATCGGATTTGTTTATTTTTATTTTATCAATTAGATTGGGTTACTTTTATATAAAAAATTTAAATCGCATTTTTTCCACATTAAACGTTTTAAGTTATATTGCTTGGATAATTATTTAAAATTAAATCATTGTGTATTTTTATTATTGCATTTTAACCCAATCAATCAACCCATTTTTAATTACGCAGATTTTTGAATTTTTTTGCAAGCATGTAAAGTTGGCGTCTTAAAAAGTAAATAAACAACCAGTTGGCGAAGTCTAGTTCGTCACAATGTAGCCAAACAAATACTGAATTCTGATTGGCTAACGGTACATGCAACTTGAGATTTTTTCGTGCTCGCATGAAAAAATCTCACGAACTTGAGGCCAGGGGCGGCGGCAGCAGAGGGGCTAGGGGGGCTCCAGCCCCCCTGTCGGGCAAGGCTAGCCCCCCCGTCGGGGAAATTTTAAACTTCGTCGGGGTAAAACTAACTTATGATATCGGAAAAATTTGCGTCGGAAAAAAAAACCTTTTAACCGTTTCAAAATTCAACACTGTTTCGCATTTTCTAAAACTGTCGTCTCAGTCGTGGTTCGTACCCTTCTTCAATTGACCTTGAGTGCATACCACTGAGCGACGAAATGTAATTTCTCTTTTTATCATCCCACCACCCCAAACAGTGGGGGTGTAGCTGTAGAAACCCTCTAAAAGCTGGGAAAAACAAAAACAAAAAAGGACGTTCTTTTGAGTTTCCAGCTAGTATCATATGTCACACTGCTAACAAATTTATGGCCTCGGGGAACTTGTCGTGGGGGTGCATAGTTGACCTTCGTAGGAAGGTTCATTACCACTAAGAGTTTTCTTCAGAACGGATTTACTTAGTGCACTTTTAAAAGATTTGCTTTTTTTGTAAGGAATGAAGAATGTAAAGGAACAGACTACTTGTGGTATGTTTAACCTCAATTAATTTTATTTGATTTTTCGGAAGCATTTTAATATATATATTTCAATTTTAAAAGATGAATTCCTCGATTATTGATATTTATTGTGTTAAAATTAAATAGCAGCAAATTTGTTGTTTGTGCTCGTCTCGGCACGTAAAAAATGCATGCAGTTTGAAATCCCTTAAAATGTTGTTTTCAAAATTGCTTTCAAATTTTGTACGTTTTTTTTTAAGTACAAAATATGTATATCCTAATTGTTTTTACTCCCAATTGTCAAAGTGCAAATAATAAGTACCTATGGCTTTTTTTACTAAACATTTAAATAACACTAAGTTTAATGACTTGTATGAATTAATCAAAGTAAAATAATGCCCAGCTAGTATCATAGCTTTGATAATATACAATCATAGCATAATAATATGCAATCATAGCATAATAATATACAATCATAGCTTAATAATAAACATTAACCTTATTTTGGTGTATTACAGCCAAACTCAACTTTAAGCGCATTGTGCTTGATAAAATGATAACGTTTCCTAAACTCTCTGCAACATTCAGGGAAAATTCTCCCATTTAAGGTTCTGAAGTAAGTCATATATCGTCGATAAAAAGCGAGAAATTCTACAAAATATTTTCAAGATTGCTTCCAAAATTATCCTTCAATAATACATTGCAATTTTTGGAACTAGAAAAAAATGACAAATTTCCGGATGAATCTTTCCTTAAAATCAAAATAAAATTTAAAACATTTAAAAAAATCCTTTAAAATGAAATTTTGAGATGAACAACCGTACATAGAATAAAGCTAAATTTTCTTTGCAAAAAAATAAGATAGATTGACGAGGAAATTCTTGTGCCATTTTTTTGCAAATAATAATTTAGGACGACCATCAGTCCATCACCTGATTTTCTCGAAAGTAGGAACGGTCAAAACAAAGGAAAATTTACGTTTAACGATCAAAGGTCACTCTAGAAGCCAAAACTTATGCAACATAAATGACTGAGGGCTAGTGGAAAGATAGAAGTTTATAAAATCATAAAAGCTCTCGTTATAGAGCATTCAAATACCGCAAATCTTTTTCTGAAAAGCAAAGCAATGTGCGAAACTCCCGGAAGTCTAGGCTAATGGAGCCTCGCCTGTGCTAAGTATAAATTTCGTTTGTATAAAGGTCATATAAAAAGCAAAGAAAACTGATATTCTTCAATTAGCTCCTATAGATTTGAAGAGTTAGACGGTATTGAAGCTCTTTTAGATCATGCAGCTTTCAAAGAATAATAGACTGTACATTAAATGATTTGAACAACTATTCCTTTAAATAATTAAAATATTTGAAACTTTTTCAAAATGGGCATAAGATGGGAAGCTCAAGTCAAAGCCAACTTCAACAGAGATTCCAATCCTTTAATTCTTCATATTCTAATAGTTCTCATTCCATGTGTCCAACTACCACGGTATTTTGGAGATAATGATGCAAAAAAAATAATAATCTGGAAGAATCCTAGACTATAAGGGTCACCTCGATTTTGTCGTCCAATACCTGTACAGTTTTGTAGAGGAATCAGCACTAGCTGAATTTACCAACACGTAAGGAATACTTACAGCAAAAAAATATGTTGTAATTTTAGCCTAAATTAGGCAAATAAGGCTTCATACTTCTAAAAACATGTAAATTTAGATGTTTTTAGCCCATTGGAAAAATTTCAGAGTCCATGTTTGTACCCCTTTTGTCAAAATGTGCAACCCTAAAAAATGATTTGTCAAGGCATCCTACTGTTTGTTTTGTGGACATTTTTGAGGATTTGTATCCAGTTGAAAAAGAAATCTCAAATCTGTATAGTAGCGCGTTTAGCTTTAAAAAAGTTTGAAATAGAATTTTATAATTGAACAAAAGTATTAACCGATTTCTAAATTTTTTGATGAATTGCGTTTTTTGTTTCATTTTTGAATATTAATAATAACCTTGCGAAGTATTCACGGTTTGATGTTGATTGTAGGTTATATTTGGGACAAATTCGAGAATGAATATGTTAAAAAAAACTTTTTTTTAAAAATTATACTGAAGCCCCCCCGTCGGGGTACGCCAGCCCACCCGTCGGGCTATTCCTAGCGCCACCACTGCTTGAGGCAACTTTTAAATGCATGGGGTCCTATGGGAGTTGCAAGTAGTTGTGACAAGGTGTGAAATGGTCTTAAGAGGAATGGATGTCAACTAAAACAAACCAAATAAGGTATTTAAAAACTCCAAATGATCTAGTAGCAGCGCCACACTCTATCTTTGAAAAGTTATAAACCAGAGTATTCCCCAACTGAACTGAAATGAACTAATAATCGTTATTCGTTGTTCCTTTTTTTGCCGCCAATTTTTCTTTGCGATTTTGTTATATTGTTTGTAAAATAACTAATTTTACGCAATATTTTCTTAGTTACATACTAATTTTTCCCAATTATTCCTAGTCGTAATTCGTCCTCGCGAAATACGTCGATGTTCGTATGTTAATTACTTGTTGTCCATCTAAATCTATAAGACACCAAATATGAATAAGTTTGAAATGCACGATGCAACCCGTGATGGCTACCTTTGTAGGGTGAAGCAACTCATCGAAGCGGGAGTGCCAGTGGACAGCCTCGACAAATGTGGACACACCCCTCTGCACTTGGCAGCTTTGCATGGTGAGTACGAAGTGGCAGCACTGCTCATCGACAGCAAGTGTAACATCAATCTCAAGGATCGTTGTGGTCGTACACCTGTGATGTTGGCTGCTGATGAGGGCAGGAGGGATATTGTGGATCTCCTTCTTGATCGTGGAGCCCACGTCAACTGTGTTGATGACAATGGGTGGACTCTCCTTCACCTGACCTCTTGTAATCCTTTTGGGTCGGACATCGTCCGACTTATCTTGGCCAATGGAAAAGCAGACCTCAATGCTGTAGACAAAGATGGGAACACTCCTCTCCTTAGAGCTGCAAGAAACAGGAACGAGGAGGTCGCAGTCCTTCTAATCCAAGCCGGAGCAGACATCAACATAAGTGATACAGTAAAGAAGACTGCCCTGCATTGGGCTGCTTATAAAGGTCTCACAGGATTGATGCAGAATCTTCTTCTGCAGAAGACACTGGTTCTCAGCCCTCAAGATGACACTGGTGCCACGCCTTTACATGTTGCTGCCATTAACCGTCAAGATCCCACTTCAAAGCAACTCTTGGACGCAGGCGCCGACCACAACATGAGGAACAATATAGGTGAAACTGCTCTGAGTGTAGGTATTAGACAAAATACATTAACCATCGAGGAAATCAGGTTGTTTGTACGAAAAGGAGCCTATTTGGAGAACTGTGATTACGAGCGCATGTTCTGGAACCCTTTTCTCAAAAAGAATGTTCTGAAGGATGTGGAAATTTGCACCCAATCCGTCGTGAACAAGTTCAACCGTCACTCCTTGTCTGCTTTAAACAGCATTACTTACTTTGCTAGAAGGCTCCCAAATGTTGATCACTTTAAATTAGGAGCTCGACATATCGATGAAGTGGAAAACTTGGTCAGGTGTGAGATAGAGAGAAACACTTTCTGTAATGTGGTCAAGGTACGCCCAATTGCTTTAAGTGCCCTCTGTGTTCTATCTCTAATTACTTGTCAGTAGGCAAGAAACGAGCTGCTTCACCAGATTTCAGTCATTCACCATTTTAAAAAATTCATAACTAAACTGCATAGTATGCCTTTTTTAAATCAAGAATTACATTAATGTGGAACCTATATTTCATATTATAAAATATGTTATCTGTTGTTTAGTTCCGAATGCATATTTTTATCATTTATCAACATTTTATTCATTCTTAATAAAGCTATTTTTCTTTTGTTATTACACAATACTCTGCCCTTAATATGTCATAGTTCTGCAAGGTTAAAATGAATTTTTAAAGCTAAAATGATTAGATTGTAGCTTTAAACTTTGATAGTTTGTTATTTTGCAGTGCAAACCGTTTTTGTTGATTGTGTAAAAGAGTTTGTAGTATGTGTGCAAATCCATCCTTTGTTTGTATTACTTTTTTTTCCCACTTTTTGCAAATTAGTATTTGTATCTTGATGTCTGTAATCTGAATTTGTTGAACATGATGGAAATACATCAGTTAGAAGTAGTATTTGGCAACTTAATTTTTAATAACTCATTTCTTTTATTGTATGTATTATTTTTACTATACATAATTATTAATATTGTATAAGCAAAAAAAACCACATTTATCAATTGTGAATGTTTTATATGATGTAATGCAGTTGTTTTCTTTTTATCCATAGTCTGATTTCATTGGTTGCTTTGGTTTCACTCTCAAAATGTCCGATATAGGTGAAAAGAAACTTTTCTTTCTGTGCAAGCTTTCTTTTACAAATATTTTGAACAACCAACAGCACAGCAGAAAGTTTGCATTAAAAAAAAATTAATACGTAGAATATCCTTAGAAAACTCAATCATTATCAAATACCAAAACAAAAATAATTCCAGACAACAAATGAAAATAAACCATTGGAGCAGTTGCCATCAATGACGTGAAACAACCCCATTATAAGTATTTTATATATAGTCAATTCAGAATTTAATATTAGGTCCAAAATTATGATTACAATTCATGCTCAGGGTGTTACAAAGATATGAATTTTTACTTGCTCAGTATGGCAAGGTGTTAAAAATACCTGCCCGGCCAAATATTTTTGATCTTGCTCAAAATTATTTTGTAAACATATTGCTAAAATATTTACCATATATTAATAATGGTCTAACTTTGCCAATTATTGTATTTCTGTATTTTAATTGTAGAACATATATACCGGGTGGTTATAAAAGAACGCTCGCTATTCGGAGAGGTCTGTAGCTTGAATGAATAATCTGAATGCAACAAACATCGAGACCACTTTCTAATCAAGAAGGGGGGAAAGAATGGAATCATAAAAAAGAAACTCGTCTCTTGACCAGGGTTCTAAATTACGAGACTTAATTGGCTGTGTTGGCCGTAATCGGCCATAATTGGCTATGCCTCGTGATTTAGAACCCTGGTCAAGAGACGAGTTTCTTTTTTATGATTCCATTCTTTTCCCCCCTTCTTGATTAGTAAGTGTCTCAATGCTTGTTGCATTCGGATTATTCATTCAAGCTACAGACCACTCCGAATAGCGAGCGTTATTTTATAACCACCCTGTATATATATTAGAAAAATAGTTAGCTCCAATTCTTAAAAGAATCATAAACTAGACAATTTTACTTTGCTTGATGTGAATTTTTATTTGCCTTGGTCAACAGATTTTCTAATCCTGCATGCATTAAATTTTATTGTGTTAGTTGGCACATTGCTTTTTCTCAACAATTTGTTTTGTTACATCACTTGGTATTTGTGTTTCTCAACAGAAAAATAAATGTTTTGATATTATAAATTTTTATTGTTGTGCAAAATTTCATTGTAATTTTCATTTTTATTCCAGACTACTTCCTTTTTATGTTTCTAATTTATGCGAAACTGAAACTGTATTCATTTTATTACTTTTTTTACTTCATATGTTGCATTATCAAATTAAATGGATCATTATTGGTAAAACACATACCCAAAATTTAAAAAAATAAAAGTTTTATAGTGTAGTTTCATCAATGTACACTTTTAAAAGCAATTTTCTGACACGTTACATTTTACTTATGTGTGTTTGGTTATAAATATTTTATTTTAAAGTTAATAGA
This sequence comes from Oedothorax gibbosus, assembly GCA_019343175.1. Lineage (NCBI taxonomy): Eukaryota > Metazoa > Arthropoda > Arachnida > Araneae > Linyphiidae > Oedothorax > Oedothorax gibbosus. The sequence continues at coordinate 333,666 of JAFNEN010000280.1, forward strand.
AATAATAATGTAAGTTATTAAAATTAAGCGCGATGTTCAAAAATGCGATAATTTTCCTGTAGTATATTTCGTCATATCTACACAGTTCCCTTCACAGATTTCTAAAAGCGTTTCACCATATATATCAAATATATATGTAACACCATATATATAATATATCACCAATACCATATATATAAAAAAAATAGTAGACTTGTTTTTAATTTCGTGGTATTTCTTTTACAAAATTCTTCTTGGCAAACTTTGCCGTGCTGCCATCTACAGTAATTTTGAAAATCTATTATTTATATACTATTGTTAAAGATGCTGTTGCATCATTAATAAATAGTCTTTATTTTAAAATGTACTTCTGTAGAAATAATATCAAATATATATTTTAAATAAAATTCCCATTAATTATATGTTTTAAAATTTGAATTCATTTGAAAATGTTCAAAAGAATTTTTGTAAATAAACAAAATTGGGAAAATAACGATTTTTTTTAAAAAAACATTTTTTTTAAATTTCTTAACACTTTATTGAACTTTTATCATTGTTTTTTTCCCGATAAAATTTCGAATGACAGTTTTAAGTGGAAAAAAATTAAATGAATATTTGAAAAAAAGTCTTTTTTTAGATATTTTTTACAGAGAAAGGGAAGTTGTATATAAAAATTAATTAAAAATGTTCCAAAATTTTAATATAAAGCATTTGAAGTGTAAGCCGCTAAAATACTTTCAAAGTCTAAATAAATTAATAAAAGCATACACTTGTTATATATATATTTTTTAATTTGAAACATAATTCTATTACTACTTATTTAAATTATATTTTATATTGTGTGGCATTTATCGTAAGAAGCTTTAAGCTCATGAAATACAGGATTTGATGTGAGCAATTTATATATGTTTGTTCAGGTGTAGTAGTTTCCATCTTGACAAATCTCGCAAACCTAAGTGAATAAATTACTTTTTTTAATTAGGTACTTTTGCATGTGTCCACTCAGTAGATACAAACTAGAGTTCTTCTAACTAAAGCCATAATTATAGTTTCCCATTTTATATAATTAAATCTTAACTAATTTTCTTAACTAAGGCGAAGGACTTAAAAAAGTTATTGTGGAAAATTATAAGAAAGCAAAATTAAATTTTCCGCACATCAACAATTTGATACAAATTTTGTCTCTCTACCTCCTTATTCTCTCTATAAAATCATAAAATTAGTTTTAAAAATTTACTTTATTTTAAATGTTGATATTATTGATTATTACATAGTACAATCCTCTCCACTCATGTGTTGACCTCGTCACTTGACCGCAGTTCACAAATAAGCAACCCATTGCCATGTTGAAGTACTGGGGTGGTGACGATAATATAACAAAACGAAATCAAACAATTCTTTCGGGCTGTGGAGGCCAGGCGGTAAGGTGCCTGACTTGCATACGAAAGTTCCCAGGTTCGGGCGCGGGCCCGAGCATTTTCAAAATAACTGCGATATAAAAACTGTCTGTGCAGCTAAAAAAGTCCGACAAATAATACTCCGTGAAAAGAAAGTGCACGGTTAATATAATAACACCCGACGCTGCGTACGATCGCTCCTAACAGCTGCGTTGGGTGTCTACTCAGGTGTCGGTTGACTCTTTTCACTTGACTGTGGTTTTAAATTAATAAATTATGATGCCCGTCGGCAATATTCGTGTAGCTCTAGTGCGACGTTAATTCAAGTCAGCTCAATTTTCCAGCGACTATCACATCTCCACCCGAAAAAATATAGAATAGACTAAGCCCAGTCTCGCATTTAAGTATACGATCAATAAATACCACATCAAACGAAGACAATATAAAGAAAGTGGTTCCCCGCGAACTCCAAATTAGATTTGTATTCTGAAAAGCCTTTTTCTTTTCCTAGTTGTCTTTCTAAGTTACGGAACTTTTTATTTCGAATATTTCGGTAGATTATTAGTAAAAAAAAGGTCAATGTCCCGTGTCCCTTACTATAACATAATCCCTTTTCTTACTAAGTTATCATTCTCCATCTTTATTTTTTTCTTCTTAGCGTGACATCATAAGAAACATTCCCATTCAAATGTTTCGTAAATATTGTGATTAATAAAATTTTTTTAGACGCAGAATTTGGCAGCTTGAGCTAAATTGTGAACTATATTATTTTTGGCCCGTCCGTGGCCGAGTGGTTAGGTATTGGTTAGGGCATCAGCCTAGAGATTCAACCTTCTCAGGAGTGCGGGGGTTCGAATCCCACCTACTGCCAGGCCAGTCATCCCATAAATCGGATCCGTGCTGGAAATAGTAGAAAAATCCTCATCACGGATGGGCCCGAGTACACAGGGACAGACGTGCTCCCCGCTCAGGTGTCGACCTCGTCACTTGACCAGGGTTCTAAATTACGAGGCGTTATTGGTTGTGTTAAAGCTCCTGAAGGAGGCTAGAAATAGACAGCCGGAAACGATTACCTTACTATAGTATTGTTTGTATAGCTTTGAATAATAAGGTTGGTATATTATAAAATAACTATTTTGGTAGCGATAGGGTTATTTCAACTCGCACTTTTAAAAATCGAAATTAATAAATATTTAATAAAAATTAACCATTCCTTAAAAAAAAATACGCATCTTGCTTAAAAGTTTTCACATTATGATTACCACAAATTTTAAACATAAAAGATTAATCGAAAATTAACAACGCCATAAAAAAAAAACTTCGAGTGCATGGCTTTGTTAAAATAATCCCCCAAGAAGTCTAAAAATACCTGCACTTAATAAAGATCTATTCAAAATAAAATAGAAAGAAATACGTAGCTTCTTTTAAATCACATTTCATTCTTAACACCCTATACATCTGAATATTATAATTTAATGAAATGTATTCATATGGAAAAAACGCCAAAAGACACTGTCATTTCTCTTGTATTGTAATTTCCTGCTTAAAGTTAATAAAGCAACTCATGAATATTAAACACGTTTCAATATCACGAAACTTTTTTAATCCAAAATACAATAGACTTTTAAATGTATGCATTTAATGAATTGGAGCGTTTGTGACTGTTCAAAGGCACGATATTTAATTGTAGAGAGATTAATTAATATCTTATTGTAGTGACTTTTTGATTTTACGTAAAAAAAAATAATTATTCTAACAATTTAGTTTAGTTAGAAGTTTTTAGTTAGAGCGAGCTTTTACTGTAATTAAATACGAAATCCTAGATAACAAAATGTGAGCCTCATCGTTACGAGTGGATAGATAGTTTGATCCACCAAAAATATAATTTTCTTTAATATTCATTGAAATATTCTGCAGATGAGCAGGGCCGGATTTAAAGATTTGCCGCCTGTAGGCTACGATTTGCCGCCCATCACAATATTCTACCACTTCGGGGAAAGGTAGCTGGTTAGCTGCAAAATAGGGTGGTGTGTGCTGTTTAAAATAGATACACATATTAGAATCATCTATGTACCTTTACACACTAAATCGAAAGCGAAATAGGCGAATTTTTTTAAAACTGTTCTACTATTTTTTTTTCAACTTCGAAATCCGTGAGGAGGGGTGCACTTGCCCTTGCAGCGACCATGTTTGCTACGAAATATTAGTACTATATATACGTTTACGGTTTACGCTTTAATGTAAATTATTTGTTTTCTTTCTCAAAAATATTCGTATCTTTATAATATTTTTTTTATGCCGAATATCGCTTTAATTTGTCGTAAAATTTGCCGTCCCAAAAAAATTCACCGTTCTAGGCTACATCCTACTTAGCCTATTTAGAAATCCGGCCCTGCAGATGAGCCTATGTAGTCTTACCACTTTAATCCAAACAAATCCGAATTACTCTTGATTCTAACTATATTGCTTGTCCTGCCGTACAGGAGTATGCATTGTTTTCGGATAAGTCAGTGAAACTAAAATTTTGTTTCAGACGAACTATTTCTGGATTCGAATTAATAAGTTTTGACTGTTGATATGTTAGAAATGCATAATTAATTTTAGTAGTAATTCCTTAAATGGAACATTTTTTAATGAATTGTTTAATAAATCATTATAGAGTAATATGTTTCTTTTTAAATGACGCCCTCAACGTCACATTGAAATATTATAAGATATTAAAATTATCAATTTCACACCTTAACTATTTATTTAGCATTGTTCTAGGAAACAATAAAATAGTGTTTAGTAAAGGGGACATTTTCGATAGAATTTCTATTCTTCATTAATAAAAAAAAGGCGAAAATTAAAAAAAAAAACAGAAAGAAAAAAAATTGTTGACAATAGCCCACGATCCCTATTCTTTCGCTCGGAATAGTCTGTCATCATTATTTTAGAACCTGCCATCTTCAGCAGGACAAACTGGCCTCATTTCTCGCCAAAATCACGGCAAGTACTGATTAATCACGTTTATCGCTCTTTTGGGAGAGATTTGGTTAGTTGGATTTGCGATTTTTAGTTTATAGAGAAATGTTAAAGTTTTTATAATTAACCCTCTGAGGGATACATTTGTAAATTCCGTCACGTGACAGTCAGGTTTTCCAGCAACATATAAATTATAAACTTTATAATTTTACTAAATTTTAAAATTAAAATTATGGATGAACCATTTATATCTGCTACAGAAATATCATTTTAAATAAACTTTGATTGGGAAGGTTTCTTATGATGTCACGCTCTCCATACTGCGATTTCATTGGTTGTTTTGTTTTCTTTCTGTACTACGCGAACAAGCTCAGTGGTTTCTTATGAATATGAAGTCACGCTCTATGTACTGCGATTTTATTGGTTGTTTTGTTTTCTTTCCGCACTACATGAAACAAGCCCATTAAAAAATCAAAATTTTAATCACATGCAATGAAAACAAGTTTACACTTCTGCCGATTCACTCAGAAGGTTGAGAAAAAGTACTCAGTTAAAAAAGTTAGGAAGTCAATTTTAAATTTTAAAATTTATTTAAATTCCATGAAACTAAACGAATTTCGAAGAATAGAGTTGTTTCACGTCGTGAATGACAACAGTTCCACGGTCTTGTTTTCATTTTTTGTCTGGAATTACTCTTGTTTTAGTATTCGAAAATGAGTTTTCTAAGAATATTTTCTTATAAATTTTTAAAATGACAAATTTTTGTTGTGCTGTTGGTTTTACAAATCAGGTTGTTTAATTAGGTGACGTAGTCCTTTCAACTTTCATTCCTGCGTTTCCTTCGATCGCTGCTCTGCTCCTAAGTGACTGATTCACCTATCGCGGCTCGTTTCAAATTTTATTTTCATTCAATATTTCTGTTGTCAGTTGTCACTCAAGACCTGATACCGGATATATGCCCGTAATATCAAGGGCGGATCCAGGGTGACAATTTGGGGGGGGAACTTATAATAAATAAATAAAAATATTTTTTAGTTAAATTTATTTTTAATTACAATTATGTTTAATTACAATTTTTTTTTAATTACAATTATGTTTAATTACAATTTTTTTTAATTACAATTATGTTTAATTACAATTATTTTTAATTAACATTGTTTTAATTAAAATTAATTTTTAATTTATTTTTCCATTGTAAATACAGTTTTTTACTATTATATTAGTATGTATTACTAATTACTTATTATGAACATTAATTAGTTTGTATTTTACATAACTCATATTTGTATTATTTAATAGATAATTAATGTCTTATTTTTTGAATAAAAATGGGGTTGTGTGTGTTTCACTGAGAATATCTGGCAATAGCTCTGCGGTTTTGTTTTCATGTCTCCCGAATTACTGTTGTTTTGGTATTCGGGAGTGAGTTTCCGAAGAGAATATTTTAGTTGTTATTTTTTTTAAATTCCAACTTCTTACAATGCAAGTTTTCCTTGATAAATGATTAAAACAACCAACAGTACAGCAAGAAGTTGTAATTTAAAAAAATAACAAAACTTAAAAAACTCAATTTCGAATAGCAACAAAAGTAATTTGAGAGACATGAAAACAAAACCGCAGAGGTATTGCCAGATCCTCCGTGAAACAACCCCCTTAATAGTAACAATTAAGAAAAATTTAATTATAGAATGCTTTTATTTAAAATTTAACTACTTAGATAATTTAAATCACCTGATTTGTTGTACAGAAATTAAACGACAAGCTTCTATTATTAAATTTAATTATAAAATGATTTGTTTATAAATAATTTTACATTTACTTAGTTTATAAAAACAGTAGTATATTTAACATATTTCAAAACTTAATTATTTAACTATACTGGTAGTTAATGAACACATTTAATTAAATAGTAATTATTAAAATATTAATCAATATTCTATCTAAATTTAAAAACAAACAAACCTTGATTTGCATGAGAAGTTTATATATCCATTTTAAATAACACAACTATGGCAACCAGTCGCCAATAGCCCTCCTATAGCTCTAGTGCGACGATAATTCAACATAACCCTAATCATTTATGTCGTTAAAATATATAAAAATAGTAGCTAGTTTTTATAAAACATGTACTTAAATTTTAAACAGCAATTAAAATGTAATGAAAACAGAAAGCTTATTATAAATATTAAATACAAATGCATCTCAATGAAATAAATGTTAATCGTGCAACAAATTGCAGTTTTGATGCATTATCATTAATCTCGTTAATCATTTTAATATCATTGAGTACAGGAAATGTCAGAAAATGTTATAAATTGGAACTTACTCATTGATTAGAATTTAGATGAAGAAACCCCTAAAAACTATTCTTCTTACTCTTACTCGTATGACATCTATTTTGCTCCTATAAAATGTAATTGGGACATATGAGACCGAAGGCGCGAAAAACTCCGATTGAAGCATTGAGTCACCTGCTTAGACGCCACATTTATTCGAAAAGAAAAAAAAACACCCGTAATATGGTCTCTTTGGTTATCAGTTTAAAAAATCCAAGTAAAAAAATCAAAATCTTGTTCGCACGAAAGAAGCAACTCATAAAAAAAAACAGTACAAATGAAAAAAAAATCGACGCCAAATGTTTTTTTTTTCAGACTTGCCGTTTTCTTATTGTAACCGATCCGACGCGTTTTTCCGTTTTCTTCCAAACACAAGCTTTAAAAAAAAACACAAAATTAAAGTGTTATACAAAAGCCGTAAGATTTATTACGCCAGCTGCAAATGTTTAGACATTTTTTATAACGATTTTTAAATGAAATTCATAATATTGGTCACGTTGGCTCCACTATTCGTCATCGGTAGTTTGCTTTTTAAGTATACTATAGTTTAGTTTGAAATATCGTCGCACTAGAGCTACACGAGCGCTATTGGCGACCGGCGTCATAATTTAGAACCACAGTCAGGTGACGGAGCTGACATCTGAGTATTCACCCAGCGCAACCGTTAAGGTAGACATCGTACAGCGTCGGGACTTTGGAGCATATTTAACGTGTACTCCCTCTACACGGGGTATTATTCGTCGGACATTTTTGGCTGCGCGGTCCGTTTATAGGTGGCCGGGTTATTTTGGCGATGTCCGGACCTGAACCTGGGACCTTCTGCATACAAGGCGAACGCCTTAACCGACTGGGCTCCCCAGCCCCTTAAGTATGCAATAACTTTAAGGTTTCGGTTAACCGTCTTTATACCTTTATGGTCAAAACATATATTATTAGGGCTCTTTGGAAAATTTCTATTGTTGACAAAATTTTAAATTGACTACATTAATTTGTGTCTGACGCGTAACAATAAACATCATATTCATACTCACTACAAATACTGTACAGTAGAAATTACGATAGAAAAAAGCGCGAAAAACTCCTAACTTATAGTACACTTATTTCACTTGTATTAAGTAAAATAAAAACCCTAAAAATGAAATTTAAAAAAAAAATAGTCATAGTGGAATTTCTTTGATTTATCAACGAACAAATTGCACTATTATACTTGAAAACGAATTCAAATATATCTGTCAATATTTTATTTCTATTATTTTTTTTTTTATACTTCCTTCCTATTCGAGAGGATAGCTGTCGTTATTGGCGCCATAAAAAATGTATCTAAAATCTTATTCCCGCCAAAATTGCGATTGGCTTAAAAATAAATCCGAGGGGGGGGGGGGGGGGGGATAGTTTTTATTTCTTTTTTTTTAACATTGCGTAATAACCTGTTCCCCCAAAGCGCCCGAGCCGTAATATTTTTTTCCATGTTCTAGTTCTAAGTTGAGAATGCAACGAGTTGTAGTATAAATATAAATATTTGTAAAAAATAAAAACATTTCTTTACAAGTTGATTCTATCTAGTATGAATTTTAAGATTTTGGGGGGGGGGGGGAATTTCCCCCTTTTTTCCCCCCCCCGTGGATCCGCCACTGCGTAATATAGTATTTCATATGTTCATTTAACATTTAACATGCATACAACGATACAACACAAGTAAAACGAAACCGAAACCAACTTTTTTAAAGCTTCTAAAAGTTATAGTTAAAATTGTAACAATAGCTCTTTAAAAACTCTCATCTTAAACGAACCAATACAAAAACCGGTTGTCGAATTTGCCGCCATTAGATGAACTTCCGAGATAAGGAGCTCAGAGATCAAAAATCATTTTTTTTTTACTTGAGGCGAGGTTATGATTTTATGGCGATCGTCCCTTGGCGACGGAACCTTGCCTCCAAACCAAACTCACTACGGCAACCATACCATAGCTTTCAAATGTATGGTGTGTTGTGTAGTTCGGGTGTCTTCGAAAAATTTAATTTACGTTAGATTTCCGAAACTTAAAATCTGTTTTGAAGGGATTAAAAGGACACTGGATACCTCATTCTTCGTTTTTAAGTTCGTCCTAACCGTTAAACCCTCCCGGTAAGTGCACATTTTATTTCTAGCCTCTTTCGCGCTATTTTACCTGAGATTTCAATAGGCTTAGGCGCGCCATGTTTGGTACGTGTACTCCGGAGAATTGGGTGTGTTGCACTTCGATCGCGCCCCCTAAAATATGTAAACAATAAATTTCGAATGCTTTTATTTGAGTTTCGTTCTATTTAATTTTGATCGCTCGAATTTAAGACGTAAGATGGCGGTTTTCGCTGGTGCAGACGATATGCCACACCCCCTCTGCTAAATGTAAATATGTTCCGCAGAAAAATATAAATACCGCAATCTTGCGTAGTATCGTCTGTAATATTCTTTTTTTAAAGAACCAATATAGAATAAATATCAATGATATATAATTTCTTCTATTGATTGGTCAAAATCTAGGGAATTGGATAATTTAATTTGCAAGGTTTGTTTATATTCCACTGGCCGCAAAGTGGTTTTCGCTTTAATCTGTTTAACGGCATTGAAATTAAATTTTTATGTCCAAAATCTATTTTTAAAGTATAATTAACACAAATATCAGTCAATTCATATCGTCGTAGTTCATTTTTTTAAAAAAAAATCCACATTATATCAATGTATTTACGATATATATTTTTTCTGAACTCCTTGAGCTTAATTATTCTCGTAGACTTATTGCTGTTATTTGCTTCAATACAGTTTTTTTTTTTTGTATTTACTAAACATCAAGATAAATAAGCAAAAGGAGAATTGCCCATTATTTGTAGTTTTTCCTAATCGTTTATTCTGCAATATAAAGTAGATGTAATCTAGAGCACAGGTTCATTTTATTGTTTTATAGACTAAAAAATATATATACACATAATGCATTAGCTTATTTGAAAAGTGATTGTAAAAGTTTTTCTATATACATTTTTGTAGTCTTTAGCCTCTAATTTCATAATGAGGTTGTTTCAGATGATGTAAGTTTCGAGTTTTAATTCTTGCTCTTTGGGATTTCATTGTTCCGGTTTCACTCTCACTGCACAGTAAAAACTCAGATATTTATACTTAGTATTTAATTGTATTTAAAAATATAAATTACTACACAGATTACAGTGCAATAAATTGCACAATGTAAAATAACAATAAGAGAACAACGGAACCCACAATAAGAGAAAATCAAAAGAAATTGCTATGAAAACATACACTGCCAAAAATTATTTAGCAATTACAATATTCTTAAAAAATTAACTAATAATTAATTATCATCAAAAAGATAAAATTCCAGAAAGACCATAATTGAAAACAATATCGCTGGAACTGTTGACACTCATGGCGTGAAACATGCTCATTAAAGCATTATTATGCAAACACAATTAAATTTTATGAGACAGTATAATTAATGACCATAAATAAAATGATTCTTAAATCTCCAAGAGCATGATATACCAAATTAGTTAGACGCACGCTTACACTTAAATTATGAATGTTGGCTGGTGATACTTGCTTGTAATTTACATTTTGTTTCATTTCAAAATGGTAACTAAACATTAATACTATTATTGCCCTTCATTAACTTTAATGTACAAATATCAACATAATAATCATGTGTCAATATTTTAAGCTTAAATTATTTTTTTACAGTAGAATTATTTTTAACTTGAAAATAATTTTTTAAATATTTATCCTTGTATGTAACGCAATAATTTTTTTACGCCTGTTTAGTGATACAGTGGAATTTTATGTTTTATAAATTTTGTCATTTTATAAAGGCTACGTAGTTTAGGAAAAAAAATCATTCGAAATGACCCTGTTTTCATTGAATTGTTTCTAGTACCTAGCTTTATATTAAACTACTTAACACTTTACTGACTGGCCGTCGATTAATCGACGTTTTGTTCTCAGCGCATACCGACCGACCGTCGATTATTTGACGTTTGCTCCCCAGCGCTTACCGACCGGTCGTCGATTAATCAACTTTTGATCTTTCTGTTAGATTTGGTTAGGTTAGACCGTGTTCAGTCTACGCCTCGATCCGCGACCGGTGAAAGAGCATAGTACGACCGGTGACGGCGGTGAAAGGGCATAGTATGTACGAACCGCTACCGGTCGGTAAAGTGTTAAGAGACTTTGATATTTCTGTAAAAACTAGGGGTGTGCAATGGTACAGGACTTTCAATAAACGCTCAATTGATCTATACACACATTTAAAGGCTATTATACATCCTATAAGGTAATTTCAACTACTTAAAAACAAAGCTTGCGGAATTTTCTCAAAGACCTTGTTAGGACGTTCAACAGGTACTAGGAACTCGTGTACCGAATTTCAAGTATATAGCTCTTTTAGTTCAAGCTGTAGGGTGGTTTACGACCGACAATGTTCGAATAACTTTTTTTTAAAAATCAGCACCCTCCAAAATGTGTAGAAAGCCCAAAATCTACCTTTCGGATCTTCTACCCCGTTACAATACTTTCATTACGACCTTATATTTTGTATTGGGAAATAAAAAGTGTAATTGCATCTTTACTTTAGAAAATTGATTTTAGGTAGAATAAGTGTAAAACCAGACAACGTTATGTGTAGGGTGACCAGACATTACTGCTTTTCGTAGTGCAGTTTAGTTTGTTATTCAACTTTCTAGCTATAAAAATTGTGCAAATAGTAGGTATCTGCTCTATTTTTTAAAAAAGTTTTTTCAAAAATAAAGTTATGGGTGAAAAGTTACTGATGATTTCATAGTTGAAAAGGTAATCATTGAAACAAATCTGGTCAGGTTACTTCTATCGTATCGTAATAATAGGTATTCGTAAAGGTATTTCATCAAAAATGAAAAAAACATGATTTGATTCTAAATTGTTTAGATATTAAAATAAAATTAACAAATAAAAAAAGGAAACCAGTTATCTCCTATATTTTGGCAAGAGCAGTATCTTTATCAAAGATCAGTATTCTAACTTTAATTAGTTTTGGTTAAAGTAAGATTACTGATCTTTGATAAAGATAAGACCCTTGCAGAAACGTTGAAGTAACTGAAATCAATACATTTACTTTGTTTTAAAGTGTTTGAGAATATTTATGACTTCACTTGGGAGTCAAAAAAATTCTTCCTTTTGGTTGTCACACTAAGTTCTCCAAGGATGCCTAACAGAAGCAATCTTCGTAGAAAAGTGACACTATTACCATGCTAACTTAATGTGACATAAGTCACTTTTCATTGTACACTTTGTTACATATTGGAACTTCTTTTGTAAGGTGCAGAGTTTTATTTTAGGCAGTATGCCAAAGCTGTCTGCTCCTGGGAGTTATCTTTCACTAGGTTTTTAAACTGCTTTTTTGTCAATCAGAGTTCTGTTTCTGCTTCTTTTCTGAGATTCTATAAATATGTGAGAGAATAAGTTGGTTGTGTTACATCCATATATTTGAAGAGCTTGGGAACAAACTGGATTTGTATAAAATGTATTTTTTTTTGCATAAGGTGCAATAAAATGGAAACAAATTTAAAATCAAGTAGACACAAAGCTTTATAAGCTTGTTTTTGGGTAAAAATATTTTATTATAAAATGTTGTAACAAATTTGGATCCATCACTGAGCACAATACCTCTATATAAGTTAAGTAATATTCAGTCCAACTCAGTTTAAAAATATACATAATTATTTAGATTTTTTTTATTAACATGTTCTATGGGGAAGTGAAACTTAAAGGCTAAAGTGTATGGGAGATAAAAAAAAAAAATCTTTTTGTGAACATGTCTCATTTATTTACCCAGCTCCCAATTTGTTTAAAACTCTTTTGGATAGCATTGTATATACATCTCCCTTTTCTCAGTCTATATTTTAATGAAATAGGTGTTCAGAAAACCACTGAATGAACACAACACATTAAAATAACCCAAGACAGCTATTCAAAGCCTTGGGTATGAGTGTTTGTTTACAAAGGCTGTGTAAAGAGTAAGGTATCAATTCTGAAAATAAAATGTCTATAAAACACGGTGTTGGTTATATCAAAGACTCTTTCTACGATTTAAACATGGGTTTTATTTCTACGTATCAACATTCTAAAAGAAAATTAGTCTCTTTTTTTTTAAAAAGTTTTTTAAGTTTGGTCATGTACGTGTTTCGTACATTCCAATGCATGTCTTTCGTACATTCCAATGTAAATTCGAACTTGGTAAATAATTTTATAGTCTTAATCCTTTAAGAAACTTCTGAAAATTTGCCTTGTCAAAAATTAAGTTATCTGCTTTGATCCAAACAAAATTTTGGTTAACTTCACCCATTTTAATGATTTAAACGATAAAAATTGGTGAAGTAGGTAGCAAAATATGTGTTACTTCTTAAATGAATCACATCGGTCCCACTTAGTACATTTTGATCCAATAAAAATGCTGATTCCATTAACCGGAAGGTAAAAAGTTATTAAAAAAAATAATAAAAAAAGATAATGGAAGCCGTAGAGAAACAATGTATTAAAATTTACTCCTTTTATATTTTTGGTAATAAATAGTTTTAAGGAGAGTACTACCACACTTTCATTTTCTTTGAATTACCCGTTTATAAAAATGATGGAAATCTATTTTTATATCCTTATCCTTATGATCCCTATCCTTATTTTTATATCCATTGGAATTAAAATTAACACAGTAAAAAAAATCTATGAATTACAGGAGAAAAAAAAAGTGACTATATTTTTGAGCCATTGAATTAGCGTTAAAAAAATGGTTGTTTGGTTCCAGTTATGCGCGGCGTATTTTCAATAATTGGGATTGTGTTCCGTTCTACGTAATTTATTTCAATAAATCGGTTGATTCAATTAACCACTGATCCCAAAAAGCGGCGGCTACTGTAATAATACTGATAATAATAATAAACTTAAATGTTCTTTTTAATCGGAAACTACTATGCAAGTCGGTTGCAATTTCATCCTTCGGAACTTCGACTGACGCTTCGGTTGAACCGTTCCATTCGAGATGTGCGTGACCCAAAACTACAAATAAAAGATATGAAACTGGAGAAATATTTTTTTAAGGCTCAGGAGATGCAAGGGCGTGGTCCATGACCCCTTGTTCCCCGGTCTTACTCTTTTTAAGTGCATAAGTTTAAATGTCGGATCTATGTACCGATGCTCATGATCGAGAGAGCATGAAATGGGCAACTCGAAGTGATTCTGTATGCTTAATTAATGTTCACAAAACTATTTCTTATAAAATGCCAGTCATTTTGTACATGATAATATTTGTTTAATTATCACAAAACTGTGTTAGGCCTTTTAATATGTAAAAGTAAATATTCGCTTAATTAAGATGAAAAAAAAGGCCAGTTCTACTTATATAAAATGTTTTGTGGATCTTTGGTAATAATGTGTTACGAGGTTCGCCAAATTTAATTGAGTTAAACGAATTTTGAACAGAAATAATAAAACAAGCAAATCTAATAAAAGCATTTTAAACTTTTTTGCAGTATTAAATTGTAATTTATCGTTTACATTGATGTTTTTTGCACTGAACATTCCGATTTTTTTGGAACCGAAATTGCTCATTAAAAGATAGCAGTATCTATGTAGACATCCAAACATTTCAAGTTCAAAAATAAATTTATCAGCTTGTTTTTGATTTGTGTGCCTTATATCTGATAAATTCTACGATTAATGTATGATTCATTTTGTTATGGTGGCAAAATATGAGAAAAACCGATCTTTAAATTAAAATAAATTTCAAGCACTCGGTCGATGACACACACTATTCAAAGGTCGAGGTTTCTGTGTCCGTTCGTGTTTAACCGGTTGCCCTTTATTGCTATGGGCCTTTCTTATTATCTCTTCAAGGATTCACAAGAGTTTATCTCGGGGGACCCGGAACACACGTGAGTGTCAATGGAATAGACGTTGCACACGTGGTTGGTCAAATAAAATTAATGACATGAGAAGGCATGCCATCTTTTACTTGGGTACACTCGCACTGATAAGGCTGTGATAGGGCATTTAATTTTTAATTTCTTTGTTTTGACTAAAGAAAATTTAATGTTACGCTTGGATTGAATGGATTATTTAGGATGAGTTTAGTTCTTTCTTTTTATCATGGCGAATCAATGCCTTTGTATTCTATTTAAAGTGCTACGTTTTTAGTTCTATCCATCCATGTGTCATCCTAATTTTTTCTTAGCTTATTAGGCATTAAACATGAACAGAATATTTAAAGATCTAATTTGTCTTTTGTCATTAATATTTAAATTTTAAATAAGTGAATTAAGTTCAAAAATTTGACTGCAGAGCTAGAAATTTTAGTCTGTCAGTTTTATTGTGCAAAATTTGAATCTTGGTGGAACTTTCCATCTTAAGGTGTAATCTGTTATGAAAGTAATCGTTTGCTAGTCTATTTTAAGATTTCCTCTTAAATTACTAGGATCTGATATGAGTATACCGGATGCGGCCTGTTTTCTCAATTATTTCCATCCGCCATAGTAAAATTTATATGTAGCGGCTCAAATATTGAGACTGCGTTATTAGACGAGTAAAATTTATTGAATTAAAGTTGAGTTTTAAAATTTACTAGGTTTCTTCAGCAGGAAAGTGTCTGAATCTATTCATCCCATCAGTGAGATTTACTTTTGCAAGAAAGCAAAAAATACCCTTAATGTGCAAGTTTGAAATTATATTTCCATTAAATATTTAATTTAAAAATAATTTGTTCTTGCCCATAGATATGTTTGATTCACTTAAAATGCATTAAATTGATATGCTAAATATTTAGATCTCTTCTACTGTTAACCCACTTTTGCTGCTTAATTATCTTTGAATACGATGTACTAAACATCTATTCATCCCATCAGTGAGATTTACTTTTGCAAGAAAGAAAAAATAACCTTTAATGAGCACTTTGCATAAAGCTTTAGCACTTTATTTGCTCGCGAAATTTTTTCCCATCTAATTTGTGAGGCCAACTTATTACTTCATCTTCAAGACTTCAATCTTTCCCTTGCAATTATCTCGGTGTGAACGGTATGGTTGTAAAGTATTCATGAGAATTTGAAACTCTTCACTGCTACATTCTGCATGGCATTTTGAAGTACGCCCTCAGACCTAGATTTCCGATCGATTTTCATTTAAGCCTGTTAGAATGCGTGTTTGAAAGCTTAATCCATTTTGTTCGAATATAGGCGTCGAGATAATTTGATTAATTCTATTGGAGAGGTGTTTTAGAGAATCATTCTATCACAATAGGTTTTTTATGTCATGGAGTGAGAAGCTTTTAATCTTTGACTTGCAAAAGCACCTGAGCATTATCGATCGCCAGTTCGTAGAATAATGTTGGGATTAGGGTAACATTTTGGAGTGGAAACAAATTAAGCAAAACAAATAAGATTTATTTAACAAAATTAGTTTTATTTTAGTTAGATTAACTAGTTTTCTTAGTTAGATTGATTAAAATTAAATATTTAGTTAATCTTAAATTAAGTTCTAGTACGATGTATTTTGATTTGATGGGTTATATTTCTGTTTTCATTTCTAGATCTTTGATGTGTGGTATTTTGGAACTTAAAATTAAACTATTTTGGGTGAAAATAAAGGAATTACACTTTAGTTTTTATTTCTAAGAACTGTCACAGAAAGCAGAATTGTTAAATTTTCTTTAGCTGGAATTGTTAATATTTTACTGTATTTTTAATTTCTATACCTTTGGTTGTTCACCATATATCTAATGGCCATTCAGTTTTACAAACCAAAATTCTCGTGTTTTCTTGATTATGGATGTGTAGCAACTTTGAAACTCACAGTACTATTCATTTACCTTTTCTTCCGGTTAAAGTTATTTCCAAACAACACTGTCTTCACACAAAAAACGAAGGATCTATTGTGGCATAACTGGAACGCTATTGCCAAATAAATTATGTGACTGCAAAATAAACTGAACTGGTATCTTTTGTACTTGTTATTTATTGTAAACTATTTCTTGTTAAATAGTTATTCACTTGTCTTGTTACAATTGTTTTCGAGTTCCCTTTTTTTGAACACAAAATAGTTTTGTTTACCTTTTTTAAATTGTAACTTTTTTTAATCCCTGATTCTTATTCATATTATTTAAACTATTTTCTAAAAAAAAAGAACACATTTTAGCAATGATTTCCTTGTATTGATTAGGAAAGAAGTTACTAATTAGCTATAAATTTATCATTTTTTTAAAACTTTTAATCTCTTTTTAAACTACGTGATTTTGTTTGCATTTTCCATTTTCCCTAAATCTCTCCTTATTTTTGGACAATGTAGCATACAGTACTTACCCACAAATTGAAAACTTCATAAGTAGATTTTTAAACCGTAAAAGAAATCTTCATCTACACGACAGTAAATTTTTCTTGTTCCCAAAATACTCTTGTTTTAAGTGTGTTTGGCACTAGGTATGTGTTATGTGGGCTAGGGGGTTAATAGCTGAAAACGATATACTGATGACTTGTCGCTTTCATACCGTTTCAAAGTTATGAGGGTAATTTTCGCGAACAAAAATCTTATTGTTCGACAAGTGAGTAGCTTTTAAATTTGGAGAGTTAGCTATTAAAGGTGCAGTTTTAACTGAGTTTACTTTTGAGCGGAAATGTTTGTAATTCTCAGTGACTGTTTCCGATTTTCAAGCTATTCTTAAAACTTAAAAAGTTGAAAAACCATTAAAAAGAGGATAAATATTATCCTTTAATCATCTGTATGGTAGAAAAGGCTTTCCTCCCAAAAAATTGTTCCAAATATGGGTTTATGTTTTATGGGTCAATCCTTCAACTAAAATCTTCTCTCAAATAGCTGCCTACTAGACGGTCTGTGCAGCCATAGTTTGGACGAAATACGTATAGGGAGTGCATGTTAAATAATGCTCCAAACCCCAAAGTCCCGGCGCCGCGTATTGATCAAGCAATTTTAAAATTTGCGTTTCGTTCCTACTCAGGTGTCAGCTTGTCACTTGACCGTGCTTCTAAATTGCGAAGCCCGTTGCCGATAGCAGATAGCACTTGTGTCGCTCTAGTGTAGTACTTTCTAACTGGTAATTCATCCTACCCCCATTTACCTAATCCCATCCTAACCCCCAATAATTATTTTCTTTGGTCGTCGTACAAATTTCTTATCATAGGTTCTTTTCTTACAAACTCCTATTGACAATCATCATCGTTTATCTTTTTTCTATCCCAACTAACAACTCTTCAACTGAGTCATTTCTATTAAAGCTTTGCAAGCAATCAGCTGATTCTTCCCCTCTTATTTACCAAAGGTGTATCAAGTGTCGACAGGAAGGGGAAGACCTTTGTATCGCATCACTCCTACTTCTTTAGATATGCATGGCTGGCTTGGACTGTCTCTGAGATTCTCAACTTTTCTTTATTTGATTTGAATTGCATCAGAGAGACATCGCGCAAATTTCTTTCTGGCAGGTATTTGGTATCGCTTCCGGCTGCCTGTATCTAGACTTTATCGAGGGCTTTATCTCAGTCAATGTACATCTCGTAGTTTTGAACCGTAGTTGACGCCTTGGTTGGCAATAAACTGCATAGGTGTCAAGACTTAAGTGTACACGTTCAATGTTTCATAGTTCTGCCAGACATAATATACGTGATTGATCTTTTGCGGAATGAAGATCAAGTGTAAGCAATTCAAAAATCTGTGCAGAAATTATAACGAGTATACTATTAACCTATTAACGACGACTTTGTGAATATACCATTAACGCCTTCGTTTCCTAATAGAAACGTTGACTTTAATTTTTTTTTTTAAATTAATTTTTCCTGTAACTTAATTTGCCCTACATAAATTGTTCAGGACTAGGTCTTCATTTTTCTTACATTCTGTTATCGTTTGTTACACAAAAGATCGGGAACTTTTATGTTAAGGGGAAGCTAAAGACCCAGCATCCTTCTTTCACTCCCCATGCTAAGTCTATGGGACAGTTCTTGGAACACACTGCCTTTGTTTTTAAGTTTATTAACTAGCAATTTTTTGCATTAGGAAGTCCAGGAAGTTTTCTGAGGATCCTCGAGCTCACTTTTTCATTTCATGTAGCCAGATTTTTTAAAATTTGATATTAAAAAAAATCCTGCTATTTTTCCAACAAATTAAGACTTTTTACTGAAAAATAAGTGCTACAACATAAAATTCAACTTCTCTTTTAGAGTTTTACGATGGAATTTGCAGCAAATTATAAAAAAGGTTTGAATTTTATGTTGTAGCACTTATTTTTCAGTAAAAAGTCTTAATTTGTTGGAAAAATAGCAGGATTTTTTTAATATCAAATTTAAAAAAAATATGGCTAAATAAAATGAAAAAGTGAGCTCGAGGATCCTCAGAAAACTTCCTGGACTTCCTAATGCAAAAAATTGCTAGTTAATAAACTTAAAAACAAAGGCAGTGTGTTCCAAGAACTGTCCCATAGACTTAGCATGGGGAGTGAAAGAAGGATGCTGGGTCTTTAGCTTCCCCTTAAGTTTTCAATCTTTGTTGATAATCTGGTTTTTGGTGATATTTCGAATAGAACTTCTACTTTCGAATCAGAAGTCCAACACCTTAAAAATATAAACTAACACACAAATCCTAAAAAGATGGTCGTGGTTAAATCGTATTTTTTCTTTGTTTACATGAGATGATTGAATTATGTATTTGATTATTTCGGCCAATGAGAAGAAAATAATACATCGGTCGATATAATTTTTTAACAATCGGCCAAAAAGCGCTATCGCTTGATCCCAAGTTTTTTTTTATGTCATGCAATTGCAGACTGTTTCGATATAAAGTGCTTATTTTTTGGTTAAATGGGTACTTAAAGGTGCTTAATTTTTATAATGAACTTTCACTACGCACCCTCTAAAACCACTTGGCCGCAGACGCCTCTTCTGCAGGTGTTGCGTGGTTTGTCGGTCGATCTTCTCTTTTATAAAAGTAATTCTTTTTCTTGATGTTCCTCTTCGCTCGTTTTCCATACAATGCCACCTGTGTTCTCGGAAAGGCGATTGAGTGGGAAGAAGGCCGGTGCATTGATCTGTGCTGCGTAGAGGCCACAGGATGGTAATATTGGTCTTTTCTTTAATTTTCTAGGTATTTTATCAATGTTATTTTTTTCAAAGAAGGTTCTTGGTTTTGTGTGCTGTTCAATGATTGTATTGTGTTTGAATTAATAAGTGATTTTGGAACAGTTATGATATAATAGCCGGTCTTCGTTTGCGTTACGTTGCCAAAAAACGAATATGCTCAAATGTGATGAACATTCTAATTTTGATTTTTCAAAAAAATCAGGTACAGCAACCTTACGTTTAATTGTAAAGCTCGCTAAAGTCGCCAATGGACAGACCGGCCATTATATCATAGCTGTACTGTGATTCAAAGTTTAGACTAGATTCAAATTTATGAACATATTTAAGTAAAAAGATTAAAGAAAATGTTAATTTTCAGATTTAAAACTAAAAGGTTAGAAAAAGTTTTGGTCTAAAAGTTTGAAAACCTACCTTGCAATATAACTGGGGGATTTTAAACGTCTGGAGTTACATAATACTCATTAATCGTAAAAATTTTCTTTGAAAAAAAAGAGCAAAACATGTTTTTTGTAAGGTGATAAGGTACACTATAATAACTAAAAATGTTCATATATGTATCTTGGAAAAGCTTTAATTATTAAAGTACTATACTCGCCCGCTCATATATTATTCTTGGTGTGCTTCGAATACATACTTAAAGTTATCAACATACCTCTCATCGTTCGCATATTGTTTTTCTTCACATCTTTTTTATACTCGTGACTAGACTGTATTATTAGCTAAACCAATTTAGTAAGTAGAAATTTTTTTTTATTGCAAATCTCGTTACTAAATAGGGCTGATAGTATTTCGCATTTTTATGATAGTGGGTTATTATTAGGATGAGAGTTTCTGATATGATTCTTTTCTTCAATCTAATGAAAGTAAAGGGCGTTAGTTTCCATTTAATCACTGGAATAAATATGAAAGTTGTATATTTTATGCAATTTAATTTAATTCAAGTTTATTTAAAGAATACTAGTGAATGTGGAATTTGAAATTGTTATCTGGAAAATGAATTCACATAATAAGTTAACGTTTAACTCCTGGTTTAGCGTTATATTTTGACCGTATCATCAATCATTCCATTTTAATAAAGATTAAATTTCCTAACATTTTTAAACTTCGTTTTCCCTTGGCTCATTTTTAACATAAAAACAATATCCCCAATCTATATTTCTTCTATATTTGTATTGCCAGCTGGCTGACTTAAGCCCAAGAATAAGTGGCATTGGGGACCTTTTACTATAGATGTTGGTTACTTTGGGATTATCCTATAATAAACCTGCCAACGCTCGCCTAATCCTTTGGCGCTAGTTTTTAGGTTTGGCGTTAGTTTTTTTTCCATGAAAAAAAAATAAAAAAAAATTATACTCAAATTATTATATTATAAATTTTATTAGTTATTATATATTTTTATTTATAGTATTAATTTTTATATTTTATTATTTTATAAATTATACTTATATATCGGGTTTGGTTGTATTATTGGGTTTGGCGAAACCATAGTCGACGGGAAAAAAGTACCGGTGAAACTTACGTTTGTAAGAAGGTGTTGTTGTCACTCATTAGAGATCCCACGTAATAACTTGAGTATTTTATGATTGTGTTATAACTTCACAAAGCTGAGGCGACAGTTCCGAAAAACTCCCTAACTAAAACTTTGGCATTTTTCTATTCAGTTGCAAAAATACTCTTGTATGAAAAGCATTGCTCCGGTTCCTTGCATTTCTTTTAAAAATACTGTCATAAGTCGTGTTTTTTTAGAAGTCTTACTACTACGAAATCCCTTGTTATTTCTGCGCCAGATGACAAGTGTCGGACTCGGGCTATTTACCACACTTTCAGGCGAGGTAGCGATGCGTGCTGCCCATAGAGTTAAGAAGATGGAGATGCTTGGCGCGAAATAAAGTTAAGTCATTAAAAAGTCGCCAAGTATGCCCAAACAAATCGCTCACTCAACCTTAGCTCAATATAAAACGTATTAAAATATTCACTGTAAAAGCAAGCGTTGATTAAAAATAAAAAAGGGACTGTTTTTGCGCAGTTGTAGGCTCTGAATTTACACAAGATGATAGTAATTTTCTTCACAGGTACGAAAAATGTTTTGTAATTAGTTTTTATAGAGTCGGAAATCGCCAAGTCGATGTAGTAAGCCTATGCAAACTCCACTGTATACGATAACACCAAATACTTCGCCGTGAAGCGTTTGTTTGGGCTTACTACAGAGCGATCGTTGGCTTCACTTGGCAAACCGGTTTTTGCATTGGTTTTTACCCGGCAGCATCTCCATCTTCTTCTTAACTCTATAGTGCAGACCGACATTGCATGGATATGGCGGTCGGTTTTGTTTTTCCTTCGCCTGAAACCTTCGTGACAACGGGCCTTGGAAGACAATTCCGGTAATTGTCCTTGTGCCGCCGCTTTGTGTGTCGCCCCTGCCGGAAATGACAGTGACACGCTTTCGTTTTTGAGAGATGGACTCCCATCAGTCTTACTTGTGCAAATTATAACACTTCATCCTCCCCCTTCATTCTTCTTTCATTAATAGGTTTGTTAATCCTGAATGGCCTCTTTTGTAAAAGAGCAGCAGTGTGAACTGGATGACACTTCTCATCTCATTGTTCTTCTCATTGTTCTATGTTTACAGTTATTATCTGTACCAACTTGTGCCCTCACTTAAGTATTGGCACACGTTGGCATTAGTTTTTAAATGTGAACTGGGTGAAACTTATCGTTATCTGTTTATAGTTATTAAGTATTGGCACAAGTTGGTATCCTTTTTAAATACCAATGATTTTGACACTTCGCAAATTATAACACTTCATTCCATCCTCCTCTTTCTTCTGTTAAAGTAATGCAGTGTTGGCAGTTTGTAATGTACTGAGTACAATTTTTTTTTGTTGCCACTACTGTTTCTTAATTACTTGTTAGATATATTTATGTACTTTGGAAGGAAACGAAAGTGTTTTTCGATATCTTCCTTGATGTATTGATCTGATATTCTGATCGTTCCATATCGTATATCATGATCTTAACCTTTATGACTAATCTAAAGTTTAACCATTTCAGAATCGTTGCTTTTTTTCATTATTGAAATGTATCTTCCAATGCAAATGTACACCTAACCTTTAGAAAAAGTTCCTATACATAAATCTTTAAATAACATGTTCTTCCCAAACTTGTTTTTTTAATTTAAATGCTTCTTTCTTGCGGGCCAGTTTAGTATTCTACATAAGTTCAATCTGCTCTTTTAAATTGCTAATTATTATCTGTATTCTCTTTGTATAATGAGAAATATATAAAAAATAAGGCATTTGATCGATGTTATGTTGAAATCATGTGAACATCAATTGAAACCGGTCTTGTAATTAGTGTATAATTTTTCTTCAATTTTTTTTAGTATATTCTTGCATGATATTCAGTTTTTCACTATACATATTTGTAATTAATCATAAATGATTAGTAAATTAGGATATCCATTCATGTTTAGACTCCTAACTTTACAAAGTTTCTTTCTCTTCACATTTGATGGATTTTTTTTTATTGTTGAAGACTTCAGCCAGACATTATATTCGTAGTTTTCAAGGATATTTCAATTGTTCCTTGAATGACGTGGAATTGTGGTGAATGAATTGTGCGGTTATTTTTGTTGGGTCAAGTCTGTCTGATATCATGAATATTCAATATAAATACAGATAATTGAAATCCAGTATTTTTTTTTAAATGTTAGTTTAGAGTGTTAAATCTAGAAGCCTTTAAAACTATTATCCACATCCTTAGTTATGTTATATAGTAGTTTTTATTTGTTTTAGTTTGATTTTCCTCCATTATAAACCAACGTATGGTTCCTTGTAAAGAAAATCATTAAATTGCAAAAGCGTATAAAATATGTCGCTAAAAGTGTGCATTTAATTGATTTGTTCTGGGGTTAGGTTTCCCAGATATATCTAAATACAATTACATTTCTTATAATACATACCTCTATTTTTATATAACGTTTGCAAAACTTTCAAAAACCTACAACGCGTTTCAAGTATTCAAGTCTCTTTTTACAGACCCTGCTTCTAGATATTACTTTGCTATAAATTGGGTGTGTCATATCATACCGCTGATCACTACCAAAGTCAATCTAACTAAGACCATATTTGTCCTGAACACTCATTCGTGACTGCTCCTATCTTATCAAAAGGGCTCTTCATTCATAAATTCCTAATAACTAAACACTTGCCAATTCATATTTGTTATCATAGTTCAGTTGAAGTAATTGATATCTTTGGAATAAGCATAGGATGAAGCCAGCGAAGCGATGGGGCTCCCATACAAAACCCGTGCGCTTCCTTACACAGTTTTGTTCTACCCCGCACGGTTTTTATTTAGTTTTCAAAATATTATTGGAGGTCTAAAGAATAATTAAGATCAAGCATGCATTGTGACCCCAAAAATTTAGGAATATCTGACTATTGATTTTAGTATACGAACCACAGCTTCTGTACTTCTCCAAGATCCCGTATGCGCTAGGTTCAAAAGTTTTATTTTTAAGAAGACTGTCAGTCCCATAGAGCTAATGCATTAGTTTTGGAATCACTACTTCCGCAGAAGTATTGCTTTGCTATGTTAGCCCTTTTTCCCTAGGTATGGGAATCAACATTACATCAAAATGAAACAAATTTGAAACGAAAATGTTATCTAGTTATTTAATTACATATTTTTTAAGTTTTAAAATGCCCCAAAATATTCAGCAGATGTCGACACTATTTTAAAACTATCAATTAATAATTAAATAACCGAATGTTATTTTCTTTTCAATTTTGTTTTAAATTGATGTTATGATTCCCATACCTGGTGAAAATGGAATATCATGGCAAAGCAATTCCTTTGCAAAAGTTGTGATTTCAAAACTAATGCATTAGCTCTATGGGACTGACAGTCCCTCTTATAGTGTATTGATTTTTGAATACAACCGCAGCTACTATTACTTCCATTTTGCCTTGAGTGCAATTGAGTCACACTTCCTTCCGTATTTACTGCGATCAAAAGTGCGTGTTTAGAACTATCAGCGTAAACGCACCGGAATATTACGACGTTTTGAATTCGAAATAGGACGTTTCGATATTGCTTTTGTTCTACCTCTGCAATTACCTTCTGAAGTACGTGTATTTTTTATATACTCTTCTGCCAATCAATTTATAAAAGTATATTTTCTGTAAAAGATACTATTTTTCAACTTTAAGTGGTCATAAATTCGGTAGTGGTATAAAGTCATGAAGGTTTTTTTTTTATGACTAAGATTCTTAAACCTTGATGGGGTGGAAAATGGTTTTTAGTAGTAAAGTCTCAATAGGTAGAAAACAATAAGTTTTTCTTATTATAGTTGTTTAAAATTAAAGAAATGGTTTTATAAAAATTTATATGCATTTGTGATCGTAAAAAGATAAATGGCCTTATTTTATGGATTTTTGCCAAAGTTGATGTTAGATTTTGTTGTGATTTAAGGAAAACATATGATTGCATCGCATAATATTTGTTGTCGATGGTGATTTGTTGACAATGGATAAGTGAATAAACTTTATAGTTTATTTAAATGTGGTATTATGTAGTCAGTGATATGAAGGAGTGAGTAGTTCAAAGAAAAAAAAATTCAAAGTATCTATGCAATGATGAGTATTTTACACCGTCTTATTTTTTTTAAAAAAGTTTTTTTTTTAATCTTAAGAATCTTAGCTTTTCTAGATTTTTAAAATAAATTTTTCTGTTAATGCCTAAACTTATTTAATGACCGGTTGAGGGATTTTTATAAAACTCGGAATTATTTGCTAATGCTTATTCTTCAAGCCTTTGATTCAATAAAAAAAAATCTCATTTGAAATGTAAATGGGATGCGAAAATAGTTAAACTAAATTCGATCCTTTTTTAAAGCTTTTTTATTAATGCAGCATTTAGTTTGAAAAATGTTATTTGCGTTCGGCTTACAAGACTGCACAATTCGGAATTCCTTTGAAAGAGCTAGTCACATAGAAGAGCCTTAGTATATGATATCTATATACATATAAAAGGCAACTTCCGTTTGTCTGTTTGTATAAGACACGAGATCTAAAGAACCACGCAACAGATCGTCACGAAATTTGGCACAAAAATTTATCTCGTCTCCGGAACAAACATAGGCTAAGAATTTTTCGAATCAGACCATTCCTTCTATCGTTTTCGAACGTTTTTATTCGAATTTTCTGAAAAAACTACACCACTTTGGCTCTAATCCGATCTTTTTTTACTTTCCTGATGCTATCGTCTGAAAAAATTAAATAAAACTTTTAACGAAAACATTTAAAATTGAAAATGTTTATTTTATTCTGTTGTCATTACCTTCAGAAACTAATTTCATTATTTGAAAAATAATTGACATGTTTCAAGTGACGTAATTCCGCCAGTCTCCATTCCCGGATTTTAATGTGGGTTAATTTGATGTTTTTTTCATTGATTTTTCTGTTGACTGCATGTATGCATATTTAAGCAATAAATGTATAGTTAAGCTATTACTGAACTATGATGGTTAATAAAGGCCATCACACTAGAGCTGCATATTAGTGTTTTATGTATTTATTTTTTCGCCAAATACGTTGCCAAACTCGCCAAATTATTAACTAAAACTCGCCAAATGGGCAATTTCTTTTATAAATAATTTATAATCTGGTCGGTTGTTCGAAGGTCATTGTATTAAAGCTGTATAATGGGTGTGTTTGTAGCTATATCTATTTTCTCGCCAAATTATTCCCAAAACGCGCCAAACGAGCTAAAAGGTTTTATGTATTTATGAGGGAATTGTGATGACATTTATGAGTGCATTTTATAGCGTATTTTTCATTTTGAAATTTTAAGGCAATGAAACGGGATTTTATACTTTAAAATACGGGTATAACAAGCGGGAACGATAACATAAGTTTATGATCCTATAAATAGGTTATATGATACACATATTTGGAACGTTTTGATAATTTTTAATCCGAGCGAAGAACGGGTATAAATTCGCTAGCGTTATTATTGTATTTATTTTCATTCAAATATTATTATTGTATTTATTTTCATTCAATTGTACATATCTGCATTGATTTAGTACTGTATACATTTGCATTGAATTCTTAATTTTTCAGCATTTGTATTGAATTATGGTAGAAATTTGTACTGCTTATATTGTATTTATATCTACAAAGTGTCCAAAAAAGAGTTACTTAATTTATTATAGAACTCCCTTGAATTGCGTTAAAATAAATGTTTTAGACCCTTTTAAGATTTCGCTGTTTTTCCATTTTTAATTCTTACTGATTATTTTTTACTTAAATATGTATTCTTTTTAATTTGAGCTTCATATCAAAGGTATTTTTGAAATTAATATTAATCATTACTATATCCAATTTGGGTAATTAAATGGAAAATTACTGGGTAATCTTCATATCTTATGTAACTAAAATGAAAGAGAAAAAAAGTTAAATTGACTGTTAAAATATTTGTCCACCTCTACCCGTGCAACGTCGGGTATACAGCTAGTCCCAATATAATCCTTTCGTATGAATAAACAGAATATAAATAGGTGATACCTACATAGCACACGGATTAAAATATCATAAATTAATTTGTGTAACTGTAAGTCGTGAGAAATTATGAGTAGGCAGATAAAAAGAGAAAAAAAATTCTGATTGGCAACCCAATTTTTCTTATAGATGTGTATTCGAGGTTACAAAAGGCTTGTAAGTATGGTCGAAAGATTTCATAACAAAATATTCAAATAATTAGGTAAACAAAATAGCATCGATGTAATATAAACAATTGTCTCACCTCATTTCCACCGTGCTTCTACTATGTTTGCGTTTTGCTCCACAACACGCAAATAAAAACAAATACCAATGCATTCGAAATACAATTGATTAAAAGGTTCTCCGAGGTATCATTGGGTATTGTTTTTATTTGCGTGTTGTGGAGCAAAACGCAAACAGTAGAAGCACGGTGGAAATGAGTTGGGACAATTATTTATATAGCATCGATGCTATTTTGTTTACCTAATTATTTGAATATTTTTTTAAGGAAATCTTTCAACCATACCTATAGGCCTTTTGCAGTTAATCGGGTCCTTTGTTATTTTTTATTCTCGATAGTCACACAAACTACTTTGTCGTTGTCGGGAATGCGTTCTTTTACGTGCAAATAAAGCTGTGCGTGAGCGTTTGGTTTATTATCTTGGTCAATTCTTTTAAAAGGGTTCTGAAATCTTCGCGCTATTTTCTTTTCTTTTTTTTTCATTCTTTGTGACCCTACTAAAGACGCAAACGATTTCAATAACTCCATCCTGTTTCTAGCAGTCGAATATTGCAAACGTTCCATTTTATTTTGCAAATTGTCAATTGTCCGTGCGTTGGAGTCACGTCCGAGTTATTTATGAGAGTCACCTCTGCTTCATTTCTAGAAGTTAAAGCAGTTGCATTATTTAAAAAAAAAACTGGCTTGTCTTGTCATCTCTACTGAAATTTTGTGTAATAAAAGGATCTTTAATTCCAAATTTTGGTTTCATTTTCCCTTTTAGTATTAATTTTTACATTTGAATAGATAAACATTTTATCAAGGATATTAATTTACAATAAGGCTTGGGAACGGATTTAAGTTTAGAATGCATATAAGTTTGCTGTATTTAACTTTGTTTCCTATGATATTCTTTCTTTTAAAGAAAATATTTTTAATAATCCAATAAACTTTACTTTCTAAAGCCCGCCCATTCTCTAACGTAACTGTCCGAAATGGAATATTTAATAGCTATTCTATTTGCAGTCTATTGTCTCTTTTTAGCTTCCACACTACGTTTATAACGTAAAAAGTGGAAGGTATTATAATCGTTCAGTCTGTCTGTCTGTCCGTCTGTCTGTCACCCACTTTCATAGCCAAA
This sequence comes from Oedothorax gibbosus, assembly GCA_019343175.1. Lineage (NCBI taxonomy): Eukaryota > Metazoa > Arthropoda > Arachnida > Araneae > Linyphiidae > Oedothorax > Oedothorax gibbosus. The sequence goes on from JAFNEN010000280.1 coordinate 362,392, forward strand.
CTGCAAATGCTACAGACAAGTGTGATACGTCAAAAAATTCAGCGCACCGAAATGAGAAGACATTGAAAATCTCAGAAAAAATTCGAATTCGAAGTATTTTGATTATTTAAAAAACTGCAAAATTTAATGCTCATTTAAAAAGCATAAGAAGCTATTTTTATTACAACTAAATCACCATTGCCATTCGCAACAATCACTCGAGAAACTTTAATTCTTTCAAATATCTCTCTATATTAAAAAAGTAAGCTCTTTTAAAGTGTCCGGAGCCATAACATCATGAAATATTGATGTTAGAAATCCAAATTTTTTTGTGAAGGTGTGTCTCCCTAATGCCTCGACCTAAATTTTTTTGTTTTTCAAATTTCCAATTAGATTTTAATTATAAATAAAAATTATTTTTATCTATGTTAAAGTATAGGATTTCAAAGTGTTAGCAGCCATAACATGATGAAATATTGATGTCAGAAACCCAAATTTTTTTTTGGACAGGTGTGTCTCCCTTATGGCCTCGATGCCCACTTATTTGTTTTTTAATTAAAAATTACAATAAGTCAGCCACAAAAAAATCTTATTCCTTTTCTGCAAAACGGCACGGTGAAATGATCAGAAAAGCGTGATTTTGTTACGCTCTTTTTAAAGAACAATTGCTCTCTTTTCTGTTCTTTTAAAAAGAACAGTTCTTTAACTTGTTCTTTTTACTTTGGTTTTTTGTTTATATATAGAAAAGGTTCACAGATTTTTTTGAAAATGATTTTGCCTTAAAATATAATATAGCAAGATAGAAGGTTTATAGATTAAAATTATGTAAAAAAAGAGATAGTAAAAAATTATGACAAAACTATTTCCAATAAACATTTAACAACAATTAGTCTGATAAACATTTTCAATAAACAAAATTTTTTTATAACAAAATTATTTTATTAATTATTTTATTTAATTCTGCTAAAGTGAAATCACAAAATTTCCTTTTTTTATATAAAACAAGATTTTGTTAATTATAAAAATGAATTTGCCTTAAAATAAATTATAGCAAGATAGAAGGTTTATAGATTAAATAAATTATGCAAAAAAGATAGTAAAAAAATTATGACAAAACTATTTAAATAAACAATTAATTATTTTATTTAATTCTGCTAAAGTGAATCACAAAATTTCCCTTTTTTATAAAACAGTTTTTTTTTTTAATTTTCAGAACTGATGAAAAATATCGCGTTGTTCTTTAAACTTTTTTCTTCAGCCGGCTTGGCAGATGGCTTTTTTTTTATTTGATCTCTCGTTTTTATTATTCATTCGCATCACCACGGTAAAAGAGTTTTATTTTATTTTTTTATTGACATATTACTTTTTGTTTTTTTAGAAAGTTTTTGAAGATGTTTTTAAGCGAAATGTTTTTTTTAGCTTCCACACTACGTTTAGAAAGTAAAAAGTGGAAGGTATTATAATCGTTCAATCCGTCTGTCTGTCACCCATTTCAAGAACGAAACCGCAAGTCTGCACAAACAAGTGGGATATATCACTTTGAAGCAAAAAATCAGGCTAGGTTATCCCAAATTTCATTAAAATATTTATGTGATATGATTCAGTTTGGATTGTGTAAATCACAATAAGTGAGTGAGAGTAATAATAATGAGAGTGATAATGAGTATCATTAATTTGCGAAAGAGATATAATAGTTAGTTTGCTTTAAAGTTTGAATTGTAATAAATGAAGCCTGTTAGTGGAATATCTTTTAAATAGTGCGTATTTTTTCTAGTCAAAGAGTTGTCGAGCGATACGAGCAGGTGGCGAGCCGCCGACAGTGGCATATTAAAAGAAAAGTTATTTTTGCGACATCAATCAGATTGAAATGACGTCAAATGTATTTCACTAAGAGATTCTTTGTATGTTGATATGAAATGTTTTGGTTCTATTTAAAAGAGTAATATTACCATAGATATCATAGTAAAAGAGTTAGATCGGCGGATCACGTGACCTCCAATGCTAACGACGCACGGGACGAGCATGGAAACTAGAATTTAAGTAGTGACTTCAAAAAAAAACGTGAAACGCTTTTCTCGTGTTTTTTTTGTAATGGGAATATTTTTTATGATGTCACGCTTTCCATATATTGCGATTTCATTGGTTGTTTTGTTTTCTTTGACAAAGTGTTGAAACAAGCTCATTTTAGAATTAAATGGTATTTTTTCGATGACGCCGTAGTATTTTTCTCTTTAAAGTGGTGGCAACACTGACATTTTTGCCCTTAAATTCGTTAAATTCTCGGCGTCGCGTCGTTAGCATCGGAGGTCACGTGATCCGCCGATCTAATTCTTTTACTATTATATCTATGAATATTACATATTTATTCTTTGAAATATATATTTATTTTTGGAAAACAATAATAATTATTAAATAATTATTGAAGAAATAATTATTGAATTTTCGAAATAAAATAAATGACACTAACCAAATTTAGCGTGTAAATGTTAATAATAATAATAGAACTAATATTAGGTTTGGCGACTTTTTTCCGGAAGCGGGCTGAGGGACAGATTGTGTTACAAACCTACTTGTTTTTATTTTTAAAAAAGAACGCTATTGCAGCTAGTGCGCATTTTTACATCCACGCTTGCTTGGGCATTGCACAGGCGTGGTTTCCGTTGAAATGTAATTCTCTTTTGAATTCCAATGTTTAAAGTGCTAGTACCTTGTAAAATAATTCTAGTGTATTTTATCCCACTGTCACGTTTTCGCGGAATATTCTTTTTTCGAAATTTTTTATCTCCGCGATCTTCCTGTCAGCATCTTTTTTGGTTCGGTGTTTGAATAGAATTGACGTGGGAGTTACTGTATCATGTGCTGTATTTATTTATTGGAACATGGTATTAAATATTCCCTGAGTTTGTATGTTTGCGTGTTTTTTTACTTCATGGAATTTTTGTAAAAAAATTTTTAAACTGTCAAATAACCAAAGCAAATATTGGCTTCGACAGTAAAGCTTTATGAAACCTTCAATTTTTTTTCATCTAGTAAGCAGTTTCATGTCGGCTGATGCTGTATTATACCTCAAACAAAATTAAGACAACAAATATTTATATTAAATATTTTGTTTTATTTTTTAAAATAAAACTTAAATATTTTGTTTGCAATTTATTCTATCAAAAAGATCTCTTTTAAAAGATGCTTTATGGAACTGTTGGTGTGTTTCTCCTTGCTAGTAATTTCTTGTCTAGTGTATTATTTCAAACTTAACTGATATTTAATTTCTTTGTAACTAAAGATAATTTAAAATAAAAATCAAGATTTTTTTTGTATTATGCATTTATTGAACAGTTCACGTTGATAAGGGGAAAAAACCTACTTGAACTTGAGAATATGGTTCGCATTTCGTATCGAACTTCATTTAAGATAGCACAAGAATGGCTTTGCTATCTATAACTTTCGAAAATGCTTACAACTTTTTATGGTTCAAGTATTTCATTGCTATCGAGAAAACTACGATACTAAAAAATCATTGCGGTGGTCGTTTCCGCGTTCTATTTAAGATATTTTTTACAGGTAATTGTCTTAATTTTTTTAATTCCCTTTTTGTGTAAAACTCGAGGGACACATTTATTAAAATTGAGAAATATTTAGTAATGTGCATGTACGCATTTAGGAATAACTATTTTTTTTTTTTGTAAAATGTGGGGGGAAAATGTCTCTTGCAAATTGATCTGCAGTTTCTTACGAAATTAAAGTTTTTAAACAAAATAAATACAAGCGGCAAACCATGACATTTTAACTGAAGTGGCATTACTTTTTAACCTCTGAGCTGAGTTCGATAAACTGACGTGTTAAAAAAAAACATTGTTGCATAAGCAAGATTTGGAGTAAAAAGTTTGCTGCACAAAATTTTAATAATAAACTTTTTTTCTTAAATCGTAGGCTATCATGGATTATAATAACACAAATTGTATAGATATTGCACAGAAAATCTTATAGAATTGCAATGTTATATGTAAAAGTGATATTTTTTTTAGTATAGAAACAGAACAGATAATATATATATATTTTTTAAATTCCAGACCGGAAATTTTCTGAAATAAAGTGACAAATTTTGCCAAAACATTTCATTATTAGAAAGAGCTTGTAATATTCCATTCAATCTTATGCTCGTTTCACACGTATAACGGTACCGGTAATTCCGTCGTACTTACGGTGCCGGATGACCGCAGTGGCAATGTTTAGTCCATTGGGTATTTCAAGTGCAGCGGGGAACTTGTGTATGGTTTCATCTGTGTTTTTAGTTAAATAGTGGCAATTTTAACGTCTTTAATGACCACGGGTCACGAAACCAAAGTGCCGCTGTGTTAATTGGGACTGTCAGTCCCATAGAGCTAAAGCATTATTTTTAAAATCACAACTTTTGCAAAAGAATTGCTTTGCCATGTTATCCCATTTTCACCAGGTATGGGAATCATCATAACATCAATTTAAAACAAAATTGAAAAAAAAATAATATTCGGTTATTTGATTATTAATTGATAAAGTTTTAAAGTAGTGTCGCCATCTGCAGTATATTTTTAGCATTTTAAAACTTCAAAAATGTATAATTAAATAACTAGATAATATTTTCGTTTCAAATTTGTTTCATTTTGATGTTATGCTGATTCCCATACCTGGGAATAAAGGCTTAGCTAGCTGACTTACAGGTCTCTATAATCCCACTTTTTGAAATTGGTTCGAATATTTTGTTGTAAAATTATTTATTGAAAATTAAAAAAATCATCGTCGACCCTATTTCAAAATATGGGATTAGGGAGACCTGTATAACATTACGGTGTTTAAATAATCGGTGTCCAAACGGAATAAACTGTAATTCTGGTTTACCAGACAGTTAATGCGTTTAATTATGTATTCAGCTCTGAGAGCGAATTTGCATTGAATGCACTTAGTGGCCATTTATGTTGTCTAGTTTGAAATTTCAACACGCGGTTTCTGACTCATCTCATATTCTGGTTTTATTTAAAGGGATGACATCATGGTTATGGTTAAACTCATTGAAAATTCAAGTGGGTGAACAGATTTGGGTGCTTCAAATTGTAGGCATTTAACATTTATGTAATAGTTATTTACTGGATGAAATTCTATATTTGCTAGAATATCATATAACGTTTAAAGCTAATATAAGCTGTAAGTGAATGCATTATTTTTTTAAATCGTAGATTTAATATTTTATAACAATTTTAAATTGAAAGCTAGACCAAAAACTAATAAACTAATTAACAAAGTTATTTTTTTATTAATTCGAATTTTTTTAGCTTTATGCCTATCCAAACATTTTTCAAGGTAGTTTCAATATATTGTATGCATTGAATTCATTAAAAAAGGTCTTCGGATGAAGTTAATAAAATTTGTGTGATTTCTACATTGTTAATAAATTCAAATTTGCGAAAAATCTGGACTTGATTTAAAGCTATTTAAAAATTCGGAATCAGCGTCTAAAAATACACAGGAAAAAGCTATTGCATTTTAATTCACAGGAGAGTAGATAAAATTCACAGGCTAGTGTAAATTACTAAGTTAGCTACTAGGTTAAACTATAGCACAAAGCTTTATTTGTGGATTGAATAACTGTAGATAAAAAAAATTGTATCGTTTTATGCTGCTAAATATAGAGATTTGTTAATTTTCGAGGACAGATCGCTGATTTTTTTCTTCAGCCGTTTTTGCTTTTTTTTTGCATATCTCTTACCTACAATATAAAAGAAAAGTTCAGTTACAGTTGAAGATTATATAAAAATAATTATTTTGCACTATTTAAAAAAAAGTCCAACGAGTTTACGCCCCCGCGTTACATACAATACGGAAATTCCGGTCATTTCTAATTTAGAAACTCCCACACAAGTCTTTGACAACTTAATGGTAAATCATTAAAGGAAAAAAGTTTACCTTGCACTTGTTAGGCGATCTTGACATTCCTTTTGTTAAAATATCTCGCTAATGACGTTTTTAAAAATTACAAAGCTTTTTCTTTTCTTTTTTCGGTCTTTGTTTTGAAAGACAGTTTTACTTTCATTTTTAGGTGGGAGTGATGTTATCAATAGCTTTGTTGTAATATTATTTTAGGTGTTGGTAAATATTTTTGTTTTCTGTAAAATCTTTGTTTTATTGAGAAATTAAATTGTTTGAATAAAACTTGGATATTTTTAAAACAAAGCTTGCATCAATATTATCTTTTGATGGGGAATTATTATTTTTACTTCAGTATTTAAGTACTTTATTTTTTAAGTCTTGCCAGACTATGATAACGTTAAAAAGATCCTGTTCAAAACTACACACCTTAATTTAAGAAAGTTCTATCAAAGTTAACAAGTATAAGTTCATTGTTAGATGTTGTTAACATTTGAGGAGATGTGGGTCATTTTAATTGTAGAAGCCGATTTTATGTAATGGTAGTAAAAGAATTTTTACCTTGAAAAATATTGAAATGGTTTTACTCACTATGAGTTATTATTTTTAGTGCACCACATCTGATTATGAAAAAAAAAATCAAATAGACATAAAACTTTATTTACTTAAAAAAAACCGTTTTGAAAATTGGTTCCTGCTAATTTAATTTGGGTTGTTCTATGATGAAGTTTCTTTGAAATGTGTTTTTGGGGTTCTTTAAATAAACCTTTTCTGTTTAACCCTTCCAGTCCCTGTGATGCCATTTGGCATCATCATGTTTCTGATCCTAATTAAAAAAAATAATAGGGCTGACATCTATAATAAAAAATATTTTCTAATAGAAAAAAAGTTTGGAGAATCGAATGATGTGCTTTTTGATATCATAAATGGCTATAGATGATCAGAAAAAAAATTTCTAAAATTATAATGCCAAATTGTCATTGGGACTGAAAGGGTTAAGCATTTTATTATAAGGGAAAATACTATTACAAATAATATCTTACATAATGCATTCAAATCTATGCTCTGAAGTATTTTCAAAACAAAAATTGGGTGTTCCTAAGTAGATTTAGTATCAAATAATTTGTCTGGAAAAAGTACACCAAAAGAAATTTACTTCTAGAATATTTTTTTACTTTCTGAATGTAAACTTTGTTACCACTCTAAAGTAACAGAGGTTACAAGATGATAGTTACATTGATATATAAAGGTAACTAAGAAACAAAGATTAAGCTTGCCCTTTTATTATTTGCTTTACTATAAACCTTATACAGCTTCAATATGCCTGTAATTTTTGTTTTATTGTGTCGTTAGGTTTTGCCATATTAAACTAAAAAAACTTTTACTTGAATTTAACTAATTTTATCTAAATTACTATTTTTTGTGAAGGAAAATTTCATGATATTTGACGAGAGACCCCAACCCCCACCTCAACATGAGATTCGCCCCCTGCGCCTTAATTTATTTGTGCACCTTAGCTGTTGTAATCAGGTCTAAGCTGGACATAGTCTAATTTGCCCTCATTAACTCATTCATGATAGTTGGCAAGGAAAGTTTATCTAACTAAACATATAATAAGAGAAGCGAAGACCATTGACCTGAACAAATTATATCGAGCAAATTAAGTTACACAATTTTTTAAAAAAAATTAAAGTTAATATTTTTATTCGAAAATGAAGTTAATAGTGTTCACAAAGTCGTTGTTAATGAGTTAAGTAAAGAAAATGTGGTTGTACTCTTAAATATATCTATAACCAATTATAGTTTATTCAATTGTAATTTATGTTGTTCTTTCCATTCCAGCTTGTGTTAATCATGGCCGAGGAGAAGGTGGACTCAGAGGACCAGAAATCCTCTGGCGAGGACAAGAAAAATGCCCACGAGACGGAGACAAATTCATCGCACAGTTCACCTCAGGGTCGGCGTCTATCCATATCTGGCAAGGGCAAAGCTGGACTTTGCCGGGTGCGGCTGCTCGATGGGACCGATTACGAGACAGAAATAGATGTGAGTGTGGACTTGATAGTTGAAGTGTACAGGGGAAAAACAACTTCCTTGCATAGGGATCTTCCCGTATTCTTTTGTGCTTGGCAGACGTTGGCAACAGGAAACCAGTTTTTCTTTCGCGGTACAAACGTGTGACTCGTGTCCACTGATCTCTGGTTGGAATCTGGCTTGCCACGAGAGAAAAACAGAGTGAGTAACTGGTTTCCTTACACCAGTTTAGGTGATGACTTGCTAATGTTGCCAAAGAATCCTGATGCAGACAGATTCCTATGCAATGAAGTTCTTTTTCCCCTGTACTCTTCAGTTGTGAGTTTCTTTTATATTTTAGAGTTGTAATTTCTAGATTGAATACTTCTGTATTGAGGGATTGAAATAGCTAAGTGTTTATGGTCCTTCCAATTACAACGTAAGCTTCCAAAACACTTTCTGCCCCTACCTTTCATGTGGTTTTTCAGGGAACAGTGTGAGCATGCTGTTTTTGTTTTCTCCCACCCCACTTTAGGTTTAGAAAGCAATTGTGATTAACCCCTTCACAGCAGTGCCTTAAACAAGGTGGGCTTAGAGCAGACTCACTCTGTTTCCTGGAAAACCACAAGAGAGGGTAGAGGAAGAAAACACTTTCGAAGCTTGCATTGTAGCAGAAGGACTATAGTAGTGGCCGTGTAGTCTAACGTTTGAACTGCTGTGCGTGAGTCTTGCAGACCCCACATGATTTATTATGAACCGAATTTCTGATTTCCTCTAAGAGAAAGAAAAAAATTTGTCCTTTCCAGTCCACCTTTTTGGTATCAAGCTTTCACCTTTAATTTTTGGCGCTGAGTCACTTGTATCATGCAGTTTTTTCGTAACTGCAACTCCAAACTTGCTAGGTTTCTGTGCTAAAGGTCTTAATGAAAACATATGTCGACAGTCAGGAATTTTAGCAAAATACTGAGCCACAGTATTTAAAAGCCAGGCTTACTACATCACTTGAAATAAACTAACTAGTGTGATTGTGTTCGTTGGCATGGGTGTATAAAAACCAGTTTTAACCCTTTCAGTCCCAGTGATGCTATTTGGCATCATAATGTTTCTGATCATAATTTAAAAAAAATAATATTGCTGACATCTATTGGGATTAATAAAAAATATTTTCCAATAGAAAAAAGTTTGAAGAATCGAATGATGTGCTTTTTGATGTCATAAATGGCAAAAGACGATCAGAAATAAATTTCTAAAATGAAGATGCCAAATTGTCATTGGGACTGAAATGGTTAAGGGTTGTTATTAACCAGTATCTATTAAGTTAGCCAAACTTTTCATTTTAGAAAATGAGTTCTGTAAAAAAAAGGTAGAAATTACCTGCAATATATACTTTATTATGCACACAGTTTGTAGATTTGCCAAACAGAAGGAACTGTTCTTGTGCGTGTACATAAGTTGTTTGCTTTGATAAATAAACAAGTAGGTTTGTTACAGAATCTGTAACTTAAACCACTTCCACACAGTATTTGTGCTCAACACAAAAAACATACTATTTATACACCTCAAAAAGAAATTAGCCAAACAGGTTCTTTAGGTTTTTATCAGGTTTTTATTTCTCATTTAAACTTTTAAACGCCAAAATTAACTATTTTCATTAATCTTCTTTCGCAAATTAATAATTACTCATTACCGTTTTCTAAATTTGTTTGAAATTCGAAGAATAATGATGCAATATTTTTAAGAAATATCTTTTAGTCGCCACAATTTTCCATGTTCATTAACTTTTTTCGAAAAAGAGAAGAATAAATAATTAGTAAAATTGATGCTTTAAAATAAAAGCGAACTTTATCTTATTTTTTATTCAAAGTTAGAATTCGCTATGCATCTTTTCATACATATATAATGAACCATCAAAGGAACTCTATTGTGATATTACAACAATCCAAACTGAATCATATCATATAAATAAATATTTTTCATGTGTTTTATTCTTATTTTAAATAAAGTTTTTCGTACGTTTGACGAAATGGCAACAGTGAAAATAATGAATGAAAATGGAATTTGCATGTTATTTCAATGTAGATTAAAATTTTAGTTATTGAAATTTTAAATATACTTCTAATTTAAATTTTTTAATGAAATTTGGGATGTAACCTAGCCTGATTTTTTTGCTTCAAAATGACGTATCCCACTTGTTTGTGTGACTTGTGGTTCGTTCTGTGAAAGTGGGTGACAGACGGACGGACTGAACGATAATACCTTCCACTTTTACGTTATAAACGTAGTGTGAAAGCTAAAATGGGCCATTCCTGAGTAATTTAATATCTTCTATTTCAGCTAATAAAATAAATTTTCTTGTTGAACTCCTATAATTTGTAACTCTAATTTTTTTATTTTCTCTAGACTCTATAACTATAGAATCTAGGAATGCATTTCCTTCATTACTATAGAGTCTATAGTAATGAAAAAAATGCATTCCCTCAAAATCAAACTTCCGATGGTTTGATATTTTTAAAAAACAATCCTTTCGTAATACTCTTTTTTATTCATTTTTGTTATAGATAGTTTAATAAGTATTAGTTATATTTGCAGAATAAGTATTTTTATTTTGTTTTTCAATTTCAGAGACGAGGAAAAGGAGGTGAACTCTTTGACAAAATTTGTGAATCCTTAAATATTATGGAAAAGGACTATTTTGGGATCACATATCGAGACAGTGAAGATGCTAGGGTAAAGTGTTTTTTCCCTTTATATTCATGTTTATTTTGCTATTGATTTAGTTTAAACTTTTGCCACCTATTATTATTTAATAACTATTGCTAATTTTGTACTTACAGAATTGGTTAAACTTTGACAAAAGAATTGGAAAACAAGTGAAAAGTATGTATAGGCTTTGATTGCTAAAACTATAATAATTCTTTTTACCCAAAGTATTTTGTTAATTATAATCATATAAGTTATTGTTATAAATTTTTAAGTTAATAAATTTCGGTTATTAACCTTTTGACTGTCAGATAAATTATTTGTCTACCTCATAATTTTAGAGGTAGACATTCTATGAAACAAAATTATCGCTATTCCAATTAGCTATTTAGTTAATTAACTGACCAATATAATTTAATTGGTTTTAAATTTTGAATTACCAACTTTTGGCAATTTTATAGTAATTAAATCTATTTTAAAAAGGTGATTCCTAAATCCACAAAACGGAGTGTGTATTTATTAAAAGTTAATTGCTTTACCAATTGCCCAAATTAATTTGTCTATTTATGTGACTTAATACAATATTTTACTCCATTGATTAATTGTATTAAAGTTTCTGTAGTAAAACTGAATTCTTACTTTTATTGTAGGTGCTCCTTGGGTTTTCAGTTTTGAGGTTAAATTTTATCCCCCTGATCCTGCTCAATTGCAAGAAGATATTACAAGGTAGCATTACATTTTATCTGAATATACTTAAATTTTTTTTGTTTGTCATTTTTAGTTCTAGTTGTATATATTTAAATGTTTATTGTTTTTATAAGGTACCAGTTGTGCCTACAAATAAGAAATGACATTCTGTGTGGAAAGTAAGTAATCTATTCTTAATTTTGTTACGATAACCTTTTTAGTTTTTAATAATTGATAACTTCTTCTGAAACACCTTTTTATTTCAAATGAGGTGGTGGTGAGATGTGGTATAGGTAATGGTATTGTATTACCCATGGATTGGAGTAACGCATTACTTGTAACAGTTACTTATTTAGGTAATGCTGTTAGATTTTTCAGAAAGTTACTCAGTTACTTTTAGCGGTAATGAAGTAACGAAACATTTTGTTACTTCTCACACCGCCCTTCACAGATATTTTCAACAGTGCGGTTTGAATATTTAATTATTTAAAATTTAACTTATAACAACCTTGAATTTTTGTTCTCAACTTTTTTTATGATGGTAACTATTTCTTTTAATCTTGGTTCTCTTTGAAAGTGGTTAAATTTTAAATTTTCTTATAACTTGTGAAATTTCTAAAAGTAACTGTAACTAAGTTATTTTTTAAAAGTAACTTTCCAAACTCTGGTATTACCTAGTGAAGGCTTTGGGCTGTCGTACTAACTATGATAATGATAAGTCACTCTTGTTCAGACGTCTAAGTTCATCCTTTCCTCTTCCAGACTTCCCTGCTCCTTTGTCACCCATGCTCTGCTCGGCTCGTACCTGGTTCAGTCCGAGCTCGGGGACTACGATCCGGACGAGCATGGAAGCAACTATCTTTCCGAGTTCCGCTTTGCCCCAAATCAAACTCCAGAACTAGAAGAGAAGGTTGTGGAGCTGCACAAGCAACACAAGTGAGTTTTGCAAATATTTACATGGCTTTATTTACAAAAATATTTACAATATCATATTTACAAACTCCATAAGCAATCCAAGAATCCATAAGAATCCAAATTCCATAGCATTGTGTAACTTTGTCAATGGTTCAAGAGATATAATTGTTTAATTTTGAAAATCATAAAAAATGTCTAATTTTGGCTGGGATGGCTTTTAATAAAAAATACATAATTAGTTAAATCAATGTCATTAATCGAACTCTTAAGTATTTTTTGCATTGCTAAGAGTGTTTTCATTATATATTTGTTTAAAAATTAGACATTTTAACTGTGCTCTGTCTATAGTTTTATATTTTACGATAATTCACAATTTACATTTTTTAACAGTTAAATTAGGATATTTAATATTTATTTAGAGTTTTATAAAGTTCTTTCATTACATGTAAGTGTAAGCATATCAAGAGCAAATTTAGCATGTATATAATTTTTTGTACTTTGTGATTTATGCTACCAATAATGAAGTGACTTTTTTTAAAAAATTAGTAATTTAATTTGTAATACAACATACTATGACATACTATAAAAAAAACATTTTAATTCTTTTTATTACAGAGGACAGACCCCAGCAGAGGCTGAACTTCATTATTTAGAAAATGCTAAAAAATTAGCCATGTATGGCGTAGATCTACACCAAGCGAAAGATTCCGAAGGCATTGATATAATGCTTGGTGTATGCTCCTCTGGACTTCTAGTGTATAGAGATAGGTTACGAATCAATAGGTTTGCATGGCCAAAAATATTGAAAATATCCTACAAGAGAAATAATTTTTATATAAAGATACGGCCTGGAGAGGTTAGCATGTTTTTTTTTATAGTTTTTTTAATGAATTTAAATTAACTAATTTTTTAATAACTACTTTTTTCTCTTGCAATATTAAAATTTAATTTTATGTATAAAATTCTTAATAGCATTGCATTTCTTTGTATATAATGCTTAGTATAATTAATGATGTTATAGTTTTTCTATGTTAATTTTATTTAAAGAGTCAATTTTACATGTATGCAATAAATTTTATGAAAAGCTAATTTGTATTCTATGAATATTACTTTGAAAATTAGGATTTTATTCATGCATATTTTTTATTAATGTTTCGTTGTTGTAAATTTTAATGAGCCTTTAATAAACAAGGTGCATTTATATAGAATAAACTGAATATTTTGCATGGGTTATAAATGATATATTTGTATTTTGCAGTTTGATCAGTTCGAAAGTACTATCGGTTTTAAGCTGCAAAACCATAAGGCTGCAAAAAGGTTATGGAAGGTTTGTGTTGAGCATCACACATTTTTCAGGTTGGTATATATTACTGCTACAAAGTACTCTAAGGCTATGCTACTACGCCACAAATGCCACAAAGGCAACAAGACTTGGCAGAGTCAACCACCATGCTATTGCATTGCTTGGCGGTCGCCAAATTTTGTTGCGTTTGTTGCCTTTGTGGCGTTTGTTGTCGTAGTGAGGACATAGCCTAACTACAAGAAAAGCAAAAATGCAAACATAAGGTTTTTTTTGTAATTTAGAATTACTTATGATGCACACAACAAGCTAAATACTATTTAATTAACTTAAGTACTTCATGAAAATGTTATGCACTATTTCTTACATGCTATGCCTCTTATTGTTGCTGAAAAGGAGCATTAAATGGTTCAAACAAAACCTTAATGTTTTTTTTAACCTCTTGCGACCTGGCGTCCCCATTTGGGAACATTTTTTAAAACCTCCTCACAGACAATTAACATGTTAATTAGTTCCGAAATTGACCTGGTCCGATAGAAAAAGATCCAAATATCAGTTTTCAGCCTTTGATTACAGGTGTCAGTCATTTATTTCTATAAAAAATGAAGTTGAACGAGGGTCAATACGATATTAGTTCTCAAAAAAATTAATTTAAACTTTTTTTTTTCAAAAAGTTCTTCATTTTGCATTAACACTTTTTTAAACATTGTTTTTAACTACAAATAAGTGATACGGCCTTTCTTTTTGCATTTATAGCACAAAAAATGTGTATTTTTAGAGCTTAAGGCGTGTCTCTCAGTAACCATTAAACATATTTTTTTTTTAAAAATTACTTTGCAAAAATACTTTTTAACATATATTTGTATGAAAAATATGTTTAGATTAAGAATATACATGTAGGATTTTGCTCGGGTTTTAAGAGGTTAAATGATATTACAAACACAAGTTTACCCTTTTGGAGGTTTATCTACAGGGTTCATTGATTGCAATTGATGTATATGCGATATTTATATTTAAAATATCTGTATTTTTGGTATTTTCATTTATGTGAAAATATCAAAATAACATTATTGATCATGATCATATTTTTTGTAATACACATTTACTAATGCCTGTAGAGAGCAAATGGTGGCAAACTGTAAGATGGAACACAATGTTTGATGCAATGAAGCCTTTTTTAGATCACAAGGCAAACATGACAGCTTTATCTTATATTAGAATGTTTTATATTAGTTTTTAAATGTGTGTAATATGTATTGGTGCTTGGTTGCATTAAATCTGAAAATGTTTATTCTGAACAGAAAGTTGACAATTTTCAAAATATTGGATATGTATTAAGAATATTAGATACATTTCAAAGTATCGGATATCTTTGATATTTTCGAAAATATCAAAATATTTTCAGACCTTTGTTATCTACAAAACCCTTTAATTAAAATGTTTTCTCCTTCTGTTGTTTGCAGTGGAGGTTTTTAACTTTTTTTATTGTGTCCATGGACATTTAAACGGCTTTGTGTGTTTTTAAAACTGCATCCGCTAGTTCTAATACATCTGTGCTGTAGAGGACTTCTTAAAGTCCTGAACCAAGTGGCACCATACCGAGTTGTAAAATATGTGGGGTAAGGGCTGGGCACTCGAGAATGTGATCCAGGTAAGTTGGGCATCGGTACAGTTCTTGCAGAAAATATAAGTTCAGATTTTAATTACAATTTCGTTAATTTAATATAACACAACTTCAATAATTTTAGGTTGATGTCACCAGAAGTTCCTCCAAAACCCAAACTGTTTCTGCCTCGTTTTGGATCCAAATTCCGTTACTCCGGTCGAACCCAGTATCAGACCAGGCAAGCCAGTGCTGTCATCGACAGGCCTCCCCCGCATTTCGAGAGAACCCTCAGCAATAAACGTTTCACCAGGAGCATGGACGGTGGTATGTGGTTTACTATTTATGATATGACCTTTTAGGCCATGTCCACACTAATTTTGTAAATAAGAGATATTTATACTTTTTTAAAGCATTGTAATAGCTGCTTTGTTGTTGATGGTTGTAGTATATTTTATGGTTTTGTAAATAATAATGTAAATAAATAGTTTATTTCGTTATAAGGGATTATTTCTATTTTTTACTATCTAAGGGTCAATATTAGGAAAAGTGCCAATTTATAGATGTGGTGAGGCATTACTGATCTGACGATATAAAAACAATGGCCTTATGGCCTAAACATCTTAAGCATATGCTTACAAAATATAACCGAATCTTATTTCAATAAGAAATAGAAACTTTTCTAAACATTACCGATCTGACTAATCTATAAGAATTAATATATATATATATATTTCTTGTATATTGTCCAAACTGGGAATCACCTAGCTTTTTAACGTCCATGAAAAATCATTTGATACAAAGAAATTATTATATTTCTGTTATTTTAGGGTGCATTTAAAATTTGAGGTACTAAATGTGTGCGTATTTAAAAATTGAATTAGATATTCTTACTTATTTTTCCCACTGGAAATTTTTGAAGTTGCAACATGGAACTTTGTAAACAGTCTATGGGGATGATTCAATGACACAGTTCTCTTCCGAAATGAAGTTTTCCGCCCGGAAATTGTTCCGGTAGTTGATCTTAGCGATCTGACTTGTAAACATGTGACATGCATATTTTGTGTCTTATTGCGTATTTCGGTAAAGTTTTTATAAAAAAAATTATGCAGAATATTAAAATGAAATTTAAAGTAGTTTTTATTGTAAAGTCTATTTGTGATGACAATATACAATAAGATACACAATATACAATATTTGCAAAACAAATATTGTTAGTTGCGGTACGTTACCGATCTGACTTTTGAAAATTACAAAACCTTTCCAAGTAAGAAATAAACGCAAAAATGTGATGATAATATAATTTAAAGCAAAAATTTTGTAACTAAGCAAGAAAAATAGTTGAAAAGTCGATTTAAAAAATCGGCCAGTGTGCAAATTCACCATTTTCCTAATACTGGCCCTTGAACACATGTCTTTTTTTTTAATTGAGTTTATTAAGTAAAGTTACCAAAGAAGGTGTTACATCACATTGCAATTAAATTTATTTGATAAGATGTTTAGTAAATTATTCAATTTTAATATCGAAATACGCTTTCAGTACACCTGCTAAATAGCAAGCCGGGTGAGTATCTCGTTTGAAATAAACAAATTAAATTGTCAGTAGTTGTCATTTTTTCCAAGCATGAAAGAAGTTCGTTTCTTTGATTCCTGCATGGAATATTTATTTAGGTGTGATGGTTGACGAGATATTTTTAGACTTTATTTATCCAGAAAGCTCTAATTACTACAATATAGTTGAAAATCAGTGAAATACAATAACTATTAAAAATATACACACTTTTTATAAAAATGTTTCTACGATTATTGGTAAATATTGATTAAAAGGTCATTCTGGGTGTTATATGTCCCTTCTCTTTAGAGTGGCATTAACTTGTCTAGTAGTTTTAATATGACCTAATCACTTACCCTATTTCTCCTAACTTTGCATTCTGCTTGCTGAATTGTTTGATGGATAATAAATGGTGCTGCTTATATATTCTATTAGCCGAAATTAAAAAAGATATGCAAAATTATATATTAGGAACAATTTGACAAGTTATACCCAGCTGTAATTTTTAGAAATTATTTGGTATTTTTGGTTTTGAAAAGTTTCAAATAGCTTGAACTATCATATCGCATTATTTGCTATTTTATGTAGCTTTTTCATTCTAAGTTAGACTTTTAAAGAGACTATGTATTGACACTTGACAGTGTATTTTCTAAGATACAGCTAATGCATAAGAACTATGTTTATTTCTAAATAAATTTAATTTATAGGTTATCTAATTAGGATTAATCAAAATATTACCATTTTATACTCTTTTTAAATCAAATTACAAAGTGTCTACTAAAAGGCTTCTTTTCTTGGTTAAGGTGGTTTTTAGCAACATTGTAGTAGCATGTCCCCTTTCTATAATCATGTTGTTATTTACAGTTCATTTAGCTTGTAGATGTTTTGTTGTTGAGCTGTTTTTAATATTGATATTGTTGTAGTTGTTTTAAAAATTTTCCTGGGGGTTTTAAATTCTAATTTTTTTAAAATAACTTTTAAAAATATATAGAAAGCCTCTTTTGGTTGTGCTGTGAAAATTCAACTTTTTTTTCGTTAAAGTTTTTAAAGTATTTCATATAAGTTTAGATTGATAACAGTTTTGAGATAGTTTTTAATATTAATTTAAGAATGCATATAGAAGTTCCCTGCATTTCTGCTGTGCATTTTCCTGTCAAATATAAAAAATAAGTACCTAATATTTTGTCAAACTATTTTTAAGTCCTATAAAAATGCAGTAATTCTGCACTTAATCCTAATATTTTAACAAACATGCAAGTTAATAAGTGAATAACAATTTAAATTCATAACAATTAATCATATTAAATTATTAAAATCAAAAACACCTAATTATTAAAAACCATTAAAACCCATAACTGTTTAAACCTAGCTTATCT
This sequence comes from Oedothorax gibbosus, assembly GCA_019343175.1. Classification (NCBI taxonomy): domain Eukaryota; kingdom Metazoa; phylum Arthropoda; class Arachnida; order Araneae; family Linyphiidae; genus Oedothorax; species Oedothorax gibbosus. Next base: position 380,412 of record JAFNEN010000280.1, read on the forward strand.
CTGTCGCATGCTTTTTCCTCTGTCCTTTCCCCTCTTCTGACCCTTGTGTGTCGTCGTCCCCAATAGCCCCCGGCTACTCTAGAGAGCGGCCTTCACCCAGCCAAAGACCGGACGAAAGCAAGCGCCACACTCTTTCAGGTCCGCCCGGGAGAGGCAATAGTGAAGAACGCATCAACGAGCACTCCACTTCTGCGACTACAACACCCGAGGAGGTTTCTAGAGCGGAGAAGATGAAGGAGGTGGAAGTGGAGAAGAAGAGGGAAAGCAAGGTTGGTTGGTTTTGAAGAGTTAGGAATGGTTGGCAAGAAAGTTTGCCATTAGAAAATAGGTTTTCTTAAGTTCATCTAAGTAAACAAAACATAAGACAAATGAAGATCATTGTCCTGAACAATTTCGTAGGACAAATTAAGTTACCAAAAAACAAATTTCAAAAACTTAAATTAAACATTTTTATACGGAAATAAAAGTTTTAGTGGTGTTCACAGAGCTGTTGTATTGGGTTAATGAGCTCGAATGACGAGTTTTAAGAGTGATTTTTAAAAAATGTTCCTTTAATGGTTATTTTGAAGTGTAACCATAAAGTAAAAATTTTTATTTGTATACCTTCAATAAAAATAAATATGAACTATGTTATCAGTTCTCTACTATGAGCCTTCCTGGTGTGTTAAGGTCATTCCTCAAAGGATTCCTTTTTAGGTTCTTTCCTTGTTTAGCTACGGCTGAGGAACCCATTCGGTAAGGCCATTGCCTTTCATGCAAAAGGTCCCATGTTCGATCATTGATTGCTAAAATAACTGCTGTCCTATAAAAGAGACCAATGCCATGTATAATGTCGCCCTCAAAAAGTTGTGTTAGGTTCTAATTCAGGTTTCGGCTCGTCACTTCACTGGTTCTATATTACGCCGTCAATAGCTCTTGTCCAGTGCAACAATATATCAATCTAATCTTAACCCCTTGTTTAGGTATCTTATAAACAGGTCATGTAGGAAAAAAGTTTCTAAAATAAATTGCAATACTGCTAATAAATAAAGCCATAAGTCTGTCTGGGGCATAGTCTAAAGTTAGGTTACAATACTGCTAATTAGGATGCATTGAGTGCCTCCTCTGGTATCACTGCTGTTGACCACTGTGAAAAATAAGAATATCTTCCATAAAAGTAAGACTTCTAAAAAGTTTTCTTATTTAGAAATTGATTTTTAAACTATGTATCTGTGCAGAAACCAATCGGAGGCGTTGCTGTTATGCTGCCAGTGGGTTTGCCAAAAGCAAGAAACAAATCTCCTGTTCCCCCGCCTTCCCCCGCAGAAAGAGAAAGAGTGAAAGTGGACAATTTGAATCACGAACCTTATAAACGAAGTTACGAAGAGGTACTGCTTTCTTTCTATCATGTACATTTATTGATATTGAACTTTTTTGTGCATAATTATATATCAATGTGTTGGTATATATATTAGGTATAGATAGTTTGTATAAAAAAAGAAGTTTCAAGAACAAAACATTCAACAGTGTTCTACAATGCATCTAAGGTTGGATCATTAATAGATTTTGTACCGATTGTAGATTGAATGTCATTATTTTGTAAGGCAAGTTTTATAGTCAAAGGCAGCTTTTTTTATGCGTAAACATGCCTTGCCTTATAATAGAAAAATTATAACTGTATTATTTTAACCATATCAAAGTTTGATCCAGTATTTATAATGCAATAGCTACAGGACTGCTTTTCAAAGCTGCCTTCTTACATTATTATTTTGCCTGTATAATAAAGGTGCATTGACTGTAGTCATTATACAGCATGATATTTTGTTTTAAATAGCTATTATAATTTTATTTTATTTTTATATTCAGTTTTGGTTCTAATTTAAGTTTTTTTTTCTTTCCTTTGCATGACAATGTACCCATTGACCATCCTGGTTATGAAAACATCAATCCCTCCTTGCATGAACCCGTCATTTTTATTTGATCTGATATTTCAGTCCACTGAACAAACACCAGCCACTCCCACAAACAAAGGCACTCCTGCCGATGCAAAAGCAGATACTCAAGTTACTCCCCGTAATCATACGGGTCAGGAAGATCCTCAGAGACCATCATCCCTGTTTACGGGAAAGCCAACTCCCTACACTAAAGAGTACATCTATGAAGTTAACTCGGAGCAGAAAAACCCTTTCAGCCCAGCTGAAGTTGGGTTTTCTTACGAAGGACAAAAAACAGGGAATACCTCACCAACTCCTGGTGAGACTGTCCTTCTTGAGACTTCTCCAGGAAGCAAGAGGGCCAAGGGCCTAGCTTTCACTTATGCGCCTCCAGAAGTGGACAATTCACAGAACGAGATGGTTCTTTCGCCTCAGGTGTTGTCCGAAGACAACCGAATCCAGGATGTTTCATCGGAGTGGAATGACACGACTATTGATGAGTCGTTGAAGTGGGATGACTCGAAGGATGAGGATATCATCAGGAATAAGGAGAACTTGGAGATCTGCCAGAAGCCACCACAGAAGCAGAAGTTGGGGTTGTCCATGTTTAAGAAGAGCGGAGATAAAGATAAGAAAGATAAGAAAAAGGACAAGAAGAAAGAAGAGAAGGGAAGCAAGAAAGAAAAAGATAATAAGGAGAAGTCCGGCAAGTCTTCGGCAGAGAGCACACCAAACAAATCTGACTTGGCTCCAACATCGTCAAAGAGAGACTCTGCCATTGAGGCTGATTTGCAAGTGGATGAAATTGTGGTGGAGAACATCAAGGAAACACCGAAGAAGGAAGAATTGAGCGTCGTGTCTGATGAAGAAGAGAAGGCAGTCAAAGATGAGGCTGAGAAAGAAAACAAGCTGAAGTTGTCGTTCAGCAAGAATGAGAAGAAGCAGAAGGAGGCCGAGAGGAAACAGAAAGAAAAAGAGGCCAAAGAAGAGGAGGCGAGAAAGAAGCAGAAAGAGAAGGAAGAAAAGGAGGCAGCCAAAAGGAAGGCCAAGGAAGAGAAGAAGCTGAAAGAAAAGGAGGCCAAAGAGAAGAGAGAAAAAGAGAAGATAGAGAAGCTGAAGAGAAAGTCGGACAGCAAATTGGACAAGAAGGCCAAGGGTCAGTCACCAGAGAAAGATAAGTCTCAAGAGAAAGAAGAGGCCGAAGCTGCCGGAGACGAAAGCAAAATCAAGGAGGACATGGACGTCAGCAAAGAAAAGGATTCTAAAAGCAAAAGCAAGGAGAGCCTCCAGAAGGAGCCCAAATCTAAAAAATCTAAGATGGGACTGCCCAAAATAGGAAAAAAGAAATCAAAGAAATTGCGTGACAGCTCTTCTGATTCTTCTTCCAGCAGTTCGAACGAGATGCTGAACGAGTATTCAGGCACCATTTCCGACAGTGAACACATAGATGTGAGTGGGGGTATTGTCACCTCCACTCCGAATCGTTCTGTGCGAGGAACTCTTGAAGCATTTCCTGAAAGTTCGAAAGATGTTTCTTTTAGTTCGGAAACTGCTGTTCTTGAACTGGACAATTCTCCCTACACCACTCCCCGAAGCAAGCAGCTTCCTAAGACAAAGGACGGTGGCAAGCACTCTGAGGTTTCAAATTTTGTCTTATTAGTTTATCTAAAGTTATTTTTTAAGTAGTGTTAAGTAACTGCATGTCCCATATTAGAATGGTTTTGGTTTGGGCTTGATTTTTTCCCCCGTTTAGAATTTGAATTTAGTATTTTATGATGTTTTGCTTAGATAGTTACACTATTCCATTTTTGGTTCAATTTCTACATAATCAGTCTTTTATAAAAGTTAAATCTTAGTGCTGCTTCAAGCTAGGTTAGCTAGGTATTAGGAAACTTAGAAGCATTTAATATTTCACTCTTTATGTTCTTTATATTTACAGTTATTTCCGTGAAATTGAAACCATTGGTATAGTAAACTGTAATGATATTTATAAAAACCACCCTTAGAGGAAATTTGTTGAAAGATTTCTTGATATCATGAATAAGTCTTTTTAAACTGGAATTGCATTATTCAACATATCTTTTTATCTTAAACCTTGATAATTAATTTTGTGAAACTTTTATTATTAACTGTTGAAAGAAAGTATCTAAGATTTAAAAATGTAAATGATAATAAAATATTTTCATCTTTTTAAAAAGTTTGAAACTATTGATTGATATTCTAAATAAACTTAGCAATTTCTTTATATCAAGAAACATAATTAAATTTTAAAAGATCTTAAACACATAATATTTTTAACCAATCCATAAAACACAAACCTCTATCTAAAAAAACAACTCGCTAATCAGGTTGAACCCCCATGGAAGACCGGCCCGGTTATTGTGACCGAATCCTCCAGCACTGCTTCTACTTCTATGACCACAACCAGCAGCAAGGCCATGTCTGGGACCGAAGTGACCACATCCCCTGAAAGAGGGGTTACTGCGGTCAAATCGTCCAAGACCCACATGAATCAGGAAAAGACGGTGGCTCAGCAGGTCACGAAGAGTACTAGAGTTGTGACTGGGACACTGGATGACGTGCAGGTATGTTTCATCTTGTTCATTAGTTAATTTTAGCCACACGATGGTTATTGTCGATGGACGTTGTAATTTAGAACCACAGCCAAGTGATGAACCGCCACCTGAGTAGGTACCTATCACAACCGTTAAGAACATCATTCTCAGTGTTGGGACTTTGGGGCATATTGAACGTGCACTACCTCAACATAGTATTATTCGGCGGACATTTTGTAGCTGCACAGGTTGTTCATTGGTCGGTGGTTATTTTGGTGATGTTCGGATGCGAACCTGGAACCTTCTGTATGCAAGGTGAATGCTTAAATCGACTGGGCTCCCCAGCAACCTCCTTTTCTTCGTATTTGGTATTTAGTTGTGCCGGTTGGTTTAGTTGGTTAGCGTTTTTGTCGCTGCTTCTTCTATGACCACAACCAGCAGCAAGGCCATGTCTGGGACCGAAGTGACCACGTCCCCTGAAAGAGGGGTTACTGCGGTCAAATCTTCCAAGACCCACATGAATCAGGAAACCGGTCGCTCAGCAGGTCACAAAAAGTACTAGGTTTGTGACTGGGACACTGGATGACGTGCAGGTAAGGTTCCTCATCAGAAAATATCTTCAAATTTGCGCATGATACATTAGAAGATTCATAAAGATAATAATTTGTTTACTTCTTTCTCAAGTTTCCTCTTTTTGGTAAATTGATAAAATTCTCTTATCGATAAAATTAAGTGAAGCTATTAAATGCCGATCTACTTCCTTCAAGATGCAAGTAGGCTCCAGACAGCTGTGTTCCATTGTTAAGAATATAACCATGTGATAGTTCAGGGCTGGGGAGCCTATTCGGTGAGACCCTCCAAAGGTTCTAGTTCAGGACCGGGAATTGCCAAAATAACTGCTGACCTATAAACAGTCTGTGCAGCCAAAAGTCCAACGAATAATACCTGTGTGAGGGAGTGCATGTTAAATATAACCCAAAGTCGTGATGCCGCCTTCTGAAGTTGCGTTGGGTGCTCACTGAGGTGTCGGCTTGTCTCTTGATTGTGGTTATAAATTAGGACTCCTCTCCCTCCTGTAGCTCTTGTTTGCCAATTATTCTAACCAATCCAATTAGCGCAATAATTTTTGTAAAAAAAATATGAATTTTCTTTATAATAATAGTACTCCACTTCTCAGAACTAGTGTGCTCTAGTGTGAATTGTGATGAGCCAAATGTATTTATAAAATACGAGATGTAGCATTATTACACAATTTTAAATGAGCAAAATCAATGTTCAGTAATATTTTTTTTCAAAATGATGACTTATTATCGAAAAGTATACAACTGTGTTGTTCATGTATCAACATACTTTTCACACTCGATTTATTTCTTAAACCTATGTCACCTAAATGAGACAATAGTAGACAAAAAGTCACTATCTGTCACTCTCTGTAAATCCACTTGACAGGTCTCCCTCCTTCTGCCACAGTGGACATTGGAGCAGTGGGAACTCAGCAGGTTTCAGATGGTTCTTGTAAAGGAAATCTTATAACAATATTCAAATGAAAATTGTAATGAAGTAGGAAACTAACTCTTCCCTTTGCAGTCTGCCATCGTGAAGACCGAGGCCATCACCTATGACCCCTCCGCCCTGACCCACCACTCCACGACTTCCGTCCCTCTGGTGATCACAGAGAGCCGCAAAGTCAACGCCCCCTTCCCCGTGCCCCCTCCGCCGGAGTTCTCCTCCGACGGAGACATAGGGTTGCCGCTGTCCGAGGATGGAGAGATCGTCAGCTCGTCCACTGTGTCCAGCAAGACAAAGACTGTCGAGACGATCACGGTGAGTTCTTTTTTTGCAATCACAAGGTTAAACGTGTAGAATTGCGGGTCCATAAATTATATATTACCTCTCCGCCCTGACCCACGACTTCCATCCCTCTGGTGATGACAGAGAGCCGCAAAGTCAACGCAACCCCCTTCCCCGTGCCCCCTCCGCCGGAGTTCTCCTCCGACGGAGACATAGGGTTGCTGCTGTCCGAGGACGGAGAGATCGTCAGCTCGTCGACGGTGTCAAACAAGACTAAGACTATTGAGACAATCACAGTTAGTTCTTAGTTGGAGTGTTGTTCTTTTCGTAGAGGGGCTCATATCTGCTGTTCGGAACAACCACGAAATTCTAACCAAACTTTCCTTGTCCTTTATCTAAAATGCACATTGCCAGTTTTCTACAATTATAATCACTCTACTGGTGTATAATATAGTAAAAAGAATACTACGAAAGAAAAGACAACGAGCAACTTTCACCATTTTATTTTCAACCATCGCTACTGATGCCACAGCATACATACACACTTATTCCAACATAAATATACAAATCAATTTCACAATTAAATAAACCAAACAATGTTGGCTCGCGACATCTGCAGTGGGCAGATAAAATGCAGTAACTAGACTATAGTCCTTACGATTACAATGCAAGCCTGCTTCGCCTACCCCCTCGTTTGGTTTTCCAGGTAACAGCGTGAGGGGGGAGGCGATCTTTTCTTCCCCCATTACTAGCAGCAGCGAGCAGTTGCGATTAATCTCACGACAGAATATCAAGCAAGGTAGGTATAGAACATGACGTTCATGTTGTTTCTTGGAAAACCATTTGACGTGGTGGGGGAAGCCAAGCTTGTGTTGCAATCGTACAGACAATGACGTAGACCAGTGTTTCTCAACCTTTGACAGTTGGTGTTGGTCCTTTCCTTATCAGAATAAAGAGGCGTCTCTTGTAGTCCAGGTACATTCGTATTTACAATGGAGTTTTCCTTAGACACAACTCCACCCGCAGAAAATGTGTGTAACATCAAGGAAAATCCCTCAAATTGAAAAACATCTGATGGGAAAAATTGTAGCCCCATCTTTGAATCGGCATTTTCTTAAATCTTATAATTTAAAAAAACCTTAAATTTTTCACTCCTAATTGCAGTGTATTAAATTTGGGGAACAAGTACTTTATATCATGTATCTTTCAATGTCCCTTTTAAATTTGTTAATTTATTAATATGGTATATCATGAGGATGAGAGCTACAATTTGGTACAGTATAACTACAAATACTCGTTAGTAGATGAAGTATTAATGAAAAATAAATGTTCCAGTACAAAATGGAGCGAGACGGCATGGTGGAGACCCGCGTGGAACAAAAGATCACAATTCAGAGCGATGGCGACCCCATAGACCACGACAAAGCTCTTGCAGAGGCCATTCAAGAGGCGACCATGATGAACCCAGACATGACAGTAGAAAAGATAGAAATTCAACAACAGTCCAGCTCGCAATGAATTTTAGGTGAGTTTGAGCATTTTATTTTAACACGCTGAGGGATTCAGGCGTATAAACCCGTCACCTGACTGTAAGGTTTCCTAGCAACAAATATATTAATTTATAAATTTGATAAGTTTACTGAAGTTAAAAATTTGAAGTACAGTTATGCCATTTCTAATTATCTGCAACAGAAATACAATTTAAAAAATAATGGAAGTTTATAATTTCTATTGAAAATTTAAATTTTAATCTCACGCAGTGTAAAACCTGTTTACACATTAGCCAATTAACTTATCCCTCAGAAGGGAAATAGAAACTGGTCTCAAAACCGAAGTGTCTGTGTTAATTCAATCAAAAAATAATTTTCTAAGCCCTATTATTCCGGCTGTATTAAATATTTTTACAAGCATTTTTTTATATGATTAATGTATCAGGTTTACAGGGCTCTATCATCCCACTCTTTTTATAAATTGGCTGAAATAAAATAATATATTGAAAAAATACCCGAATTAATTTCAAAAAGTGGGATGTTAAAGTCCCTGTAAGCCAAATACATTTATCATATAATTTCTTTTTTTTTTGTAAAAGTATTCAATACAATAGGAGTAATATGGTGTAGAAAATTATTTTTTCCAATGGATTAACACCAAGAAAATTTGGTTTGGTTTGGAGACCCAGCTGCCGCTACTATTCCCTCTTCAAAGTCTTTTGGTTAAGCATTGTTATGCATTTGGTTATGCATTTAGTATTACATATTTGGAATACCAAAGTTGTGAAATCATGAATTTAATAAAAGTCCATGGAATTTACAATTCTTAATTGTATTCAGGTTAAAACAATATAGTATTTTAGCCCTTCTTATTAATTTTTTAAGTTAAACCTGATTAGTATGACATTGATTATAAGGGTCATTCTAAAAAAATGTTACAATTCCAACTTCCAATGTTAAAAAAATAAAGTTGGGTTTTATTTAAAATATTTGTTACTATTACATTAAGAATTCACCTTTCTAATGAAACTCCACAAAATCTGTAATTTTTTAAAAATAATTTAGGCTTTAATTCAAATTTTTCACTTACCGCAAAGCTGTTATACCGAGAGTAAGGAAACGGACGTGATAAAATATACGTACAGACAGCACACTCGAATTGCTCTTTCAACTACAAATTTTCTACAGTATAAATATTTTGATAGCAGCGCTCCTGATTTCTTAGTTTGAACTACATTTCTCAGTTTGAAGTATTTTACATCCGTAATATTAACGTAAATTTCATATTTGTGTTTTAATTCTATAAAAAAGAAAATGCGGCAGTGAAAACGAGAAAAGGCAAACGATTTATTCATCTTTTTATAGCAAAATGAATTGCTCCATTGAATCGTGTGTTAATAATTATTTTTTATATAATTAATAATATAAATTTAATTATATTATTTTTTATTTTTAACGTTTCCAAAAAATAATTTTGTAGCTTAATACTTTTTAAAAATTAATTATTTCTTTTTTTGATAGTAATAAATAGGTTCGCCCATTTTTAAAAATGGGCGCCTATTTATTACTATCAAACCCCCATTCGCCCATTTTTAAAAGTTCTAAATGGGCCGACGATTTTTTCCTTATTTTACAATAAAATAAATGGATTTGTTTGAATGACTAATTTGTTCTATTTGTGAGATCTTCTACTGTTTCGTCACTGTTACACTAATTCGTCTGAAAGTAAAATGTTCCCATCTATCAAAGGAAATACCAAGGATCAATGCCAAGCATATTAATACTTCCGCTGTGGATGGTCCCTGAAAGCATCAATAACTTAAGATTCACTGTCTATGACGTGTAATGCGGCAACAAAAGCCGATGCAGCGAAAGAGTTAAAACGATGATCAATTATAACGAACAGCAAATACGATTAGCTTAAAACATGTTTTAATTAGTTTCATACTACAAAAAAATTAAGCTACACAAATCCACTGTATACGGAAAATACAATCCATGCTTCCTAATCCGAAGTGGTTTAGCTACAAAATATATTTTGGATTTTCGAAGGATGTGGGGTTGCCTTTAAATTACGTTTCACTAGTGCATACAGGAGAATACCTTTTCATCAACAAGATTATATGTCTTCTTAAAGATTATGATTAAGAGCAGTGAACGTAATTGTAGACTCCGATAAGGTTAAAAAAATGCGATATGATTAAAAATTCTTATGTTCAATCAAATATTTAATAATATGTGACTCGCAATTATTTATAGTTACAAATAAATTGCCATGTCATCTGAAATTCCGCATATGCCAAGCAACAATCAAAACTTTTATGTCTAATTAGTTCTTAGTTAAGAATTGGGGGCGCTGTGCTCATCAAAAAGTTAGCTTCTTTTTCTATGGTAACAGAGTGGACAAAAGATACTTTATCATCGCTTTTTGCTATGAAGTTTAGTTAACTTAAAATTTGTTTTTCGCTTATCGTAATCAGATACTTAAGGGCTTTAAACAGCACTATGACTTTATTCTTAAATAAGCTCCAGTTTAACAAAAACACGGTAACATAGTCGTCATTGAATAATTACACTCACCTTAATTTTTCAAACTTTTGTCTTTTTCCTCCATAAACTAAAATTTTATGAGAAAATTGTCAGGCATTTCAGAAATAAGTGTCTATGGTGATACTTATTTCAGCAAAAAACTTCATTTTTTTGAATTTTTTGTCGTGAAATTTTGGTAACAGTCAACAAAAAAAAATTCTTCGATTCTGTGGGACACAATATATTAAGCAACAAAAGAAAACTTTTTTTTAAATTAAGTGGCGGTTAAAAGCTTATTTGATAGCCTAGACACTTGTTAATCAATATTTAAGCATCAATAATTACGAAATATTTATTTCAAGTTACAATTATCTTCTATTGTTCTTTAATTTTTCGTCATGGACTACGTGAATTTTACCGACTATGCTCCTTTAAATGAAGTCTCCAACTTTTGTTTTAGTATTTTTGTATTTTTAAAATATTAATACAATAACTTAAAAGTTCGTTCTTTTATGCAGTCCAAATGAAAATTCCGTAACAATAAAATTAAAAATACTATAAGCGATGAAAGCTGTGGGACACAATTTTGTAACATTTTTTGAGAATGACCCATAACAGCTTGTTTGTATCACATAGTTTAGTCTTTTGAATAGTTGATAGACCTTATGTTGATAAGCTGGTGTTGGACTTGCATCAAGAAGCATCTGAGTTTCAGTCCTTATATGAAAAACTGTCTTTAGTGTTGCATATTTATTATCTCATAATATTAGATAGCATACAAAATGACTACTAAAAGTTACTTAACCCTCTGAGGTATCAGAAAATTGTCTGAAGTGTAAACTTTTTACCCTGCATGAGATTAAAATATTTTTGTAGCAGATGATTATGAATGACACATCCATATTTAAAATTTCAAAATATCTGATTTTTAAAAAAAAATTATGTGTTGCTGGGAAACCTAATAGTCAGGTGACAGGTGTATACATCTGTGAAATGTAGCTAGCTTGACGACTCTTAAAAAGAAATCATGTAAATATTTTCTAGACTCTCCTAAAAAAAAATAATAAAGTTATTAAGGATTCCCATTTGAAACTTCAGCAAAATAAACATTGCTCATGATTTTTTTTAAAAAAGTTATTTATTATGTGAATTAAAATCTTCTGTATTATTTCTAGCTTGCTCTTGCACAAGCGCCATCAGTACAGCTGCTTTGCTACGTGCTGCTGGGCCAACTCTTCATCAACTGTTCTCATCAGCAGCTGGATCTTATTTCGTGACGTGAAACGGCTTACTGTGATTGGGGACGTATCTTCTTCTGTACATAGACCTTTCTTTTCTCCCTTCTTTCGTCTCCCAGAGTGTTCAACCAGCTCGCGTGTTGTTGTCGTCATCCACAAGCATCCAAAATGGCCAATCCTCTCAAAATACTAATCAAAAAGTAAAGCTCAATTTTTGATAGTGTCGATTAGGCAATAATTAACAAGTAATACTCAACGTTTCGACAAGCATTTATTTAATACTCGTGCACCCTTTGTTTTTGTCTGTGTCATTTGAAGGATTGGATATAGTTGTTTGCTTGTCGTCAGACACTGAATGAGTATTTTAAAGGAGAATAGTGTAAGAGACGTTTTACGTGCTGTGAAGGCATATTTAGTTTATATTGTGTACATTTTTTTTATTTAATTTTAAGCCATTGAACATTCAGTTTTCTATTGTTCAGCTTTTAGATTGTTTTTTTTATTACAAGAAAATGACTCATTTCAGTTAAGTTGAGCTTAGTACAATAAATTCCAGTTAATTGACAGAGAGTAGTTTTGGGGCTAGTTAACAATGTCAGACCATGGAGGACCATGTTTAAAGTGCTAAACCTTGGTACCAAAGTATGACAATGATGTTTGTGGCTACTATGAGTGCTTTTCTGCCATAGAGTTAAGAAAAAGGTGGCATTGTGCTAGAAGGGAAACTGGAGTGAAGTGTCAGCGAGCCGAAAACCCACTTGCACCCTTTGGAGCGAACCGGGCAGAAAAGGACTATTTTCCCTACACTTGTATGCAATGCTTGTATGAGACCCCTCTATCTTATTGATATGGGCTCCTAAATGTATTTTAACATTTTTAGTTCGAAAGAATTAACTTTCTTTAACTTTAAATTCCAACTTTTTTAAGAAATAACCATGTGGATCACTAACTAAGAACCAGCGAAGATGAACCCAATAGCGAAATAGGCAAGTTCCTAGGTTTTCTGCCTTGTTCGTTTCTGCTGCAGTGCTGTGTATTCCTCCGTGTTTCGTTATTGGACCGGCTCGTTTGCTGCCCTGTTCAGTGAATCACACACCTCACTCCAGTTTTCCTTCTAGCCCAATGGAAGGTGGTGATGCAATTGGGGGAAAACCAATACAAAAACTGGTTAGTTAAGCAACGTCATCGATCGCTTTGTAGTAAGCTTTCTTATGGCCAGTCGGAGCTATTCTATAGTAGAGTTTGTATAGGCTTACTACATCCACTTGGCGATTTCTGACTTTAATAAAAAAAAACTTATTACAATACATTTTTCTTACCTGTGAAGGGAATTTCTACCATAATGTGTAAATTCTGATCTCATGCTACAACTGCACAAACAGTATTTTTTTAAATTAACGTTTTATAAGGAATAAAATAATTTGTTTTAGCATGAACTGACATTGAGTGATCGGTTCGTTTAGCTTACTAGGGTTGCTTGGCGACTTTCTAACGGCTTCACTTTTCTTTACGCCAAGTATCTCCATCTTCTTCTTAACTCTGTTTTACGCAGTAAATAATCCGTAAAATAACTTGTGTCTAATTAACTGAAAGCTACTGTAGTTCGTGAAAAAGTTTTATTCCCAAAAAACTCTTTTATGATTTGACGATCTCTGTTATGTAAGGTGAGGGAAGAATTTTGATTTTTAAGTTTATAAAGTAATTTATGGTTATGTACTTCTAAGTTGCTTTAGATGTGATAGGTATTTGATATGAGCATCTAATTTCTCAACCCAAAATGTGCTGCTCGAAAACAAGCTAACAATGCTGTTCAGGGTAAATTTGGTGTGGCTAAAAAAGTTAGCTGTGGCGGCTAACGAATGCTTTTCTTTACCTTATTTTTGTAAACCATTCCTTCAGAATGTGTCTTCATTTTTCTGCTTATGGGGTAATGTTTGGTGTTATTGTATTTTACCTTGGCTGTTAAAAAGCTTTTTTGTACTTCATTTTTTTTTCTCATTGAGAACAAGAGTTTCGACCGTCATTTGTTTCAATGTTCTGCAATGGCTACATTTCTTATATGGCTTCACATTGTGTTGGTTCATTTTTAACCAATTTCAGAAGTGATGAAATCTCTAAAAGGACAGCTTGCATGTCATTAATTCTCAAAGTGATTGCATTTTAGTTTTAACTGACCTAGGGTAAAAAAAAAATTAGGGATTCAAAAGTTAGTCCAAATAAAAATAAATGGTTCCACTCCCTTTTTTTGTTGGTGCAGAATAAAAATTCCTCTAAGCTATCAGAGCTGCATGACATCCTGTAGAAAAGCCTTGTGATCCCACTAAAATTTAGAGTAGGTGGGATTTGTAAGAAAGTTTCATGTAAAATAGGAAAATCGACTATATATGTCAAATAAGTCGACAGGGAAACTTCGTAGAAATTAAAGATCTTTTATTAAGACTTATTCATCAGGATTTAGGAAGAGATTGATTTTACGTCTGCAGCCGACGAAAGAGTGTGATCCAATGTGTACAAAAAATGGCGAAAACTTCCAAGCTCTGTTTCACTGACCAATTACAGCCATGGGAGAGTTGAAAGATCAATTAAAAATATGTGCTGACTAAACAGTTTCTGTGGGAACGAATTGATCTAGGCGACTCCGACTGTTTGTCGCTGACAGGGTGTGGTTGGGATGTTAAAGTACTAAGTGATATTAAAGATAATTTAAGTTATTAAGTTTAATTGGGGTACAAAATATAAGATTTAAGTTATATTGTGTGAGGGGTTTAAGTTATGATATGTCATATATTTTTTGAAAATAAATTATATGCAAGCTGTGCCGATGATTCAAATTTGCAAATGCCTGCTCTAAAGATGCATGATACTTGAATGTTGTGCTATAAATGCTTAACTGTTGGAGTTTATCTGGTTGAGTTAAGCTATATTTAAAACTAGAAAAAAAACTTTCCTAACTATATGATGCTTATAATAGTGTTTGTTCTCTTTATATAGTATACATAGAAACTGTACGATAATTTCCATTTGTTTTGGAATGAAAGTTAAAAACAAAAGTGGTCTCCATAGCTCTGCTCTGCACCCTTGCAGTTTTTTTTTTTGCTAATGATTGTTTATAGAACTATTGTTGATATTTTATAAGTTTAAGGTGTTAGATAGTTGTGACAAGTGGCTGATTTTTTGAAAAAAAAAAGAGAAAAAATTCTGAATGGAATTTATCTTGGTAAAAGTTAAAATATATCTTAGGATTATATAGAGTTGTAGTTTTACGCTTTCATCCAAAGCATTTATAATAATTTTCTTTTAAATCAAAGTAATTTGTTTAATTTTCCACAATCATCTCCAATATAATTTTAAAAGTTTATGAATCTTGCATTTCAATTGTTCATGGAATTTGTGCAAGCATGTTGATTTCTTGCGTTGGATTGCATGTTCTGCTAATGGACTTGTTTTCCAAAGGCTGTGTCCTAACTACGACATCAAATGCAACAAAACTTGGCGACTTGGCAGAGTCAGCCACATGCTATTGCATTGCTTGGCGCCCTTGGCGGTCGCCAAGTTTTGTGGCATTTGATGTAGTAGTCAGGACACAGCCAAAAGACATAAAGGAAGTTGTGAAAGGTACGAGATTGGGTATCAATTTGACCCCTCCTCTCCCCTCACCTGTGCCTATAAAAATACAGTCAAACCTTGTTAACACCAACTTGAAAGATGAAGTGCAGAGGCTAAAGACTAAAATATTTTGCCTTGACACACATTTCGAGTGAACTATCAGAAAAATCAAAGTAACATTTACCTTAGAATAACTTTACTATAAGTTCATATTATAATTAAATAATTTATATTAATGAGTTAATATACAGTCCCTGGACAAATTATTAGACACACTGCAAGATTTCATATATCAATCAATGATGAACAAAATACCTTTAGAAGGACATGTGTTCCTAAACTTAAGCTATTGAAAATACAAAATACTATCTGCTATACTTAATACATATATATATTGGCATCTTTTTTAATGATATGGCATTCTTTGGTATGTTTTCATCATTACTAAAAAAAAAAAAAATACAGCGCGTCTAATAATTTGTCCAGGGACTGTATATAAAAGTGTAGATGAAATATTGTAATTATAAAGTGTTCATCCTACATTTTATAGTCAATTTAGTTTTATTTCATACGTAAAAATTACCCCCCCCCATTTTGTTTTAGATGTATATTAGTTGATTCGTTCAACTTTAGTTCAAAAATTTACGAACTGAATTGTTTTAGTTTGGTGTTAAATACAAAGTAATAAGAGTTGACAAGTTTTGACTGTATTGGTATAAAAATAATTGTTATACTATCGTCAAGTAGTGTCTTCATGGGTGGAAATTGTATAGGAAATATGTTGCTCGAAAATACCTGAAATTGTTAAATTTGCCTGAGTAAAGGAATGTATAACGAAATGATATATATACAACTTATAATCTATATATAGAAATATATATTATATATATGTGTGTTGTCAAAATTATTTTAAATGCTGAAAAATTTCTTATGATTTAACTTGGATCGGCATGTCCATAATTAAAAAAAATAGTGCCTTTTATTCAGTTATTTTATAGTTTTTTTTATTTTACATTTTTAGAAATTTACTATTTTTTGGAAATGTTATTACCTTTGTCATTCTTGTGGAACTGCTAACTGTTAAATGTCAAAGATTTTAACTCAATGTCGGAGACTGATTTTACTATTGTTCAAATAAGAGTTAATTTCACTATGCTTCTAACTGTTAAGAATGAAAATGTTTCTAATAAACTATCCCCTTTAAATAAGTACTGTTACCTTCTTCTCATTGTAAAATAAGGCAGCCTAACAAGACTGAAAATTTGCTCAGAAAATAGTTAATTTTAGTCACTAAACTTACATGTATGTGTGATATGTCAGATGTTTTAGTCTCCATATTCCATTGAGAATTAAGTGGGAAGCAGCTTTTGAAATTCCATTTGTATATTGTGTTTTGTTACCATATTACAACAGTATTTTGGATTTTGTTTAAATTTCAATTAAGGACAGACCAGGACATGCTGCTATTCGTTTTTATGCACATAGGATCATTAAAAAAATCATTCTTTCAGAAAATTGGCTTTGGTGTGTTTTCTTTAAAAATTCTATTTATTGTGAATTGTATTTATGGTTTACGTTGAACATCTACTTTTTAAAAATTATTTTGTTTTTTTATAGATAAAAATTTGGATTTTTGCATTCAAATAGTAAAACTGGTCATAATAGCTTTTTGATTCTGAGGGCTTTCAGAACCAGACTTAACAAATAATTTGAATTCTTTTTGGGTTCCTTTTATATTGTCAGTTATACGGAAGATTTGGGTATGTTTAATTATCTTACTTCAATTTAATTTTACAAAAGACATCTTATCTAACTTACAAGAAAAATTGTACCTACTCAATTTTAGTATTTATCAAAACTGACTAAATGTAGCTAAACAGATTTGCAAAATATAAACTAAACTTTGTTTTAAAAAAAAATAGCCGAATTGCATTTATAAATTACCCATGTCATTAAATTGATAATTAAGTGTTTACTTATAATATATTACAGGAACCTTCAAGACTTGTATGTAAAACTTTCCGCAACTGTTGCCAATTATTTTACAATTATCAGCATACCTTGTAAATAAGCTATTAAAAAAAAGACCTCATACATTTTTATTCACCTTGAACGTTTGCAAAGTAAAAATAATAGACATTAACACTATTCATAAACTTTATTCTTTCACAACCATGCAAAATTTATAAACATTGAAGCTTCATTTTTGTCTGTATATTTTCAATAGTCACAAAGTCTTTCTTAATAAACACCAGTCTAAAATTGTAAATAGTTAATTTGCAAATCATTATTCAATGCCTTATATTAACTATAAAATTTAACGATTATTTTACATATATTGATACAAAATTTGTTATGTATGAGATTTTCAGAAGTTTTAAAATTGCTAACAGAGAAAAGTTGTGTTAAAATAACGTCAAAATGTTTTTCTTTTAAATAGGATGGGTTGATGTTGCGTTTCAGAATTAATATTTAAATATTTGTATTTGAACATTAAAATACAGAATTATTAATCCTTTATCAAATAAGCCTTTTGTTTAAATAATGTCACTGTAAAAGCAAAAGAATATTAGCTATTACATTTTTACAAAAGCCATTTTACAATTAGTATTTTAAAAATATATATAATTTGGTATGTGTTCATAATGAGATTAACTATACTTAAACATATACTATTAAAATACTATATGAAAGTTCAAAACTAATTTTGAATTGTGATACAATTTGAAGATGTACAATTTCAGGTGTAAAATGACATTTCTTTTTGATATGAATGTTGTATTTCATAATTTTCATGCAACATATAGCATTAGTAAACATCAATAGTAGAAAATACTTTTTAAAAACATTCAACAACTTAAATATACATTTTAAAACATTGATATATTTTTCAAAGCTAAAAAATATAGTAGCAAGTAAATTTCTTGAGTGACCAACCTTTTTTTTTTTTTTTTAAATATTGTTACACAAGGAAAAAAAGAATGACTAAAATGTTACATGCTTTTTTTATGTAAGCACAAATTTAAAAAAAAGTATATTTTTAAAAAAAAGTTTTGTTAGAGCACTTCTTATTCTTTACTAGGAACTTTAGAATGCTTGATGGAGGTTAAGAAAAACTATACCTTAAACTTTAGCCACTCCTAGAAATGTTATTATATAAATTGCAATACACATTTAGTAAGTTTAACACTTTTCTATCAACATTAGATTTTTAAAAGAATAATTCATTAGGCATAACAAAATTGTTAAATACATCGTTATATAATTTGAAAAATATATATATACATTCACGCAGCTTTTTTATAAAATAACATCAATCAAAGTAAACAAATATATTGCAGTTAATAAATGTAAGTACTTATATGTATGCCAAAGTTTTCTAAAAAATAATACGAGATTCTTTTGCAGTTAATTTAATAACATGTTTTTCTGAAATGAAGCCACCATTCTGATGATGCCATTTAGACATTTTTTTCAAAACATGAGTTGCAAATTATATTATTTTCCTCTATAATTTCACAGAAAGGGAGAAAAAAAATACTCAACAATACTTAATAGTTCACTAATACCATATTTATTTCTAACTTGCATTAAAAAAATGAACACTTTTTCAAGACATTGTAATATGCATCAAAGATAAGTATTCATTTGGACTGGTAAAACAATCTTTCATACATAAATAAAACATACGAGTAGATTAAGTGAAGTATCTTGTAATTTATAAATATCACAAATAATGTTACATACTCAATTTTTAATATCACATGTTATTTTATAAAGAGAAATATAATTTTCAAATTGATTAACCAAAATTTTATGTAATGAAATATTGTGAAAAGAATTTTGTTTTTTCAATTTAATTTTTTATCAGTAAAAAAAATTTAATTAGAGCATTCAAAGCTTCAAAATTACGGTTTTGTGACTTTTAAATATGATTTAGACTTATTATGTCAGCATCAGTAGTAAAGAATTTGGCTTCAGATTAATTCTGCTAAGGATGTAGTTTTAAAAGATATATATCTCCAAATTGTATAGATTATTATAAAATATTTAAAAATAGAACAGTCACTAAAGATAGTGTAATAATTTCATTTTTAATGTATCACTGTACAATATATATTTGAATAAATAACAAAAGAATACTTTAAATAATAACAGGACATAAAATTAAAAATATATACTTTAAAAATGCCATTCAACGTATGCACTTCTATACTTTCAGAAATAATTAGTTTTTAATCGCGATTTCCTTAAAGGATATTTAAGGAATTGTATACAATATTCACCAAAAAAAATAAACTTTTGGGTAAAGAGTTCTATAAATGAATATGAATGGCCCCAAACTTTAAAATACTTTAAAAAGCTTTTTTTGTGTGCCAAATTTTGGTACAGAAATAGAAAATAATTTTTACATTTACAATTTAGATCTTTTGCAATGCCTTAACTAACAAAAATAAATAGAATAGAAAATATGGATACCTCAGTTTTGAAAAACACAATTGGTGTTTTAATTGCTTAAATACTGAAGATACTATTGACTGTTTTAGTCTAAACATTGTGTTGATTAAAAAAAAGCATCTTCTTTCAGATCTCAGCATAGGTTTAGAAAATTCAGTTTTATCAAGAGATTATGTTTTATCTGATATGTAACACTTATTTGTTCAATAAAGTTATTAAAAAGATTAAAAATTACAGTTCAAATATTAGTTAATTACATTTTGCTTCACGCTTAGAAATATACATTTGATAAAAACTAAATATCAGGAGCAAGTATATGGTTACAAATACTTTGTTTGACAAGAGTGTACTTTATTTCACTTTTTTTACAGAGTAAACCATTAATTAATACTAGTTAGTAGTTTTTTACTTATAGTCCCTTTTAATACTTAAAAACCAAAATTCCTAATCAATTATCACAGTTTTTGAGTAGAATCACTTTCTACATAGTCCCTATTCATACAATAAAAAAATCTTTAAAATATCTTAAATAATACATTAAAGTAACTCCAAAGGCTAAAATTGGAATTGTACAATTGGTGCTTTTAAGATCAACAGTGAAAACAAGTGCAGAATGTAAGTAAATCTTGTTAAGTACATCAAGTTTCATAAACAAGTCTTTGATAGTGAGGTACGATCTCAGAATAGTTGAGCAGTAAAGAGAACTCCAACGCTACCAAAATACTGAATTCCAAACTCAAAAGATCTTTTCGGTTGATTCGGAAGATGGTTTCAATTTTCTAAGAGAAGATTTCAAAATTAAATTTAATATTTATATTCAACATATTTATAAAATAAATTTTTATTCTGAACTAAATTTCTTCAATTAGTATGGTATTAAGGTTGAACTTCAATTTATTAACAAAAACTAGCTTCTATAAAAGAGAAAAGTTCATGTATAGAATGCTAATTAATTATGATAAAATTTTATTTAAATAATAGATACGTTAGTACAGCTAAATCATAAGACATGTAATCTTATTTGACATAATATTACAAAGATATGAAATAATAACTAATTTAAAAGAATTAGATTAATCAGTTTCATTGCAAGATAGCATTTATATTACACATTCTTTTTTAGGGGAGATGACTAAAATATCTATATTACTGTTCTATGAGTAAAGTTACCTCCAATAAATTAGTGAGATCAGATCCCCTGACATCATTTAGTTTAGCCGAAAGTAGAAGGCAAGCCCCGGCACAGTGCTTCCTGTTGTGCTTATTGACTAGGAGCTGCAGCAGGAAAACAGGGGGAAAAAACATTAATGGATGGGATCACACATATTTAGTATGCTTACAATGGTTGGTTAATTTGAATTTTCTCAAAAAAGTTGTGTTGTGCATTCAAAATGAAGTTCAAAGAGGATCACCCAAAAGGACAAGACATAAAAGGGCAATTCCATGCGTGACAGAAGGACATTTTGAACTGTATAGAAATGAAGTAAAACAATTACACAAAGCTATTTTCAAAGGAAATTCGTTTTTTTCAGTTTATATATTACTGAATTATTAAAAGATTATAAAAAAGTTGAAATTTTAAAAAAAGTATTTTATTATTACATTTTTTGACTACTTCTTTTTTGTGTTCGGAAAAAGACATGTTTCAACCAACGACTGGCATCCTGGTACTTAAAAATGAAATTGTCTGTGAATTAACAATATTTGAGTTTTTTAAACTTAGCATATCTTAAATATGATATAAAAAGCTATAAAATTTAATTTAAGCAATCTACTTGTAACTGGTTTAAGTTATGTAACTGTCATTTGACGTGTACGGAATGGGAACTGAAATTACATAATTTTATATTAAATTAAAATGTTAAAGCTATAATAAATTTAAATTTTTGGTTGTTATATACTAGAAATATTCATAAGAATTAGTTAAATATTACATCATATATAATTTATTCATATCTGTGAAAGGTTTTTCAAACACTTATCGAGGTCGATTTCCAACTAGTTGAAATGCGGCTGAATTTGCTGAGAAAACAAATCTTTTTTGTCCACAAGTCATCGATCTCCTTTTTCGGGAAATGTGAATACATTTCCTTTTTTGCCTTGCTTTCTTAAACCATAATATGAAAGCTTGGAATATATTTTTAAACCTAATTAGTAAATATTTCCAAAAAAGTGACATTTCAAAAAGTTGACATTTTTATGGAATTGCCCAAAAACTATTTTACACTTGAAATGAATTAGCAAATTAAATTATTTCAGAATAATTGTAAAAAATCAAATAAACTTTAAACAAACAAATCAAGCTTTGGTTGATTAATTTAGAAAATATAGTCAAACCTAGTTACAACGACCTCGTTAACACTGACAACTTGTTTATAACGCCATAAACATTCGGTCACTTGAACTGCCCGTAGACCTCAGTTATATCTTGTTTATAACGACAATTTTTGATTAACACCTTGGTTATAACGCTAAAATTATGTGTTTATATAGTACCCAAATTACTTTTTTAAAGAAAAATTGATTTTAAAATTTTGTTTTCCCTATTTCAATTTTATTTTATTCGCCAAATGATGCGAAAAAAGTCGCCCAATTTGAAATTTATTTCCTGCCTAAAAATATTGACTCGTGATAGAGAAATAAAACTACTACTTTAAATAGCACATAGGGTTAAAATTTAATCAATCGATGTCATTTTATAACTTTAAGTAACAAGAGTACATACTTATTTTACAAAAATAACAACACTTAATATTCCACCTTGTTTATTACATTACCGTTTATAACTTCATAAAGAACTTGAATGACGCTATAACTGTGTTATACTGTATTCATTGGAAAAGATATTTGATCATTGGTGCTGCTAGGACACATGCAATGAACAAAATCTACACAGCACTATATAAGTTTGAATATTCAATGAATTGACACAATACTTTAACATACCACTGCCACACACTACTAGCCACCCCATACAAAACTATCTGTGCATTTTGCACTGTTCAAAACTACACAAAAATCTACATATAATATACAACACCATAAATTAATCACATTATGTAATAAAAACTATACAATAATGGATATTACTTCACTAATACGACACTAAATACAGTGATTAAGATGGTGTACCTAATCTACTCATTGAGCTAGAAGCGAAACTGAAGTGAAGTGTCAGCGAGCCGAAAACCCACTCACACCCTTTTGAGCGAACAGGGCAGAAAAGGACTATTTTCCCTACACTTGTATGAGACCCCTCTATCATATTGACTTGGGCTCCTAAATGTAATTTATTTTAACTTTTAATTCCAACTTTTTAAAGAAATAACCATGTGGATCACTAACTAAGAACCAGCGAAGACGTATCCAATAGCGAAATAGGCAAGTTTCTAATTTTTCTGCCCGGTTCGTTTCTGCTGCAGTGCTGTGTATTCCTCCGCGTTTCGTTATTGAACCGGCTCGTTTGCTGCCCTGTTCAGTGAATCACATACCTCACTCCACTTTTCTTCTAGCTCAATGAATCTACTACACAACCAAACATAAATAAGTTAATTTTTTTTAAACTTGCCTTTAAAATAAGTTTCTCAAAATACACAAACGCTTGAGCCACTACTGAAAGATCGATATTGCACTAAAATAGAAAATATTTATTTTTACAAAAACGGAATATAAAGGAAGTTTAAAAATCAAATTGTACGAATGAAAAAGAAACCTTACCTCATGCTTAGCTATCTTGGACATCTCCCGCTTTAGGCTGAAAAAAAGTACATATTTTAAGAATAGCTAATGTGTGATAAAGGGTACATTAACCTCTTCAGTCCCGAAAAAAGAATCCTATGCCTATACTATTTATATAAAAATATCTTTCAAGCAATTATGTAGTTAAGGGGGAATGGGTGCGCTGGACCGCGGGTCTCCAAACTCAAGTGCCTCAGTGTTAATCCAATGGCGAAAAAACTATTTTCTCTGCCACATTTCTCCGGCTGTATTGAATATTTTTACAAGCGGTTTTTTTTAAATAATAAATGTAGATAACTTACAGGTCTCAATCTTCCCACTTTTTGAAATTGCTTTGAATATTTTGTGTAAAATTATTTATTGAAAATTTTAAAAAAATATTCGAACCAATTTTAAAAAGTGGGAAGGTCAGGACCTGCAAGTCAGCTACATTTATAAAATAATAAAATCCGCTTCTAAAAATATTAAATTCACCCGGAGAAATGTGGCAGAGAAAATAGTTTTTTCGCCATTCGATTAACACTGGGGCACTTTGTTTTGGAGACCCCCAGTCCAGCACGCCCATTCCCCCTTAAAAGTATGTTTTAGACGTAATTTTGAAAAAATTAACATTTAATATTTGGTATGGGGCATGTCAATTGAGTAGAATTTGAGCGGTAAAAAAATAGAAATTTTGTGTGTGTTATGAATAAACAAGCTCTGCCAGTTTTTTGCAATCAATAGTCCATTCTAACTATTTGTTTCAATGCAAAACGTCTAATACATTTACCACTGAAAATTTTTTTGCAAGACATATGAAAGCTGCTAGACCTTCTTCTTGCTAATTTTTATACAATTAAAATATCAGCTGCTTCGGTATCAATATTTTTAGAACTCTTGAACATTCTAGTTTATAATAAAAAAAGTTAGTACTAAAAAAAACTGTAAAATGAAGTTGTGAAGAGAATTCTATAAAGGTTCGCATATTTGTACCTCTGGGGCGGAGAGGTTAAGAAACTCTTATTAAGCCAAAAGTAATAACTATAGAAAAAACAATTGTTTTTAAAATGAATTACCTTCTGAGCTTACTGAGAGTTAACCTCACATGCGGAAATCTTTCTCGAAATTTATCGTTGAGGTCCTTCTTTAAATCAGAAGGCTTGACATAATCAATGACTGAAGTCTGCAATGAAATATATTTTATATTTAACATAAAAATACTAATAATTTTAACAGTGCTAGGAAAAAGGGCTTTCGTCCAGTGTTATAAGATAGATTGTGTAGGATCAGAAACAAAATTTCAGGGAATTCTTGAGGATACACTATATTCAATGAGTTTAATCACATTAAGGAACCAATTAATTACTATTGGTAAAAAAATTTCAGATAGAATTAAATAATATAACATTAACAGGTAATTAATAATCCAATGACAGTAATTAATAAACAACTAATGCTAATTAGCTGGTCATTAATAAGCTAATTTTATCTTCACATCAAGTAATCTTAATATCTTATCTAATATTATACAATAATGAATAATTATGTAAAATCAACTGATGGTAATCAGAAAATAAAACAAGCTTTTATCATAAGAGACAATAATAGTATATTGAAGAAAAAAAACTTATAAAAGTCACTCTTCTCAGTGAAGCCTGTTAAAAATTTCTGCAATTTTATTATTGTAATTTATAATATATATTAATTGAAGAGTACAGGGGAAGAACCGCGTGATTTATTAGGAGTCGTCTGGTAATTGTGTCTGCTTGGCGGACATTGGCGGCAGGAAACCGGTTTCTCTCTTCCTTCTTCGCTTGGTCAAAGCGTCGGAATCGTGCATCGCGTGAATCTCGGTAGGTAGAAAAGTCGTGGTTTTTAGGACTTTTCAATTAATTTGCGAATCTTAAAATTTCTCTGAATTGTTTTAGAAAAAATCATGATTTTCAATCAATCGTACTTTATTTTTAAAGCTTAACATGATGATGAACACAGTCTTTTGAATAAAACGCGGAACTGAATTTCAGGGTTGCAGTGAGAGAAGATGCACAAGAAAGTGAGAAACTGGTTTCCTTACACCAGTTTAGGCGATTACTCGCTATTATCGCCAAAGATGCCTGATGAGGAAAGTATTCTACGAAATTAAGCGGTTTTCCCCCTGTACTCTTCAATTGTTAACATACTTCACAACGTGTTTAATAGGATCTAGGAAAGAGACATACAACAAAAAGTCTCAGTATAGATATTATTTTCTACCAGACGTGGGTAGGGGTAGCCGGCGCTCCAAACCGAAGTCTTCCCTCTGTATTAATCCAATAGAAAAAAGAAATTTTCTAAACCACATTACTCCGACTGCATTAACCATTTTAAAAACTTTTTTTTATATGCAAAATGTAGCTGGCTTACAGGCTCTATAATTCCACGGTTAGAAATGGGTTCAACTATTTTATAAAATTATTTTTTGAAATTTTTTTAAAAAAAATTCACAGCAATTTCAAAAGTAGTATTATAGAGCACTGGAAGCCGACTACTTTTATCATATAAAAAAATGTTTGCAAAAATATTCAATACAGCCGGAGTAATTAGGCTAATAAATATTTTCCCATTGGATTAACACAGAGAGATCTCTTGCAAAACTCAAACAAAATAGTTATTTATGCAACAAGTGTGAAAAGTAATACTTTTTAAAAACGAGTGGATTTTATTTCACGAGCGAGTGAAATAATGACACGTGTTTTAAAAAGTTTACTTTTCACATACGTTGCATACGCTATTTTTTATAATTACATGAAAAAAAAATATGATTAGTTCAAAAATAATTCAGGCGCATAGTATTTTTAAATAAAGCAGATCGATAAATCTCTGGATTTTATGAATATTATGAAATAGAAATTTTACTTGAAATGTTGGCATCTTATGAAAAGAGTGAAAAAAATTACTTTTTACCCTGCTTTTAGTTGAAGAAAGTCTTTTTTTCGCTGCAAAAAGTCTACTTTCACGCTGATATTGGAATTATAATGTAAAGTCAAATTTTTTAAGGAATTATAAAAATAATATTTAAGTATCTGCTACAGTACACTAGTACTCACAATATATGAAGGGAAGACAAGAAGAGTGCGATGTTTCCCAGCCATGAGCTCAGGATCGTCTAGCAAGTCAGGATGATAAGTGGCGCAGCAGGTTTGCCAAGGGTGACTGAAGAACAGCTCTTCTCCTTCTGTGCCTGTTTAACAGGGATACATTAGTATCACTGGGAAAGATTGGTTGGCAGAAAAAGTTGTTAACTTGGTAACAAGATTAACAGCTTTATAGTTTGTTTAGGTCAGCACAAAATACACATTACTTGCCCTCACGACCAAGTAATTACTTTGCTACAGACCGTTTAGTATTCTGCTTTGGGCAGGTAAACTGCAGTAACCTCAACAATGAGTTGGACCATTTGTGCTCTGAAATAATCAGACTTTCTGTATACTTTCTTATAGATTTAAGTTATTGAGTATTTGTAACAATGGTCCAAGTCAAAAGTCTAGATACAGCAGTTTACCTGCCCACGGCAGTATATGGATTGCAAGCAAGAGGTTCCGGGATCAAAATTAGGTCTGGACCGTTTGGGGCAAAGAAATTACTTGGTCGCAAGGGCTAGTATTGGGTATTTTGTGCTGACTGCCACAAGTTAATAGCACTTGTAGTATTAGTTGAAGAGGCCCAGTGGCTTAGTGGTAGTGCTTCGCATTGCCTTGCTACAGGTCCGGGGATCGAATCCCCGATTGGGCGAGGTTGAGACCCATCCTTTCATCCCTTGAGTGGGTCGATAAAATGGGTACCAAGCATGCTGGGGAACTAAACACTGGGGGTTCCGCGTGAGGCTGACCACCATACTGGGACATATGCTTACCACCCCAGAGCCCTAGGTCACGAAAGCTGAAATGGGAATGGCAGGCCTTGGCCCAGTAATGGGCTGTTGCGCCGAGGAGTTTAGTTTTTTTTAGTATTAGTTGAAAGTTAAATAATTTAGGTGATTAAGTTGGCTTTAAAAGTATCTTTATATTTTAATGTTATAAATGAAGCGCTTGTAGGAATATCAAAACTAAAGGTTAAATATTAAAATCCACATTTTTCAATTCATATTTCTTTAATTACTAATAACCCATTTATCCAGATAATTTTTCATTTATGAAAATCAATGCATATTCTAACATATAAAAAAAGATTGGCGACTGAAGCATGTAATATATTAACAGCTTATTTTGTTTTTTGTAATGCATTCAAAGTTAATTTTAAAAGGCAATCTTATATGTTTTGAAATTTATTGTTATGAAAATTTTAACATAAATATTTAAAACTGAAGATTATAAATTTAAAAAAAAAAAGATAATAGAACTAAATCAGAATAGATTTCTTAGTCTTCAAACATGCATGATAATGAAAGGAAGAATCTTTATAAATGCAAAAACTGACAAATATATATGGAATCCGGTATATATAAGGTTATCCGGTTAATATGTTAGAAATTATATCCTAATATTTAAAAGTATTACAGTCTTTCCAAACTAGACAAAGATTATACAAACTTTTGACTGACACCAAAAAGCAATCTTACATTTATAAAAATTTTAATTAAATTAATACAAATGATAATTCTGTAATAAGTTTATAATTTAATCACTAAGACTTACTATTTCATTAATTCCTCACAAATCTCTGTAAATTGAAAACACAGAATTAAATAGATAGTACAAGTACAGATTAAAATTATGATGCAGGTAAAATTACATCTAAAGGAGAAAAAATTATACTAGTATAGTTATACATAACTTACATTTTTCTAAATACTTTGGTGGAGTCGATGACTTTATACTGTTCCTAGAGACATGTTCCACTATTTGGCTACTTGGTTGTAGTTGGTGGGGAAAGCGAAAAGCGTTTTCAGATTCAGGCATACAATCGTGAAATTTTTTCTTGCATATGTTTGAAGGAGCTAACAGCTCACTGTAAGATATGTCCTGGAGGATAAAAAAAGATAAATAGTCAAAATCTAGTTTATGATTTTTTGATATAGCTTAATATATTAACTTATTCCATTCAGTCGAGGATTAAGTGAATTTTTATCGTAATGAAGCTACACAAGGGCTATTTGCAATTTACGAGCCAACACCTGAATAGGCACCAAACACAACTTTTAAGGGCGACATCGTACACTGCTGCGGAGCTTAGGAGCATATTTAACATGCACTCCCTCTACATAAGGTATTGTTTTCGGGACTTTTTAGTTGCACAGATTGTTTTAAGGCTGGCAGTTATTTGGGAAATGTCCAGATCCAAACCTGTGTCCTTTTGCATGCAAGGCCCTAGCGAGAATACTGGTCTACCTAGCCTCCACCTCTCAGTAGAGGTTGTAGCCCAACAACTTTTTCTTAAAGCTTGCAATGTAATCAGAAGGAGTATAAAAAGTGACAATCAGAATTAGACGTTAGCCATTGTCACTCTGAAGCACTAAATTCTTTATTAAGAAGCTTAGTTAAGGAAATTAAATTTCAGTTTGTAAATTTTGGTTAAACTATCAAACAAAAGTTGACTCATATTAAACCCATTTTTTTAGAAACACTCAACTCACATACATGAAAGCAAAATTTACTGAGCATGACAAAAAAAAAAGAAGTAATTAGTTACATTTTAACCTATTAGGTTATGTTCTATATACTTTTTTTTAAAAGTTTTTGCTTACCTGACCATCAATAGGTGTTCCAATACCTAACATAGATAGCAAATCAAATGGATCTGGACCATCACTGAGGATTGCTAAATGTCTCATGCTGGCATGCCATCGACGACTCCCATCCAGTTTGGATTCTGTCCTATTATTATTCATACAAAAATATTGTGTCAGTCCTCTTATACAGTTTTAACCAAAATAGATTACACAAATGGATCCTAAAATAACTATTAAATTAAGAAATTATAGTATATTATTTATAACTTAGGAATGGCAACGTTGATTATATTTTTATCTGGAAGTAATTTGAAAATTGTTCAAAATGTTGTTACGAAATGTAAGTGAATGTAGCCGAGCGTGTACACTTATTTCTGTTTATAAATATAAGTTTCTTTTTAGATAAAAGTTTTAGTCATGTTAAATAAACTACACAAGAAACCAACAACATTATGAAGATATCCATATTAAGGGAACCTGGGGATCTTTGGCCATAAGGCTTGGCCCACCTTTAAATTTTAGTATTTAATTATATTTTAGCATTTTCTCAATAGATGGTACTTAAAGCTACTGTTGTCAGCAGATAGACACCTTAGTTTCATTGAGCTACGTCTTAGCATTGACAAGAAAATAAAAAAAATAAAGTTTCTCATCCCAAAAAGTAAACATTTTAGCCATAATTTTTGTAAGAATTTTTCAGACAAACTAAAATTCAATTAAAATTAAGTATGTGGTATTTTATGAATACTGTTATATTAAGGTTTTATTTAAGCTATAAAGTTTGTGCAATCCAGTAGGCTACAAAGCACCATGTGCCATTCTTTACGAAATGTCTAGGTGGGGAGGCTTGGCCACTCTATGCAAGGGAGGGTTGGCCACTGGACCAAGGCCCACTAAGTGAACTAGTTATGAAAATCTAAATAATGTGTATCAAATACACAGTTAATAATAACGTATGATAATAACTTTATGAAGGTAATAGATTGATTATCAATATTTGCACTTGTTTAGATTAAAACCAAAATCTCAACTAAAGCTAACTGGCAGTTATGACCAAATATCAAACTTTTTCTGCAAAAATTAAGTTATTAATTCAAGTATAATAATACTCCAGATTAATATTAAGATATTATCATTTTCTTTATGGGGGGGATGAACGAGTAGCTTTTAAAGTGCGTTTTGACTGACTTTTCCAGTTTGTGCCGTTAAAAAAAAAAAAATCAAACTAAGGCTTATATCTTGTGCATTTGAATATGTGTACAAACTGCATACAATGTATTTAACATAAATAAAAAAAAACTTGGTAACTTGGTATGAACAATCATAGAATTTTTAATACAGATAAAATACCATGAAAATGTATTACTCTAAATATCAATTATGGTAACATGATTTTCAAATGAAACCAGAGTGTCGAAATACAATATATATATTTTTACATTTAATGCTTACAAAATTAATTTTAAATATTTATTAATTTGCCCTTTAAAATTAGGCATTTTTGCATGGGCTAAGCCTCCCTTACCATGGACCAAGCCTCCCTTAGTAAGGGAGGCTTGGCCAAGTTTCTAAGTTTTAAAAAACAATACATTTAGAACAAAAAGGCATTATTTATATTATCACTATTATATCCTTGTTGCCAATAAAATTTCCTTTAATATGTGCTATCATATGAAATTTTTTGGTGTAAAAATAAAATTTATAAAAATAAAATTCTGAAAGCATGGCCAAGGCTCCCCAGGCTCCCTTATATATCAATTAGTTTTTGTGGATTAAAAATGAGTGAAGTCTGAAAATGAATTTTGTAATGTTTATAAATGTAATTTATAAATTAAATTCCTATCATTAACACACTTTATTAACTGTATATTAAGATTCATTTAGGAGCCACATTATAAATAAATTAAGTTAAATTTGGTACATAATTATAGCTTACTTAGAAGAACCATGGAGTTTATTGAATGGTAAAGTAGAGAAGAGCACGAATGGTGACTTTCGAGCACTGACTAGAACAATCCTGAAAAACAGTTTAATTTTTTAAGAAAATGTAGATAATTCAACAATTAACTTAATTTTAATGAATGAATTTAATGATAAAGATTATCATTATAAAAGGATAATTAATTGTGTGTCAAAAACATTTGTTAGCTTTTAATATTATATTGTCTTGTAATTAATTTGTTAAGTCTTTTTGTAGTTTGATCTCTGCAAAGTTAGCTCTAATTTTACTGCCTCATTGGAAATAAAAATGAAAAACTTTATTAATAATGAAAATAAATTCTTAATCGATTCATTCAATCAGGAAGACATTGCAATTTGCTACCAAAATAACTAATCATACTGCTACTTTTACACATGTAAACCTGTGCCCCTTTAAATGCTTGGCCGATTATAATTTGGCAGATTTCAGGCTATCATTTGTATTATATTATTTTAAACTTTTCTGGCTACCTCTATTTGAAAGAAAGTCAGGGAAACTACAAACCATTCAAATTTTTCTCTGATGTTGACACATTTGAAAAGCAAATAAATGTATGAAAATGATTTTTCCCTTTCATAGAAAAGCTTACTTATTATGTTGGTCATTATAGAGGGGCCAAGAAAGGCCGCTAAAGCACACAACCTTACATCTTGAAGTCTAATTAAGAAGCGACTATTTTTAATGGTTGCGAGAAGAGTGGATCAGAAGTCAAAACACAGTCTGCTGCATCTGCAATTTCTCTGGGAAAGAATTTATTGATGCCTATTGGAACGTGGGAACTGTTCGATGGATCGTCAAGACATTAACTGAGAGTTATTTATTAAGAAAGAACTGAATATTGAATATTATAGAGATTTGTGTGGTTAATATTATAAAATTATAGAGATTTATACGATATGTCACATGTATGTAACACAACCCTATGTACCTTTCTGCTTCATTTCTACAATCTTTAAAACTCCGCACAAGCCTAACTTCAGCTGTTGCTGGTCCAGCTAAATCTGAAGGACACAAAGATGCTTTACGACTTCGGCAGATACCTGGAACTAAGGATCGGTTTTCTTAATTAATATTATATATTGCTATGTGTAATTATACATTATATATTAAAATCTTGTATGCAATGTTAAAAATATTTTTTCCACATGAGAAATAATTATAAATAATCATGTATCCAAACCTGGTGAATAAAAAAAAATTTAAACCTTGAGGAAATTATATGATTGGCTTTGTTCCTCACTAGTCCAATAAAAATTTTATCATAATTAAAAAGTTACTTTTACGCACTTGTTGCATAAATGATAAATAACTATTATTTGTTGTAATAGATAGTTTTATAAATTTGCTGGAATAAAAAAAAGGTTATTAGAAATTATGATGTGAGATTATAATTTAGTAACCTTTTCATTTACATGTTTAGAACTTTTTACTGTTGTAAATGATTCTTCTTTAGTCTTTATCTATATATATAAAATAAAGTCGTGTTAGTTACACTATTTATAACTCAAGAATGGCTAAACTGATTTGGCTGAAAATTGGTGGGGAGGTAGCTTAGAAGCAGGAGAAGGATACTTTTTATAACGTCCAAACGGGTGTAGGAGTGCAAAACGTGAGCCGATTTCCCCATAGGAATAGCATTGTAAGATTAGAATTTATACTTTTCATTTCAATTTAAAAGAAATTTCAGCGCATTCAGCATGAACGAAAATTAAGAAAAGAAGAGCATGCTAGTTTAATTTGCTGAAGATTGATATTTAAATATCAGTATTTTATTTTATTGATTGATTTTAAATCTTTTGATTTTTTTAGGGTGGATCAGATTTCCTCAACTAGATTCACATTTGGGCAGTTTGGTTGCGCTAATCGTGAAATTGAAACATGCCATTATATCATAGCTGTTCTGGAAATTTGAAAAGGGGCCCATTGGAAAGCCCTCAAACTCCTGGAAGGGCCTGGATACAATCAACCCCTCATATCAGAATGAAAAGACACCTAATATCAGAATGGGAAGAGATTATAATATCTTGATAGAGTGGACCAGTGGAGAGGGGATCACTTGGTATAAAATAAAAGTTTACATAAAAAAACTACTAATTAGGGTTATTAAGGGTACAACCGTGCAACGCCAAGTTTATAAAGCTAGTTATTAAATATTTATTCTTACTACATATTCTAACCATTATATCATTCTGAATAATAAAAATTAGAGGTATTTTAGAAATATTAGTAAAAAAACATACAGAGAATAACCATTCACTTTTATTTTATTAAACACTTAAATGATGATAAAATATTAAGAGGCAATATAAATACTCACCTAAACTTTCAGTACTGTTACCTGCTGGTAAACCATATGATTCAATAGACTTTTGACGGGATAATTTGCGTCTTTGGCTCAAGTTGCATAGACGAGCTCTAGCTTCCACAACAAATTTGTGAACTCTGAAAGTAGAATTTATTTTATAATGCATGTAAAATACAGCAAAGACAATAATAATTTTAGACATAAAGAGACAATCAGGGGGGCTATTCCACGGGTAACTGACTGACATTCGGAAGTCAAAATTACAATGTTTTACGAAATAGCGGGACAATTATAAAGTTTTACAAACTAAGTTTTGTATATTTTAAAAGAGAATTTTCAGCTGAATTCAAATATGGTTTACACTTGTAGATAGCCCTTATAGAAAATTTTAGAAAAATTATTAAAGTTGTGGTAACTGACTGACATATCTGCAACCTTCATTGACACTTCAAGTTATTCAATATCATTTTCTTCTGAATATAAAAGAGGTAGCTTTTAAAAGTCAGGCCTATATTAAAGTGTAAGAAATGGGCTATCCAGTACATCAATTTTTATATTAAAATAATAAACTCTGAAAAAACACCAGCTTTTAGAACGCCTTGGTAACTGACTGACATAATGGTAACTGACTGACATCTCTGAAATACTTAACATGTCTAATGAGTTTAGTTTAGTTTAGTTTGAATTATCGTCACACTAGAGCTACACAAGGGCTATTGGTGATGCGCGTCGTAATTTAGAACCACAGTCAGGTGACGAGTCGACACCTGAGTAGGCACCCAACGCAACCATTAAGTACTCTCATTATACGCAGCTTTGGGACTTTGGAGGATATTTAACGTGCACTCCTTCTACACGGGGCATTATTAATCGGACATTTTTGCCTGCACTGGCCGTTTATAGGTCGGCAGTTATTTTAGAGATGCCTGGACCCGAACCTGGACATTCCGCAGCTGTTAAAGGCAGTTTTGCTTGCAACACATGAAATTAAAATCCAAAAACTTTTGATTTAACAAATTCTGACTAAGTAAAGTAAATTAGAATAATTTATTTTAATTTTTAATGCCTAAAAAGAACTTTGATTAAAACAAACATGAAAGTTGAGTTGTATTTTTCCTTCCGCAAATAAATTTTTTAAAATCGTCTTTTGAGTTGTAATATAAAAAGAATTTATGCATAGGGTCAATACTAAAGTGATAATAAATAAATTAATAACCAGATACATCGTTGTCAGTCAGTTACCAAGTCAAAATGTCAGTCAGTTACCGAAATGTCAGTCAGTTACCAAGCAATTTTTACCTATTAAAGTTCATTTTTTTTATTTTGTCCAGCTAAGTATTATTTAGTACTTATTGAAAATAGAGAATATCGTTTATTAAGTTTCTGCAGTCAAAATTTCTATTCTGAAATTAAAAAACAGAAAAAATGTGGTAACTGACTGACATTTTATGAGTAGGTGTAATATATGTATCCCATTACAAGTAATTTTTCAACTTTTTTTGGGGGTATGTGTGTAGAATGATACTCTATAATGTAGGTCTTAATCTAATTATAATTTTTTTTGAAAATCTTTTGAAGTGTAGGAAATAAAATGTTTCAAAAGTGTAAGAATTTACACTTTAAATTGTGGAATTTTTTTAACCGCCTGCTTAGAAGCAATTTTTCTTCTATAAAAAAATATATATTCAAAAAATGAACTCCAGTGCGTTAAAATAGAGATTCCAATCTTTAAAATGGTATATGACACAAAGTATTTACTTAATTTTGAAATTTCGGTACCGAGGTTTACATTTTCGTGGAATTGCCCAGGGGTGATTAGGACTAAATTACATTTGTGACTAATGCTATTATACTATTCTAATTTTTTACAGTGTAAAAATATGTTTATAAAGTTTTATTTGTGCCAGAAACGATTGAATTCCTCAATTTGGGTGTTACAAAAAACGAGGTAGACACATCGCAGTGCACAGAAATCTGTACTGATATATTGGATCTTTTTGAGTAAATTGTACAGCTCTTCTGTGAATGGTTTCGGGTCTCTGAGTTACAACACCTAATTTTGTAAGCTAGAGCTCAAAAAGACATAGTACCTACTTAAGATAGAATCATTAAATTTGTTTTGTCAGAGTATTCGGTTAAATCCTAGTTTCGTTATACGACAACTTTTTCGGAACGTTGGTGACAAAAAAAGGTGATAAATAATTCCAAACTGGTAACACAGTTGTTTGACTTCGCGGTTTCCGAGTAGCATCGTCTAATCATGCGTCGGTACGCGATGTTTTCTCGCCAACAAGTTTGGCGAGAAATAAAAAGTCGCTGTATAACGAAACTAGGAATTAACTGAGTATTCAATGGCGGTAGAGATTTACTGTACGGTCCCCCTTGGCGAACTTTAAAAATCGCGCCAAAAGTCCGTATTTTGGCGACTTATTTTTAAAACCACGATTCAATAAGAGATCGTATAGGAATATTTCTCATGAAAACTCAACCAACGGTCCGATAGGGTAGCCGGAAAACCTCATAAGTCATAGAATTCGAATCTTCAGTCGAAGTCAGACAAGACAGGTTGCCAGAAAAAATTATTTATCGCCAAATCCGAAAAAACCGTGCCAATGGGGACCGTACAGTAAATCTAATCCTTCAATGGCAACTAAACTCAATTTTAAAAACGTTTAAAGAATTCTTATTTGTCAGTACGGGTTCTACATAAAACGGAAACTTTGATTTGAAGCAAGAAAACAATTTAAAAAAATAGAAGGTAAGCAGTAACCTGTCTTTTTTTCTGCTCTGTAAATGTTCACAGAATCTTTCAAAGTTCTCTTGGTCTTTAAACTCCGAATTTCGTCTTCTGAAATCATAATCGACGACCTTCAACTCGGAATCTCTTCTCCCGAATTCAGAATCTCGTCTTTTGAGTTTGGTTTCGACAGGATTTAAAGTTTTGCAATCACATTTACTACTCATTCCACCCTTGCATATTTGGGAATCAAGACTAACAGATTGTGTAGTTACTAAAGGCAAATTTTCTGTTTCGTTATTCAATCTGCTTATTAATTTATTGCACTTGTAGTTAAAATTTAATTCACCGAATTTTGTGTCTCTGTGTGTGCCATCCAGAGAAATGTTCGATAGAAAAGTGAGAGCAGCTAAACGCCGGCGAGATTGAATTTTCTTTGACACACTTGTCATCTTTCCTGGTATTTTTTAAAAGGTATTGTATCCTGTTAATACTTCTATGCACTTAAATAATTCTATAAGGTGACGAATAACTAAACGTCCGAGGTTCCATTATGACAGTAATATGAGATTCATAAGTAGCAAGCAATAAACGAAAATAAACACAAAAGTACATTTGCAATTTTTTAATTTGGAAAATGAAAATGGAAATAAAAATATTTTGTCAAATAGTGTTGCCAGATACGATTAATACAAAAAAATTCTAGATAAAAAAAGTCAAAGTTGTTTTTTAGTATATACGTAAAATGGAAATCAAAATTTTAAATAGGTTT
The DNA here is from genome assembly GCA_019343175.1 of Oedothorax gibbosus. Taxonomy (NCBI): domain Eukaryota; kingdom Metazoa; phylum Arthropoda; class Arachnida; order Araneae; family Linyphiidae; genus Oedothorax; species Oedothorax gibbosus. Next base: position 417,211 of record JAFNEN010000280.1, read on the forward strand.
CTTCGAAAGTGCACGACTACTTTGTAATTAATATAATTTTTTCCTAACTTATTAAAAGTTTAGAATATGGGTGACCATTTGTGACCTTATCTTAGATTATAAGTTACGAGGCGTATATAAAATGTATCCAAGCTTCAGAAGATTTCGCCAAACGTTGCCAACAGAATTACCTTTTAATATTTTCAATTTTGATTTTTGAGTATCTGCTTGCGTTTTAGATTGAAATCTTCCGTTTTATCTTTCTTTTTTAAATATGTGAGTTTATCTATTAAGTTTTCATGATGCTTATTTACAACAGTATTACAATACACAGAAGATTTAATTTCGTGTTTTTTTAAGAATAAGGAAACATGGCAAAGAAATAGGTTTTGGTTAAGTGTACCAATACTCCTAAACAGCTAAGTTTTACCAAAAAATCTGTGATTAACATATTAACCTACAAAAAGTGTGTTAAATTTGCTTATGATTGATTCTGAATTATTTAAGTTTCTTTATAAATAAGGAGGAACATCTGTTTTTATTTGACCTGAAAAATCGACCATGTGTTTCTAAAAGTTATTCGCTTTACCCAATATTAAAACGGCTAATTACCAAAATTACTTGATTAAATTTTGTTTGCATTATTTTTTTCATTCATCAATGTCATTAGTTCTGTGTTGTATATTTGTTTACTTATAATAAAGACAAGTATTTTATAAAGGTGATACAATTTTAATTAGAAAATAATGATATAATAAAGATATGAGAAAAAAACTAAAATTAAATATAATGATGGACCTAGGTAGCTTAAAATACTAATTTGAATTGAAAAAGGGGATAATACAATCTGTAATTTTTTTTATAAAGGTTTCAGTAAGCAGTTTTTACACATTAATTTTTTTAAGCAATTCCATAATACCTTACCTTATCTGTATTAAATAAAATCTAAATTAATATTACAATTTCAGGTCAAAACCAGTCGTTAGTGGAAAGAAAGATTCCGTTATGGCAACTGATGATACAAAGAGTATTAAATCTGGATTATCAAATCTCAATATAAATCGTAAGTTATTCTATATTATAGTTAATGTACTTACTGATGATGCAATTTAAGGTATTTGTTAACACAAAATTCTATACATGACGCATGTCGTTAAATATATCCTAGGATATCCTTTTCTTTTATACAGTACTCAATATTTGTATTTATTTCCAAGATTTGATTTATACTTAGTTTTTAACGTTCTGTATTACTAATCTTGTTTAATACAGCATTAAAATGTGGTGCATTACAAACACTTTTTAGTTTCTAGGTTTTTTTTAATACTTTCTTTTATTAAGAAATAGGTTGAATACTTAATGTTTAAAAAGTATATCTATTGTTTTCCACAGAATAACACATTTTATCTACCATTCTCTACCTTTAAAAAAATATTTTTTAAAAATTTACTTAAAAAGTTTTTCCTAATACGAAATTTTCATTATTAACATTTTATGGCCAAATGGCATAGCTCGAATTTATTTATAATTTTCCAAAACCAATAAATTTTTTGTACTAATTCAAATATGTTATTCCCCATATTTTTAGCTTCTTACCTGCCATGGAATGATTTTTTCATGAGCATGTGCTACCTAACTGCAGCTCGTAGTAAAGACCCACGGACAAAAGTGAGTTAACTTGTCACAGAAAATAAAGTAATTCATCAAATATGATCTCATTTTAAAGAGGATTGATATTGTTCTGTAATGTGTTTGTACCTTGGCACGAGTAATTTTTTTCAGTACGTTGGCATTTCTTTTTCCATTATTAAGTAACAGCTGTGTATTAGATAATTATAGTGAATGCTTTATGTTGATTGAATCAATTTACAATATTTTCAAAACATGAAAATTTTCCTATTAAATAAACCATGTAATAATATAATATTTTTTGAGTTAAAAAGCATTGAGCAGTTACAAGCAATTAGAAAATAACTATAATAATTAGGCCGACCAGATTTGTTTCAGTTGTTTAATTTTTAACTTTGGAATTATTATAAAATTTTCATAATCTTATTTTATTTGTTTTTCATTCAAAAACTATAACAAATATAACAGATAACAATCTAGGTAGATTTAGTTTCTAGATATTTGAATAACAAACTAAACTATACTGCGAAATGCAATACTCTAGTCTATTAACCTTAATAATAATTTTTTTTTTATAAATTACACTGACTCGCTATCGGAAAATTATTTTGCTGTTAATAAAAGTAAATGAAATTGATGAGTAAATGATTGTAATGAAAAAGAAATTATATATTTTAAAAAATTATTCTTAGTTAGTTTTTATGGACATGTAGTTAATAAAATATAAAATTTTGTTTTAGGTTGGAGCTTGCATTATTGATAACGACAACCGAGTAATGAGCTTAGGCTACAATGGTATGCCTAGAGGTATAAGTGATAAAGACTTGCCCTGGGAAAAAGAAGCAGATAATAGTTACGATACCAAATATCCTTATGGTAAATATTGATAACTTCAATTTAATGTAATTAGTAAATTGCTTGCAATTTTATGAAAAGTTAATATTTAAAAAAAAATAATATGTACATCATGTGAATTAAAAGCTAGTGGATTATAGTTGGATTTTTTCAATTTGTAATTTTATCATTAGAAAAACCTGTTTCACTCATTGAGAAATGATTTAATATCAATGATAGCATTTTGACACTTCGCTCTGCAGTGATACAATTGTTTGTAAAATCGTCTGCTATAAATTAGTCATGGAATTCATGAGTCATGAGTCGACCCAGCGGTGCAACGGTTAGGGAACTAGCCTTTGGAGCCTCTGGGTTCGGGTTTGAATCCCGGTAAGGCATGGATGTTTGTGTTTGTGGAGTATATGCGGAGTACGTGCTCGTTAAATCTGTTTGGTCCAAAAGTCCTGTGGGCGGTCATTATGCAGTTTCTCACGGGTACAGGTCCCTGGAGACTATTTCCCTCCCCTTCAGAGACATGTCTAAATTGTGGAAGTGGCAATAGATGGCAGCATCTGTCATATGTGTGTGTATGTCGTGTCCATCCTTCTTGATGATGATTAATAAGCGGGTCTTTGTGACCAAGCACACAAGTCTGAAAATATATGTCTACCAACCAACATTCATGAGTCATGAGTATTTCGAATTGTTAAAATGAAATTGTTCATAATTCTAGAAATGTGTATACATGTAGAAAAATAGCAATTATATTTACTGTTAAAACTTTTGAAAATAATAACATAAGCATAACTATAATAAAACCACCAATGTTAATAGTATAGAAAGTGTAATTCAAATATCCAAAATTTTGTTATATCAATATTCTAATTTGCAGTCTAACAATTATTTATATGAATTTTCTTTTGATAATTTATTAAGTCTGGAATCAAAAACAATGTTGTTAACAAATACATATAGATTATTAAAATTTTAAAATTATCATAAAATTAAAAAAAACTTCTACAGTCTTAGTAAAAATTTCAGATTAAACCTGGTTTTTATTTTTAACTAGGAATGTATCCCATAATTGTATTTTAATTTATGAATCTAATTTATTTTATTGTTTCAGTGTGCCATGCAGAAATGAACGCTATAATGAATGAGAAGCACTGCGCTCTTGATGGTTGTAAACTGTTTACAACCAAGTTTCCTTGTTGCGAGTGCGCCAAACTAATTATCCAAGCCGGAATAAAAGAAGTTATTTATGCCGAGAGCAAACCCGACCCATGGGAAGAACAAGTGCCAACAAGAAAAATGTTTACACTGGCAAATATCAAATGCAGGTGTGTAGATATATTTGTATGCTTTTTTATTGTATAATGAAGCTTATTTTGGAATGAAGATAAAGTATTAACACTAACTTTATAACTATAAATAATCAAATATAAGTTAAGATGAAAGACTTCTTTTAAAATTAGATATTGTAATTTGAGTTGTTAAATCTATTGAAAAACCTGGAAAACTTTTTGAAAATTCGTTATATTTTTCAAGGCTTTAAACGGATACTTACCTGAAAACTAATACTGTTATCATAATGAATTGCTAGAATTTAATTTATCCCTAAATATGCGTACAAATCAGTCTTCACCCTTCCATTGCAGACTGCAGATGTCAATGCTTATCTATAGTTTCAGGTCCTTCCAATCATAACACAAGCTTGAAAAGCATTTTCTTCCCCTACCACCCCCTAGGAAAAGATGTGAGCGTCTCTGTTCTAAACCTAACTTGTTTGAGGTACTGCTGTGAGGTTAATAGCAATTGCATTCCAAACCCAAATAGGTAGAGTTTAAGGCGTAAACGGCGATGCTCACACCGTTTTCTGGAAAGCAACACAAGTAGGTAGGGAAAACAGTGTTGAAATTATTGATATTTTTAGTATACACATAAAGGAGTTATTTTATTTACAAACTAAAAATCTGGGTTTCCACCCATGCTCATTTACTTATTCCTCAGTTGTTGAATACTATGAAGAAAAATGTTTATTATGTTTTTCATCTTATTGTCTAGATGAAAAACACAAGTTTTTTTGGTACAGTGTAGTATTTGGTATTTAACATACTAAAATTATTACACTAGTGTGACCCTTATCAGTACCAACTACTTAGTGCTATTATAATAGAGGGACGTTAAAACGAGGTTCATTAATAAAACTTTAAAGTTCTACTTGCTAGAAGTCAAACATGTTACAAGTTTGAAGCAAGACACAAAAATGGCTTTCAGTATTCATTTTCTTAAAGATTTTTTTTGTAAGTATTTGGCTATTAAAAAGTCATATTTAACACTTTTCCTAAATAAAATTATTGGAACTTTCCAAAGCAGTATTTATAACGAAGAGCTCGCAAAATCAAAGTTCTATATTAAAAAAAAACATTATCATAAATTCATCTTTTAAAGCTGGAAAAATTTGTAAGCCCCCTTGCTTTTTTTTTTGTCCGAGATATGTGGGAAATCTGAAATTTTTATAATAAATATCAAAATACTAGCAGTATGGTCCCGCCTTGCTGGGAACCTGTTAACTTGATAGAAAATTTGTCGTAAAGAATATTGGAATGGGGTTCACTGCTTCAATAAGATTGATTACCTAAGATTTACCTAAAACAGTGGTTGTCATGCTCAAAAGATTCAAACATTAATGTAGAAGAACTTCCAGATACACAATGTTTGCACTTCCGTTTGGAGCTAAGGCATATGAGGAATTTCAGATGTACGTACTCTAGAACATCCAACATACAGCTGACCATGGGAGAAACAGTATAGGTATGATAAATGGCCGGTCTGTTCATTGGCGAGCTTGAAAATTTTAAGTGGGGTTGCTGTTGCTATACCTATCAAGTTGTATGAAATGGAATGTTTACAACAAATTAAGCATTTTCGTTGTTTAGCAACGCAAAACGCCAAATCGAAAACGGACATTATATCATATAAAAAAATTAAATTGAATCATATGCAAATAAATACAAAAGAGCACTTAGCTTTTAGCTGGTATTTAAGCAAAAGGTTAATTTCTCTTTTGATAAGATTATTGGTCCTTGGTACCAAAGCTGACGTCAAGCCCCTGTTTTGGCCTGGCCCATGTGTTTTCAAAAGCCCTGTTATGGCCCTTCAGTCTTAGATGGATGACGTATGTTTTAAAAATATTAATATTAATTAAAAAACAATTATCAAATATTTAAAAAAAAAAAAGTATCCTCTGTCCTTCTCCTGGTTCTAAGCTACCTCCCCACCAATTTTCAGCCGTTCTTGAGTTATAAATAGTGTAACTAACATGACTTTCTTTTATATATATAGATGACTATAATCTGTTCTAACTTATTATTTTCTTTGCAGCAAGTTTTCCCCTACTGTTCATCAATTGAGCCTGAATGTTGTAGATGGCATAGGAAGTGTGAAGATTTCATGAATGTGAACTTAAATAATGTGATCTGATTTTTTTTATACGCAAAAACTATTTTATAAAGACTTTTACATTTTTTGTAATCACATACTTAGCTAATTTTTTTTATATGCTGTTATATTATATTTGATAAATAAAAATATTTTTATCTTTACTTTGTTTTTAATGTATCATGTGTATTTATTAATCTACATTGTTTTGAACAATTTAAACATCTTGACAGAACAGCCAAACAATGACTGCAAATTTTTAAACATTATTTGAATTAACTCTATTTTTAAAAATGAGATATAAACTAAAATATTTTTTTTAAACACTGATACACGTATCTTAAAGCCAGAAGGTCTTAATTCCGTACAGGACAATTTTTTTTTTTAAAAAACCTTCTCATACCACATATAGAATCGATTTTGCATGTACATGTGAGAAAATATAATTTAAGTGTTAGAAAGGCTTGCAAGCAAATCAAATTCATAATGGGGAACTTGCATGTATTTTTTTAATTTTTTTTAATAATCTTCATGCGATTCTAAGAACATCGACATAAATTTTACCTCAATCCGACCATTAGTTTATTTTTAATTAATTTTCAAAGTTTGCGATTTGCCCCGCCCCTTGAAAACGCTGCCTCTGGCCTTCCCTCCCCGCGTGACGTCAGTAGACCCAACTGGGAAAGCCAGATATAGGCGGCCGCTATGTTTTGCGAATGTCACTCTTCCTGATGCTTTTCTTATCGCGTCGAATCCATTAAAGTTATGTAAATTCTGGAAAATATTAATGCATACGAATGGTGCATGTTGTATTAGTACCACGAAAAACCCTTTAGAAAAGCAGTTTTTTAATGTTCCTTGAGTTGTAAAAGAAATGCTATTTTTATTCTTAATGGTAACAGACTTATGTTATAAAATTAATTTCTATGCAATTATATTATGTAATTGTATGTATTTGTACTTATAATTTAACTATATAATATAAATGTAGATTAAAATTAAATTTAATTGATTGAAATACCTGTATTTAAGATTGGGAAATATTTCTCATTAATACAGGGATTCTACATAATAATGTACACACATTGCAATTTTTAAATTAAATCACATATTTTATAAGTTACTTAGATGTAAGTAAAATGCTTTTTTAACGACTTGTAACGCGTGTTACGACAAACATGTTCGAGCAGATATATTGTCTCTTATGTAATTATGTGGAACGCAGAATTCAAGTTTTGTACATTATTCTCGTAACAAGTTCATCCAATCCCTGTAACTATGAAAAATATTTCTCATTCTTAATGCAGTTATTTCCATAATTTAAATTTAGTTTTAATTTGTATTTGAATTCAAAGAAGCAATTTAGTTTATATACATGAGTATGTTATATGGTACAATTAAAAATAAAAATACCTGCTTCCTTTTTGAACATTGTTGAACCTAACTGTCAACACGTATTTTTTTTTACATCTTTAGGAAAACTACAACACGTAGGTGTGTAACAGTAACTATCACCTAGAACCTCTGTCACACACGCGCGAGTTATAAAACTTGGAAACAAATTCGTAAAACACAGCATTTACTTCTAATTTATACTTTAGTTTCCAAAATTGCCGATCTTCATAAACCTTCTTTTGTAAATTTAATCAAATTAAAAATGGCCAGATAATTTATCCAACTCCCACTCTCTCTAAAACTTTTTTTTTAAAATACAGTATATGTACATAATCATTTCTAGCCTCCGTGGACCTTCAACAGTGCCAGTTACACCTGGAATTATCTCTATTTTCTTTTTAAATGTCCATTAATTTTTTGGTTTTTCAAATTTAAAATATAATTTTAAATGGAATTTTTGTGATGAAATTTTGTTTAATTTCATTACTGATTTAATTCGTTTAGTTTCTGCACTACAAATTAAGTAATTTAAATTTATCTAATAAGTTAAATGCTCAATAAAAACATTCTGTAATTAATTGATTTTTTCCCTATTTATCGCACTTAATTTTTATTTTAAAATAAAACATTGTTTATTAAATGATACAAACATTAGTTATGTAAAACAAAAACAAATTAATGTCCATAATTAGTAATAATAAATTAGCAAAAAAACTATTAACATTGGAATAACTCTATTTACATTGAAAAATATTTTTTCAATTAAAAACAGTTTTAATTAAAAATAATTTAAATTAAAGTAATATTAATTAAAATATATAAATAAAATTTACGACAACTGCCCCAACCCCAAACTTTCTTTTCTAGTCACGCCCTAGGTGACGAAATGACATATTGCATTTTTAAAAGCTTCCACTTTTAACTTTATAAACGTTCTGGGGGAGCTGAAATATATTTTCTGGTGTAATTTTTTCGTGGTACTATTACAACAAGTTACTTTGCAACATTCATATGCACTAATATTTTCCAGAATTTACATAACTTTAATGGATTCGACGCGATAAGAAAAGCATTAGGAAGATTGACATTCGCAAAACACAGCGGCCGCCGATCTCTGGCTTTCCCAGTTGGGTCTACTGACGTCACGCGGGGAGGGAAGGCCAGAGGCAGCGTTTTCAAGGGGCGGGGCTAAGCGCAAACTTTGAAAATTAATTAAAAATAAACTAATAGTCGGATTGAGGTAAAATTTATGTCGATGTTCTTAGAATCGCATGAAGTTTCATTTACAAATGGTATTTCGCTATTTCCCGACACATGCAAGTTCCCCATTGAATTTGCATACATTAATCATATTAACTGATTTGTTATTGTAACTATTAGATAAACAATTCACCTGTCCCCCTACTGCAGAATCATGAACTGCCCTACCCTTGCGCTTGCTATAACTGAACTGCATTTCAATCAACACGGATTCATCTTTCTGAACGTGCGACCAACGATTGTTTGCTCATCTAATGGCGGGAACCAGTCTTAAAAACAGTTTGTTAATAGTCCTAAAATGCTTTGGTCTAATATTAAATGAAATATTTCAATGATACATAATACAATATCTTTGCTACTCTACAACTTTGTTTATTTGTCTGAAACTCCAACAGTAATATTAAAAAAAAAGCTTTTGCATAGATTGGCTTAAATGGTAAAATTAAATTCCTACTCAATATAACAATCGATATTATATATATATATAAAAAATTTATTGAATTTTTACATCTAGTTTAATAGATTTACAAAATTAAAGAACAGCCAAAAGTTTAGGAGAAAATCCACACTATTTTTTTTTTAAATTAACATTTTGAAATGTCCAAATGAAAATAAAAAAAAAAAATACTGGAAATAGCACACAAATTCCTAAGAATATATTTTGTGATATCCCATAATGTCATTAACAATTTAAGGATCTTTGAGAATATTGGACTGTTACAGTTCAGTTATGTAGGTATCTTATACTTGCTTAGGTAGGTCTTTTATCTTGTTCAGTGGCCACATCTTGCATCACTGCTTCTAATTCTTGAAGGACTGACATAGGTTGCGAGCCATTAACAACCGATTCTTCTAACACGTTACTTGCATTTCCATTCTGTAACACATCATTTTCTTTAAATATTTCCAAAGTCTCTTTATTCTGAATGCATTCCAAAATATACTCGAGGGTTTTGAAATTCTTTCGGAAATCCTCGTCAGAAAGCTGACTAGCAGCGTCTGCTATTCTATGAGACAAAAGAACTACTTTTTTGTACTTGTCCAATTGCGTTAAGGGCTTAAAACTCGCTTTGGTGTGTTTTCGTTTTTTGCGTATGTTATGCAAGTCTTGGATAAGAATTACCTTTGATGTTTTTTCTTGCATTATCTTTCTCAGCTGCTTAGGCTTGGTACCTGATTCGAGCAGTTGTAAAGCCTCTTCTCGTTCTACTGAATTCAACCTTCGGTTTTCTGCATATTGATAATAGTACTCAGCCCCGATTTCATGATTATGGGTGAAGTGTTTTTTCATTACTCGGTAACCTTTCAGCATTCTTTCATACTTGAAGGATATAAAAAATTTGCAATCACACTTCAAAACAGAATTGACTTTCCTTATGCCCTTTCCACGAGATTTGAATGTTCCAAAATGCTTGCAAGCATATGTTATTTTGAAGTATTTCACTTCCGGACCAAGATGATATTCTGAATTTTTCAGCTGAGAAATAAAAAAGATAAATATTACAAAACAATAAGATACGTCACAAATTTGATTTTTTTTGTTAAAAAACAGTAAAATCCCTAAACCACAGTCCCAAGAAATTTATTTAGTTTAACAGAAGGGCCCGATTTAAGAATATTGTGCCTATGGGCTAACGTTTTTTGCCACCTCCCATTTGAGTTCATATTCGTTTAATACCTTTGTTTTATCTGATTACATGCGGAGGACATATCTATTAACCTTTGAAGGTATACATGCGTATAAACCTATCACGTGACGGTCAAGTTTTCCAGCAACGCATATAAAAATTATAAATTTAATAACAAGGCATGTAATAATAATTAAATAATGAGGCATACAACAACCTTTGCTTTATAGGATAGAGACCGTCAAAGTAATAACTCGGTCGCGAGGGCTAGTATTGGGTATTTGTGCTGAACGCCACACAACCAAAGGATAGAGTTTCGTTAGTGTTTCTGAATGAAAAGCAAGTTCTATTTCGTCCATGTGCAACCCATACAATTTCACAAGACATAACTTTTTTCAGAATACTCTCCTAATTGTTTTGTCTGTTACTACAGAGTTTATGAATGGGATTTTAAATTTATATTCTAGAAGCCTTGGTATTTACGCATATTAACACCAACACAGCTACAAATTTGGCAGTTTGCAAGAACTGCCAATCTGCACCACTAAAAAATGGTGTTGAATATCAGTAAGAAAAAAGGAATCCACAAGATAACCGAGTACAAACTACAAAGTTGTATGCGAACATGATTGTTTTTCATTAGCACAACTTTTGGTGGCGTTAATAATACCCACGCCATGGCTATTTCACTGCCCAGTATAGGAGGGTTGAAACCAGAAAGAGGGTTGCTTCGGTTTTGATGCCAAACGTAGGAAATTGCCAAACATGCCAAAATTGGGCAATGCACTTTTTGTTGCATGTTTCTTGATTCGAAAATATTTATGTTTTGGTTCTTCTGATATTATATTTTAAATACGATGACAAGAGGCACTGCATATCGCTTTACAAAAAAGTTGGTTTTTTATTAAATATGTAGCTAAAATTGCCAAATTTTATGTATCTGTATCTAACAGTTTTTTTAATGAAAACAACTTAAATATTTTTTTTTAAATGCTGATTTCTTGAAAATTTATACACTGAAGCAAATCTAGTCACACTTATTTCAAATATAAATACAATATGTATTAAAACTATTTTCAACATGAGTAATTTTGAAGTTGCTAAGCGATTCGAAAAGTAAAGTGATCCTATACTAAGAGTTTAAAGATCAATAAAATATACATAGTTGCCTACATTTTTATGGATGGATTATAAAAACATGCTTCTTGCAGTATTATACTTGTAAATATATTAAAGGAAATGATATTCTTAATATTTTTAAATTAAAAAGCGATTTGATTGATTTTTCATAGGTTTAAATTGTTTGAAGAAACAGCAGAAACATGTGTTAATTCACCTAAGCACAACAAAAAGATAAATTGAGACCCAAAACAATCTTCTGAAACTTTAGCATCCCCTCTGATTTATAATGAAAGTCAAAATACAATATTAACAATCATTAAGAATAAAAGGGATTTAGAGGTTATCTATATCGGATAAGGTTAGTTCAGTGTTAACAAATGTCAAACCTTGCATTTGGGTAAGAACAATGTTAAGCATTCTTATGTTTTACAACTACAGGAAGAAAGTATCCAAGACAGTGAGTTTGTTAGAGATTTAGGAGTTTTGGTGAGCAATGATTTTAAAATGAGTAAACAATGTGTGGAAGCAAGTAGGAAAGCCAATAGAATTTTGGGATATATTAGAAAAAGTATCACTTCCAAATCTAAGGAGATTATTTTGCCATTTTACAGGGGATTGGTAGGGCCACATCTGGAATATGCTGTTCTGTTTTGGTCTCCCTTCCTCAGAAAAGATATTGAGTTGCTTGAAAAAGTTCAGCATAGGGCTACAAAAATGATTAAGGGTTTATCTGGTATCGATTATGATAACAGATAAGATCTTTAAACATGTATTCCCTGGAAAGTAGAAGAACAAGAGTGGTGAGTTGATTCAGTTATTCAAGTTCATAAAACAGGGAGACATGGAGGGCTTAGGTTTTACCTTAAATAGCCGGACCAGAGGATACATGGTCAGAAATTAAATAAATCGTGCTTTAGAAGGGAGGTAAGAAAACATTATATTTACAATAGAGTTGTCAATTAGTGAAATGCTTTACCAGATTATGTTGTGTATTCGAACGGGGCAGTAGAAGAATTTAAGAAGAATCTCGATATTTATTGGAAACTAGTAAAGAATTAGATATATTTTGGACCAACCTTGCTGGGCCTCTGGCCTGTTGTTGGTCGACAATTTTTGTATTTATTTGTATTTGTAAAATATTGGACTCAACAAAAATATAATAAGTAAAATATCGTAATGGTTTACCTTTTTGTTGTAAACTGATGCGGGAGTAGACGAATGTATTGCTAATGGAGTATGTTGTTCTTTCAAATGATCAACATATTTTTCGACTTCTTCAAATGTTTTAAAAAATTCAATCGACTCCATAATAACGAAACTAAGTTATAGCTTTCAATTTTGAATCTTTGCAGAACCTTTTGTTTTGAAGTTAGCGTTAGTTAAAAAGTATCTCGCTTCAGTGGGACTCAAATGCATAGAAAAAAGGCTTGATGTCTCGTACATTCTCACACAGTTGCATTACCTTAACTCAGTGTTGCCATGTCAAAAATGCAAAAAAATTAAAAATCCCAAGAGAAATATTTTTAAACTAAATTTAATTATTTGAAATAACATTTTAGTATAATACTTAAAAAGTTTTGTGCAGAAGTACTTTCCATTCTTTAATTTTTTGGTTTTTAAAAAGAAACTACTACATTAACAACTTGAAATTCTCACGAATTCTCGTTTCGCAACTCGTAACCAACTTCCTGTCTAGTGAAGTCTGGATTCAAGAGCAGAGCAGACGGTCTGGTTGTGTTTTGTTGTTGTGAGTGTTTATTGAGAATTCTTCACCTGCTCCAATTTCGATGCTGAGTATTTAGATTAAATTTGCAACATGGAAGCTGCGAATACCAGCAACTTTCGGGGCACGGCCCGAATGAACACGATGGAAGGTGTTGGGTCTCGAGTTATGCGAGGAACGGACTGGAAATGGGGTAAACAAGACGGCGGAGAGGGGCATTTGGGCACCGTCAGGAACTTTGAATCTCCCGAAGAAGTAGTGGTGGTTTGGGACAATGGGACAGCTGCTAACTACAGATGTTCGGGCGCTTACGATCTTCGCATCGTGGAGAGTGCACCAACCGGTAAATATTTCTATGTTAAATGTTTAGTTTTGAGGTTGCATCATGCCTTGAAGGGATTTAGTCATTGTGTTAGAAAAATGTTAGCACTTTTAGAATTTTTTTTAATTTAAGAACAGATTAATTTAAGAAAATATTGCTCGTTCAACATTTTAAAACATTGTAAATTGCCTTGATTAATAAATCTGTGCATAGAAAACAGTGTAACTTATTTTCAAAGTGAACTTTATGAACATCCTAGAAATGCATAACAGTTTTAAAAAGTTTATTTTAAAATTCTTAATTGATAACTGTTCACATTGTTGTATCTAATATATGTACAAATAATACTGAATTTTTTACCAGTCTCCAATAACTATAAATTACTACTCCAATAACTACTTCTTGAATTATTCTGTCTTCAGCATAATCTCAATACAGCATAATCTCGTAAAGCATTCCACTTATTGACTGTTGTTCTGTTGACAAATCTGTTGTTAAAATCATGCTCTTGAAGCAAGATTAAAAATATTTCTTATTGTGGCCGTTTGTTTGACTATTTAAGTTCATACCTAAGCCCTTCATGTCTTTCCGTTTGATGAATTCAATTGGAATAACATTTAAATAATCGCTTCTTCCCTATACAATTAATAGTTTAGTTTATTATCACCTTCTTACTAACGACCAGGGCCCGATTAAGAATGGCATGGACTATAGGCACAACAAGTTACGGGGGCCCCTTATGCGGAACATTATCTTACCTATTGCGACATTATTTACAATATACCAAAACAAGCCATGCTAATTATATATAAATTACCACACCATGTTAATTATATATAAATTACCAAATTACCACACCACGATAATTATATACAACTTATTGCAAGTGAAAATTGAATGAATAAAATGTTAAATATAATATATAAGTATAACATATACATTAAGACAGTTCTTAATGCTCTCCAAAATAAAGATCCTTTAATTTCATAACAAATTTTACTAAAAAGAGCTAATAAGAAAATAAAAAGATCTATATTAACTTATCAATAGATATTTTAATAACAAAAAATTGGAAATGGGATGAAGCAATTTATATTATAATGTAAAAAAAAATTGGTCGCTGTGCTGATGCGTCTCCAAACATGCTTCCGGAATTCTTAAGAAACTGAATATTTTGGTTTGTTATGATTAAATTTTCTTTTAACAAATAGTTTATGGCAGGCCATATAGCTATATCTTCATATAACATAACTTAAATCTGTTTGCAAACAACTTCTTGTCAAACAAGTCATTGCATGGTGGTGGGGAAACTTTTCTTCAGATGGAATGGTTAGGTATCGGTAATCAGACGTTTTGTTTGATGGTTTCATTTTTTTATCGTCGAGTATTTTTTCATATTTTCTTTTTGAACATCCGTTGGGTATTTACGCGTAGTCATAACTCTTTTTGAAACCAAATAAAGTTCGAAAAACGTGGAAGTCGGCAGTCAGTAAACAAACAAACGATTTGTAACTTGTTCCTCTTCAACTCACTTCGCTTCTATTAACAAGACTTACGAACGAAAGGGAAATAATAATAAGTATTATAGTTAAGAAAAGCATGACGACTTTACAATGGGAAATGTTTTACAGTTATTTTTTTTGTGAATTCCAACTTTTTGTATTTAATTGTTAAATAAAAAGTT
Organism: Oedothorax gibbosus; assembly: GCA_019343175.1. Taxonomy (NCBI): domain Eukaryota; kingdom Metazoa; phylum Arthropoda; class Arachnida; order Araneae; family Linyphiidae; genus Oedothorax; species Oedothorax gibbosus. The sequence goes on from JAFNEN010000280.1 coordinate 432,228, forward strand.
TTATTTAAAAGAAATTTAGGGGGACCCAAATATTCGGGGGACCTAGGCCCGGGCCTAATGGATAAGCAGGCCCTGCTAACGACTACATAACTAGTATCACGTTTTAGGATAGTTTATTTACAGTCTTAATATTTTATTATTTGGTATCATATTAAAGTGGGATGTTTTTCTGTTACTTTCTAGGCATCAGACATGAAGGGACAATGTGTGACACCTGTCGCCAACAGCCAATTTTTGGCATCCGATGGAAATGTGCAGAATGTCCGAATTATGATTTGTGCTCCATTTGCTATCATGGAGACAAGCATCATTTGAGACATAGGTTCTTCAGAATTACCACTCCTGGTTGTGAAAGGTCTGAAATGCTGTTTTTATTTATTTTATATGTTAACCTGACATTTAGTAGATTATCTTACTTGTGGTTGCTTAACACAATTAACATTTGGTGCTGGTATTGTTATTTGATATAAGTGAAGGTTGAACTGGAAATGGTTTTTTTTTTGTTAAATAAGCAGTGAATGATTAAAAAAAAACTAAGCTAATTTGTTAATACTTTTGGTGATCACACAGATTTTTTTTTGTATAGATCCCATTTCTCATACATGAAAACTAAACTTTAATGTTTTCCTTGCCAAATAAGTTTTGGTAAATAATAAGTTGACGGTGCTTCTGTCGCCAAGGGATTTGGCCTAAAAAACAACAACAACTTGGCGAAACTCGCGTGTTTCCCCATTGCCAGATTCCTTTACGCCGATGCAGTAACCCTAGTTACTTTCGAAAAAATAAACCAGACTCTGGGTTTTGGTTTGCTTTGGGCAACACAAAACAAACTTTATCTACACAATGGGCTAGTACTTGCAATCCAGTTTAGTTTTGTTTGAATTTTCGTCGCACTAGAGTTACACGAGTGGCAATCCAGTTTAGTTTTGTTTGAAAATTTTCGCAATAGAGCTACACGAGTGAGAATCCAGTTTAATATCGTTTGAAAAATCGTCGCACTAAGGCTACAGGAATGGTTATCCAGTACGCACGCGTTTGGGCTACGGGCAATTTAGTTTAGTTTAAATTATCGTCGCACTAGAGCTACAAGAGTGAGTGGAAATCCAGTACGCACGCGTTCGGGGCTCCGGGCAATGTTTTTTTCTCTAAAAAAACATCAGTATCCTACATGGGGCAGTACTGTATGGCTCATTGAAAGCCTAAACACTCGTTTGGGGCCCCGGGCAATTTTGTTTTCTCTAAAAAACATCAGTATCCTACATGGGGCAGTACTGTAGGGCCCATTGAAAGCCTAAACACTCGTTTGGGGCCCCGGGCAATTTTGTTTCTCTAAAAAACATCAGTATCCTACATGGGGCAGTACTGTAGGGCCCATTGAAAGCCTAAACACTCGTTTGGGGCCCCGGGCAATTTTTAATTTACAAAGTAAATCAAAAATAAATTTATTTAGTTTTGCAAAAAATTCCGAATTTAAATAAGCACCATCCATAATAATCGGATTCAAAAGCCAAACGCAAACGAAAAACGAAACCTCACGAAATGACGATAGAACAAAAAGTAATTTATAGAATACAAATAAATCTCACGCGCATATAATCCGCGCAACCTAAATTCCGCGCAAATATCACCAGCGCCAGCGATTGGACAATAATTAATTTAGAACAAAAAATCCCACGCGCCTAACATCCGCTCAAGTATAACCAGCGCCACCTAGCCACAACAAAGATTCCACAACGTATTTCACCAGAAAATGCCGCATCACCAAAAAAAATTGTTTATCGCTCCCAACAAAAGCGCCAAATCCCTTGGCGACAGAAGCACCGTCAACTTAAAATTTACCTAAGTTTTTATTCTTTATCTGCAAAGCAAACATTAAAACTTGCTGAAATCCAATGTTGGCATGCTGAACATTTAATAATGCATGAAACTTACTGAGTAATGAAGAAAGTAAATGCACTTCATGACTCAATGCAGAATTGGGTTAATAAAAGAATATTTGGCTATGTGATTATTTTTTAATTACTCCCAAAACATCCAAGACCACATCTTTTTGGTGTTAATTTATCAAGCAACCCATTCATTGTCATTTCAAAGTACAATGGGTAATCTAAACCGTGCCACTAAGAAACCCCTTTCGGTACACCAAAGGTCTTGGCTTAAAATATATCTAAGTGTGATCTTGTAGCCAATACTTCCACACTGGCCTCTAAAGGAAATGTCATGGAATAGGTACATTATAGGGCAAAGTCATTCAATCCTCCTTCCACAATTCGAAGATTTTCTTGCCAGTCTACTTGTGATAATCAAGTGTGGACAGCATGTCCTAATTTAAGAGCTTAGTAGAAGAACATGCTAAGTGACATTCCATCCTTTAAAGATAACAAGTTTCCTCTTTGTCATAGACTTAAAATTAAGTATAGTTTTTACTGTTTGCTAGTACCCTTTAAAAGTTTTAAGAGCCAACGAAAAACTTCAAAGCTCATTTTCTCGTTTTCCCCTTTTTGTCACTTAGCACATTCTTCCACTAAGCTCTTCAATTCTAAGTGCACAATGTAATAAACTAACTTCTTCCAATGGTATAAATCTCAAACTCACTAACCATCATCCATCCCATTGACAGGGCTCTAGTTGACCCAAGACGGAAAACCAAGAAAGTAGCCATCCGCGGCATATTCCCCGGTGCTAGAGTAGTTCGTGGTGTGGACTGGCAATGGGAAGACCAGGACGGTGGTAATGGACGTCGAGGAAAAGTTTCGGAAATACAGGACTGGAGTGCAGCTAGTCCTAGAAGTGCTGCTTATGTCATGTGGGACAATGGAGCCAAGAATCTGTATAGAGTTGGCTTCGAGGGAATGGTATGGTTTTTTATGATGCTATTTTAGGCTAATTCCTTGTAACTGTAGTGTAAGTCACAATTTAAAAAAGCTTTTTAAATTTGAAAAATGTATATAATTATATAAAGCATGTTACATTATTTGTGTAGATCAGATATTCCGCTAATTTTTTATTTATTTAATGTTAAAAGTTGTTGTGATAATCACTTTTTATACACAGGACTTACCTTACAGAAAGGATAATTTTGTATGGCATTTGTTTTTAGTGCTTGTAGTGTTGTTTTTAGTAGCTGGTATTCAATTGGAGTGAAGGTTAAATGGTGAAAAAAAAGATGCTGTTTCTTAAGAGAACTCAAATCCCTAATCGTTTAGTAACAATTTTACATTCCACTTATAAATTTAGTATCACTTGTACAATGTAAGTTGAACAAGTTAATATAGAAACATCTCTTTGCTATTCAACAAAGGCTTTTTAACACACCAAGCATCTTGAAACAATTTGCATTTAACTTTCTATTTCTTCTACAACTGGGGTGTATCAATCCATCTTTGTGAACAAGGAAGGTGGCAAAGTTGCATTTTGACTGTAAAAAACACACCCAGATAATGATATTTTTGCACCTTGTTGTGTGTTGCTGCCTAATGGTTGATTATATTAAAGGAAAAAATGCCTGCTTAGTTAAAATAAAATTGAATGCATGGCTAAAAGCAGATTGTGTTTAATGAAACTTATTTACAAGCTTTAACATTGGTATATAATTCAAATATCAGATTCCATAGCTAGTTACAGCTACAGCAGAAGGAGTAGTTTGGCAGCGTCTAAGAAAGTGTCCGGTCTAACAGCTATTTGTTATTGAATAATGTGGGCACTACCCATATGGAGATAAAAATTATGTTTAATTTTTAATTTATAAACATTGTACTGAAAGAAAACTTAGTTTCTTAAACTATTCAAAATAATAAAGTTTTTTTTTAATACAATGCTTTTTAAATTAACATTTAAACATAATTTTTACTTTCATTACTCTATCCAAATAAAAATTAACTCTGTGTCTGAGATGACTCCCATAATAATCTTAATGTTTTGCCCATCACCAACCCATGTGAATCTCATTTACGATTTGTCACAAACAAATAAAATCATGTAGATCAACATGGGGCAGCTGGTTACTACTTGAATTTGGCTGGTTGAATTTAGGTTTACAATCAGTTTGCTTAGTGATTTTTTTATGCAGATAAATTATTGGATTGTGTATTTGCAGGCCGATTTAAAAGTTTTGAATGATGCAAAAGGTGGAACAGTTTATAAAGACCATTTACCTTTACTTGGTAAGTTCTAGTTTTGTTTGCAAAAATCCTTATATTTGTAAATAAAAACCTCATTATGTAACATTCAAGAATCGAATCACCTAATAAAAATTAATTTAGAACTATTATACTTCATCTTAAAATAGTATTTGGATTAATTTGATATTTTTGTATTGTTTGATAATTATATATTTTTATATTTGAGTTTTACACATAACATTTTCAGATCTATAAATATTTTATTGATTGAGGGTAAAATATAATTTTACTTGTTAAATTGACCTTTGTAATCAGTGTTTAAGCTGGGTTTTGATTTTTTTTTTATTGTTTTAGCTAAAATCAAAAATTTAATTTCGCTCTCTATTTTAAACTACTTAAGTAAAAGCATACATTAAATTGCCGAAAAAGAAAGACAACGCCAAAACACGTGCGACCGTAGAGAGAAGTTCAATAGTAATGTGTCGGTCCCCAGAATGAAGTGAACGGATCCAAATGAATAAACAAGTACAAAACGGTGTAAATAATGATGAGTAGGTCCAGAATGAACGGATCCAAATGAACGTGTCTATAAAAGGAACGATCGGATCCACCGAACACAAGTTCAAAACTGCGGCAATAATGTCTGGAATGAACGGATCCAAATGAACGTGTCCATAAAAGGAACGATCGGATCCGTTCCTCCCCTCTGTTTATTTTTGCATTTTAGCGAAAGTGGATGTCAAGATTTTCGCAAAATGCGATTTCTTTTCACATTTTGCGAAAAAGGAGATCGCAGCTTAAACACTGTTTGTAATGATAGTTAACAAAAATAAGTTGAATAACACAATCTGTAGATTTTTATGTTTTCCTTAAAACATGATTTTTTTTAAAAAAATTTCGTATTAGTACTTTTAATTATATATTTTCATTAGGTATTATATTTTAGTTTTAAATAAAGCAGGAATCTACTTTTTTATATATTTTAGGACAAGGACCTGGCCGTAGTGGTATCCATGGTGTTCATATTGGTGACAATGTGAATGTAGACTTAGAACTGGAGATTGTTCAGTCTTTACAACACAGACATGGGGGATGGACAGACGGCATGTTTGAGGTATTGTGAGCAGATTCAAATAATATTATATGTATTCTTAAGAGGGATGATACTGGATGCCAGTTATCTCAAAGTCTTCTTTCTGTGTTAATTCAATTGGGAAAAATAAATTTTTAATATTAATTGCTACAGCTGTATCGCATCTTTATATATAGTTTTTTGTAAAAATATTTCATACAGCTGGAAAAATTAAGCTATGAATTTTTTCCCCTATTAAATTTATTAATATGGAGATAAGACTTTGGTGTGGCGACCAGACTTCGAGTCGCATCCCCCACTGCTTAAACAGCTAATAAGTGATCAGGGGTGAATTTTTCTCTCTTGTGGTTTAATTCCCCTTTTATTTATTAAATATTTTTGAAAATGAATAATTCCACTTTCTTCATGTAAATTCTGTTTCTTTTTTATAATCCCTTAGAAGTAAAGGGATGAGATGATACATTGAAAAACCGGATTCTTCATTAATATATTTTTGTATGATATTCTTACACAACAATTTGATGCTGTTCATCTAAATTTTTCTTTTATTAAAATACAACAAATATGTATTGAATTCCTGTTTTTAAAACTACTAAGTTTAAATGAACTAATTCATAGCTTTTATTTAATTGTAATTTTAGTTTAACTAAAAATTTATTTGAAGTATATGTGCTATAAATATAGTATATACAATGTAAGCAAATAAAAATATTTGCAAAGTTCTGCTTTCTAATGCTTTGTTTTGTATTTTCAGTGTCTTGGAACTACTGGAACAGTAGTTGGTATCGATGAAGATTCTGACATAGTTGTTTCTTACCCAAGTGGAAATAGGTAAATGAAATTGACAGTATTGTTTTTCAAATACAAAAATTGTCAACCAACAACAGGCCAGAGGCGCAGCATGGTTGCTCCAAAAAATTTCTAATTTTCTACCAGGCTCCAATAACTATTGATTCTTTTTTAATTAGATTTTCATTTGTATTATTACCTCATTAAAGTGAAATTCTGGCTATTCTTATTCAATGAAAACTAAATTCTCTTTAGAACTAAATTGAAAATTTCATTTTACCATTAACAAAACTTACCGGAACATGCTTTGTATTTAGATTTTTCAATTTCGATTTTTTATTGATGAATTGTATTTTTTTATTTGATAAATTTGAAAAAAAACACGATATCCGGTGAACTAAAAAGATTAAATAACAATATTGGTTCAATTTTACACCAAACAGACAATATAGCCACTTTAAATCTTTCATGGTGAAATATTACTTCATATTTGCTTTAAATTATCTCTAAATACGAACTGAATGACTACCAGTCCATCACCCTAAAGTATTGACACGAATTCGTGGATTTGGAGACATGCATTGGCCGATTTTCTTGATGAAACATGCAGTCTTTCCCATATAGAATCACAAAATAGCAAATATTGTTCTTTTTTGCTCCTTAGTACAATGCAGAGATTGTCTTCTCTTCAAAAATGACAAAAAGTCTGTCTCATTAACGTTATTCCCTCCACACCATTATAAACGTTCTACCTTGATGCTAGAGTTTTTGAGGAGAAAAACTAGGGATTTCAAACGCTTATTTTTCAATATTCGGTTAAACGGAACGTATTTCAATAGCACTAAAGAGCCTGGTTAAATTGTAACCGGTTAAAAAAAACTGGTTTCTTTCCCAAGAAATAGCAAATTGCAGTATAAAGAAGGAACTTTCGTAATGGTGTGGAGGGAATAACCTTAATGAGACAGACTTTTTTGTTGTTTTTGAAGAGAAGACTATTTCTGCATTGTACTAAGGTGCAAAAAGAACAATATGTTGCTATTTTGTGATTTTATATGCGAAAGACTGCACGTTTCATCAAGAAAATCGCCCAATGCATGTCTCCAAATCCGCGAATTCGTGGCAAAACTTTAAGGTGATGGACTGGTAAGCATTCAGTTCGTATTTAGAGATAATGTGAAACAAATGTGTAGTAATATTTCACCATGGAAGATTTAAAGTGACTATATTGTCTGTTTGGTGTAAATTTGAACCAATATTGTTATTAAATCTTTTTTAGTTCATCAGATATCGTGTTTTTTTTAATTTATCATATAAAATATAGAATTCATCAATAAAAATGCAAATTTAGGCCATTATCTACTTTAAATTAGCATAATCTCATTTTGTCTAAACTTTTTCAACATACAATTTCTAGTTTTATGCAAAAAATTATTGTTATAGCAAATCAAAAAATTATGTTTCAATTATAGCATTTCAAAATATTTGTTAATTTTTACGGGCTTTTGTGATTCTACTATCACATTTCAAAATTTTACAGCTAAATTACATCATTGTCTAAACTTTTGCATCGCACTGTATTTTTAAGTTATTAGTTTTTAAAAGTGATGTGTTACTTTAGTTGAAAATAATGCTTTGAGTTATTGAAAACCCTAAAATACATACTTTTTAAATATTTAAGATCAAATTGGTAATCTTCAGCTTACAATAAATCAGTAAACTACACAACTTCAGTCTTCATGTATCTTTCAAACTGGCTGTTTCAGGTGGACTTTCAACCCAGCTGTACTCACCAAAGTGAACACAGCTGTAGCTGCTTCCGCATCTGCGGCAGCTGACGGGGGTACTTCTCAGCAGTTTGCAGTTGGAGACCTGGTGCAGATCTGCAGAGATCTGGAGAGGATCAAGATTCTGCAGAGGGGACATGGGGAATGGGCCGAAGCAATGTTGCCGGTATGTGTGGGATTGATATTGAAACTCTTTGTGGTGTTGATGTGAATTGAATCTTGGGCTTGTTCACATGCAAATGGTTCCAGTAACCTACCCTGGGTAGGCAAACTGCAGTATTAAGACCAGTGGTTCCCAACCTTTTCTAGACCATCACCTCGTATTTTAGGTTGATTAACATCCATCGCCCCCTTTTAATTTTCATGTTATGTCTAATCATAATTTCAGTTAAAGTGTAACTATAAAACAGTTTTATAACACTTACTACCGTTTATAAAAACAACCAAAGAAGCTTTATCTGGTCACTTTTAAATAAAATAGAAAAAACATAAACACATATTTTTAACATATTTTTAAAGAACAAAAGTGAAATAATTAACTAAGATATTTTTACTGGTTTCTAGAAAATTTAAAAGAGTTTAAAGTAAAAATTGGCTGGTTTGGTTATGGTTGGAGAATGGTTTTACTGTACAAAGGTACAACATTATTTTAATTTTCCCCCTTTGAATACTCATTGTCCCCTGATCACCCCTCAAGTATTTTTTGCCCCCTTGATAACACAAATCGCCCACTTGGGGGCGATCGCCCCCAGGTTGGGAACCGCTGATTTAGACTAATGACCTGGACTAATGACTTATTTCAGGGCAACAATGGTCCAATTCATTCTTGTGGTTACTGCAGTTTACCTGCTCACGGCACCGCATTTATGTTACCGGATGATTGCAGTGGCAATTTTAAGTCAATGGCGTGTTTTGTGTCTGGAGTGGTAGTAGTTCCACCGGAATGAAAATAAGGTTTAGATTGGTTATTCAATTTAGTAGGCGGAGCTTACTGTATGAAACCACCAATGAAAGCAGGAATTATTTACATCGCGTAAAACAAGCCAATTGGATCTTTATTTACAGTGTTACCTATGATTTTCAATCAATCATAGTTGAGTGAATTTGAAGTACGAAAAAATTTGCTGTTATACAGCAATGCTTAAGTTAACAATGTCACTACTTTATAAAAAACTTATTTAACCTTATAAACTTATCTTATATCTATTAAGTTCAGTTTGGGCTTCCATCTCATGCAAAAGGTCCTATTGACTTAGCATCACTCCTGCGATAATCCAGCTTCGTAAGTGCGAGGAACGTTATCGAAACCGTTGCAGTTGCAACAGGAAGTTAGTCTAAAATACCCAAAAATGTTTCTTTTTTAATTATTAATATTATTATGGAGTTAGGTCGAAAAAGTGTTTGTCAAAAAATATTTTAATTATGCATTTAAGATCTCATCTTTGTACTACTTAAGTTGTGTAAATCTTGAAGGAATTTTGGACTTTCGTTGTAAACAAAAAAATTTAGTTTTATTACATTTTTCTTTAATTTTGAAAATGAAGGGGTTGTATAATTCTAACAAGTTTCTATTATTAGTAACTGAAGAGACATTCTAATCTACTTTTTTATTATTAATCGGAAGAATTGTATGTTATCCCATAAACATAGCAGGCTGTATAAAGCAATAATAAAGATACTATTTAGCAAACCGCGTTTATACAACTTTAGAAAATAAATTAAGACTGTTAACTTTTGCATTTGCTTGCTTGTTTTATAAGTAATGAATTCCCATATAATTAAAATATAATAGTTCAAAAATATTTTTTATTTGGTTATTAATGTATATTTTGGTTTTAGACGTTAGGGAAAATTGGTCGTGTGCAACAAATTTACCACGATAATGACTTAAAAGTTGAAGTTTGCAGCACATCTTGGACTTACAATCCAGCTGCAGTTACTAAGGTAGCTTCAGATGGAACAATTCCAGGGACCTCTAGTGGCGGTGAGAACAGTTATATTTTATTAACGAAAAGGAAATACACTCGAACCCCGTTAACGCAACATGAAGGGAACACTGAAATTTTTAACCAAATTTCATGTTAACACTGACAGGAATTTTTTTTACATTGAGCCAGTGGTTTTTAAAAAATAACATCTAAAAATTATTTTAAGTTTACAATGTAATACACTATATAGAATTAGTAATTCAATTAATACAGTTCATGTTTGGACTAGTACATACTATAGAAAATTAATGGAAATTTTTATGGAACAGAAATTGAATTAATACTGACACATCATGGGAGATGTCATGATATTCTCAGAAGTAGAAGACAAATTTATTTTTACATAATTCACTTTCCGCTTTTTAAAAAAAAATATTTTGTTTTATTTGTTCTTCGAAACTTTGAATCACTAAGAAAAAAAGTCAAATTATCAATTTTTTGTTCGGGTTAAGTGGGATTTCGCCTAAAGCGATTTTGTGTTAAGAGTTTTTTAGCATTACCTCAAAGCTTTATAGGCTGGGGAATTGCTCTCAGTTCATCTTAAGCGAAATTTCGTTTTAAGCGAGTTTGCATTAACAAGGTTCAACTGTATATTGTAAAAATATGAATTAACACACTTTACAGTGCAATATATCTCAATATTTTTTGTAGGTACTTGTTTTTTTATTCTCTTAATTTAATTTTTTAAAGAAATACAGTTTGAACGTAGTCAATGCTAATTTGCAATTATTTTATTTATTTTTGGGTTTCTCCTATTATTTTACTTTCTTATTTTAACCTTTTATATACCTTATTCGGCATTTTTTATCAACTTAAATGTATTTATTTTTTGTTTTTAGTGTATTATAGTTTAACCCTTACAAGATGATCTCCTTCCAATCAAAAATAATTCTATATTTATTTAAATAACACTTTATTATATTCTTTAAAGTTGCTTTTAATTAGGAAGTTTTTAAAATGTATACTTTGACTATTTAGAACGGCTCAGTGCTCTTTTGAAGAAGTTATTTGAAACCCATGTATCTGGAGACGTAAACGAAGAACTCGTCAAAGCTGCTGCAAATGGGGATGCTCAGAAATGTGAAGAAATACTGAAAAGATCAGAAGCTGATGTAAATATAGTTCTTTTGAATATTTTAAGCTTGTGTTTTGCTTAAATTGAATTACCAAATTAATATTATTGATACTGGCAAACTTAAGTATAGTGAACTCATTAACCCTCTGAGGGATAATCAAATTGGCTGAAGTGTAAACTGGTTTTCACTGCATAAGATTTAAATTAAAATTTTTAACTGAAAATTTAATTTCTTAATTTTTAAAAAAAGTTATATTTCTGTAGTTGGTGGGGTTATAAATGACTCAACTGTGCTCAATAACATTATTAAATTTTTGAAAATTATGTGTGTTGCTTGAAAACCTGACATTCAGGTGATTTTGAGGGCTGGGCAGCCCAGTCGGTTATGCTTTTGGCTAGCATGCGAAAGGTCCCAGGTTCAGGTCCGGGCATCGCCAAAATAACTGCTGCAGGTTCAGGTCCGGGCATCGCCAAAATATTCTGCTGACCTATAAACGGCCTGTGCAGTAAAAAATTTACGACGAATAATACCCAGTGTAAAGGGATTGCACGTTAAATATGTTCCAAAGTCCCAATGCTGCGTATGATGTCGCCCTTAACGGTTGCGTTGGGTGCCTACTCAGGTGTCGGCTCGTCACTTGACTGTGGTTCTAAAATATGACGCCCGTCGCCCTCGTGTAGCTCTAGTGCGACGATAATTCAAACTAAAAAAACAAGTTTATACGACGGTATCCCTCAGAGGGTTAATATGATTGAACTCAATTTTCTTTCAATACAATTTTAGTTTAATAAGTTCAGCTGAGACATGTAAATTGTTTTAATATTTGTAGTGGTTTTTGCTCTAGCCAGGGTTCACAATAGTGGTAATTTGTACTTATTATTTTATGTGTATCATTTGTTTAAGTATTTCATGCTTCATTCAGGTAAATGGTGTATTTGCTAGTCATACAGCTCTGCAAGCAGCTAGTCAAAATGGACACATTGAGGTCATAAAAATACTTTTATGCCATAATGCTGATGTGGAAATTGAGGTTAGTACAATCTATTTATGTATTTAGATGTGTTAAAAAAATATTTATGATTTTTTTTGTTAGGTGATGTGAAGCTTTATACATGTTGCATTTTGTTAAAACTTAATTTAAAAATAGGAATTTTACTTCACATAATGTAATTTGCAGCAATATGTTGTGAATAGTAGAGTGTTTTGGTAAAGTGTAAACTTTTTTTTCACTGCATGATTTTACAACTTAAATTTTGGAATCATTTATTAAATATTTAAATAATTTTCTAAGCCACATTTATCCTGCTGTATTGAATATTTTTACAAATATATATTTTTTTATATGATAAATGTAGCTGACTTATAGGTCTCTATATTCCCACTTTTTGAAATTAGTTCAAATATTTGGTGTCAAATTATTTATTAACAATTTTTAAAAATATTCAAACTAATTTCAATCGTAGAGAAAAAATTTCCAAGCGTTATAGAACCTTGTAAGTCAGCTACATTTATCATATAAAAAGGCTGTTGGTAAAAAATATTCAATACAACCGGAGAAATGTGGCTTAGGAAATAATTTTTCTACATTGGATTAACACAGAAGCACTTTGGTTTAGAGACCAGTGGTCAGTCAGGCTCATTGGCCCATAATATATAAGAATTTTCAAGCTAGTCTTTCCGATACTGATATCTAACATATCTTCTTCTTTCAAGATAAAGACAAAACAATCCCTTCCTAGTTTTTATAATCATTTTATATAATCCAATATTCCCTCTTTAATATATGAGAATATTCAAGCTCAAACTTTTCGATTGTGGGAACAAAATGTGTTTTTTAAAACATTAAAAAAAAAAATTTAAGTTAATGTGAAGCTTTACTCCTACTAAACTCCTCGGCGCAACAGCCCATTACTGGGCGAAGGCCTGCCGTGCCCATTTCAGCTTCCGTGACCTAGGGCTCTGGGGTGCTAGGCATATGTCCTGGTAAGGTGGTCAGCTTCACGTGGAAACCCCAGTGTTTAGTTCCCAAGCATGCTTGTTACCCATTTTATCGACCCACTCCAGGGATGAAAGGATGGGTCAACCTCCCCCAATCCGGGATTCGATCCCTGTGGCGTGGCAATGCGAAGCACTACCACTAAGCCACTGGGCCTCGATGTGAAGCTTTATATGTGCTAAATTTTCTCAAAACTTAATTTAAAACTAGGAATGTTTCTACACCATGTATAACATAATCTGCAGCAATATGTTTCAAGCTGAACTTTTCGCTGCTGATATCTGACATATCTTCCTCTAACAGGACAAAGATGGTGACAGGGCTGTTCACCACGCAGCCTTTGGGGATGAGCCAGGAGTAATGGAACTGTTAGCCAGGGCAGGGGCAGACTTAAATGCACGTAACAAGCGAAGGCAGACCCCTCTGCATATTGCGGTAAACAAGGGACATATCGGAGTTGTAAGGAGCATATTGGATCTGGGATGCCGACCTAGTTTGCAGGTGAGTTTGTGTAGTATGTTGCTGCTGTGTCAAATTGAAATTTTGTGAATAGGGAGGATTTTGATATTTCGACTGAAGTTTTTCAGATTAAAAATAGTTTTTTGGGTTTCGTTTGTAGGGTAATTTTTAATAGAATACTTAACTCTATGCTTCATCTTAACTTTTCACTAAACTAAGAATGTTTAGATGTTAGTTACACCCAGTTGTTGAAAACTTTTTAAATTAAACTGTTTTATAATAAGTTTTTAAGTAAGTAACCCATTACAGGGCTGGACCCAAATTACTTTACATTCAAACTTTGATAATCTTATTTTATACTTCCATTTTTTTTTGTTAATCATTATTGTTAAATCTTTTCTCTTTAGCTTGTAGTATAGCGATTATAATTCAACTAATAGTATTTGATTAGGAGTAAATTTTCTGTGAAATCTTATATTTTTGCTCAAAAAACTTACTTGAAAAAAGAAATTACTAGTATTCACTAATCAAATGTATAAATCATATATTTATTGGTATCCATTTCCTACCAATTCCAAAACTTTTAAAAGTGTATGAATGAAAAGTAACTATTACATGTTATTGTTGTTGTCGTGTGACCCCAGTGCTATAATGGAAAAAATTAATACACTTGAGTATAGTATGTAACCAATACTAAATCAAACGGTTTTTTACTTCAGTTAAATGGAAGATCTAGTTTCAAAAGAACCATTCTCCAAAGTATAACTAAGATATAGTCCGTTCATCTGATGGAAAAAAATGGAATTAATCTAATTCAATTTTCAATTATCAAAAGTCGCCAACAGACCATATTCTATATCTCAGTTATACTATTTAGAATATGAACTTTGCAATTAGACGCTTCATATGAATAATTGAGTTAATTTTATGAAATATCATGTAGAATTTCTAAGTTGAGTTCAAAACTGTAATTGCAAATTTACTTTTTCTTAGGATTCTGAAGGTGATACTCCTCTCCACGATGCCATTAGCAAAAAGAGAGACGACATGCTAACCCTTTTATTAGACAATGGTGCCGACATATGCCTTACAAATAACAATGGCTTCAATGCTCTACATCATGCAGCTCTTCGTGGAAATCCCAGGTAAGTCCATTGAGTTTTATATTGTACCTGATAGGTGCTCAAGTAGGTGTAATCTTATTGGGTTTTAATATGCATAAAATGAAAACAAAGTGTGTTTAAGATTGAAGAGTGACTGTTAAATCTTTTAAATATCAATAAAAGTTACACATACACTGCTTACAGTGTGACTAGCAAAAGATTATTTCGAAGACATAATTTCTTTTTGAAATCTTTATAGAGCCAGAGTTCTACTTTAAAAGTCAATATTGTCTTTCTAACATGTTCAAACGAAAAGAATGTGGTACTCTTTTTCTTCATTACTTATCCAGGTTGCAGCACAGCATTTACCAACTAAGGGGACGTATATAAATTACGTCATGCTATATTTTGACTTGTTTTACCCCTCCTTCCCCCTATGTCACGCTGTGTCACGTTTGATCGAACCCCTCCCCCTGATATTAGGTCACGTTGTTGCACCCCGGAAAAAGTTAATTTTAATATTTCCCTTTGTTTCTGAAATTTGAAAAAAAATGCATATTTTTATATTTAAAAAAAAATTTAACTTGGAAAGAAAAAAAAAGTAAAATTTATATTGGTTAAATAATTTATTCATAGGAATATACCAACATTGTATTTACATTTCCGTTGTCCAAGGTATAACCAGGGTTCGTACGCCTCCTGAAATTCCTGAAAAACTCCTGAATTCCATTTTTTTTTTTAAAGGCCCTTATATCTCCTGAAATTTGTGTATCATCTCCTGATATTTTTCCCCCTCTCCTGAAAAAATTGACGACTTTATTCAGAATATGTCTACGTGCACAGTAGAAAAATCGAGTTCATCAGACATTATGATAATAGTTAATTGTCCCGGAATGTACCGCACAACTCTTCAGAAGTTTTTTCCTTCTGTTTCGTCATTTGAAGTGCAGTGAAGTCACTAGACTAATACGATAATAAACAAACATATTCAATTTTATTCCTTGTTTATCTCCTGAATTGACATTGCTGCACTCCTGAAAAACTCCTTAGAAACTCCTGAATTTCACTATCATAGATAGAGTATGAACCCTGTATAACTAGCCATTCGCTAATGTCTTCCAAAAAAGGGGGTCTGTGAGTTATAGGAACTCTCTAGTTCTGGGTCTTTTAGTGTACGTCCAGGTAGCTGCCAGTCTTCTATTGGTCAATGTAGTGTCGCAATTTTGCGTGTTACGAAATACCGTTACGAAAAGGTCTGTAAAATATAGGAGACTAATAATGCCGACGTTGATGTATATAATAATCTACCCATCCTCTTTCTGAAATAAAGTGTTTCTTATAAAAAATATTAAATTTTTTTTTCTCAAAAACTTTATTTTATGTAAAACAGATTTTCCTAGCAAAATTGGAAATTTTCGAATCGTTACGTCACGCAAGCGATTAACCCTTCCCCCCTCCATGCCACGATCCGTCACGTTGGTGCATACCCCACCCTCCTCTGAGAGTGACGCAATTTATGTACGTCCCCTAAGGCGATGTTGTTCTCACTTGTCTTTTACATTTTGATTCGTGCTGTCCCCTTCGTTTTCAAGTGGCAGTTCCAAACAGTACCGTTGTGGGGTAATGATAGCAGTTCACTTGGATGCTCCTATACAAATTGCCATCAGTTTCTTTCTATGATCGTGTCAAAACGAGTAACTCTGTTGGTTGGGCATTAGAAAAACTAAGATTTGCCATATCACCTAATCTAGAAAATGTATGTTATGGGAATTTTAAATTGCTAAATTTATAGAAAAATAATAAACTATGTATAGTAAGTTCATCTCATAGTTAATAGTATTTTGCAATTAAACATATCAGTTTAAGGTGTTTTTTTTTAACAAACGGTAAATTAGTGGAGAAACAAAATTGTTTTCTGCAGCTTTTAGATTAGTTTAAGTTAAAAAGACACCGATCAATTTTTTTTCTGATAATAGTAGTAAAAGGTTGGCTGAAGGGACAAATGTTAACAACAGTAAGATGTTCTTCGGTACAACAGTTTGAGTTTCAATTCTGCTCCTGTTTGGATATTTACTGTCTTGTGGAATCGTACGTAAACATTGGTCCTAGTATACTTAGTCCTGTGTAGATATTTATATTGGTCTCATATAGTTAAAATCTAAGACTGAATTTTTCTAATCTATATATTTATACAAGAAGCATACTCAAGCAAAGGGAGCCTATAATATCGTCAAAGCATTTCTGTAATCATCACCAAATCAAATTCTGCTATTTAAAATATAAAGTATTTGTATATTTTGTATATTGAAACAGTATAAGTAGCAAGAACATATTAAATACTGTATAGTAGCTTTTATTTGGGGGTGGGGGATGTGTTAGGTATTTCATCATCAGACAAGGTTCCTATAGTTAAACTCATAGTTTCCTTGCACAGAAGCCACGACCACTGGCGGAGCTATAAAACGTGCGGGGCAATCAGATGAAGACAAAATAAAACTGATGAAATTTCCTCTTAATCTGATTGCTCCGCGGGTTTTATAGCTTCTGTGCAAGGAAACTATGAGTTTAACTATATGTATAGCATTCACATTAATGGTTTGCATTTGTCAAACTTTTTTTATAGATATTATGGAAATTTATACCAATATTACCTAAGATAGCCTTGCTTTCATTTGCTTCAAAACTAAAAAGCATTTTTGTTCAAAAAGAAATTTAAGCCAATGTTAATTTGGTGAGCCAGTTTATATGGAAAATACACTGGGCTTAAGATTACAGAAAAACTTTTTTTAATATATATTGGCAGATACTTTGTAGTTAATTTAGAACTGTCTTGTTTTTTTTGGGGGGGGGCTAAATTTTTTTTTGTTATTATTAAATGGTATCTTATCTTGAACAATTTAAAAGCGTTTTGAAAAAGACAGGTAGCTACAATGGGTGTTTGAAAATAAGAGCACTAGAATTTGGGAAACAATAAAATTTTAAATCATCAAAGAGTTACAAGTTAATTAACAAAAAAACACTATTTTTTAAAAGTTTAGCAGAAGACTAAAGAATGCAAAGTAAGTCTCTCTCGCAGTCTTTCCTTCAACTATTTTGGTTAGTATTAGCTTCTTTGTAGCATATTCTGTTGTTCGCTAATGATACATGCCAATAGGACTGCACAAAAGAACTGAGCTTTGCAACTTTTACTATTTATACTTTACTAAACTCAGTAACAATAGGGGGCCAGGGCCTGCTGTCCCCATTTCAACTTATGAGGCTGTGGGCAATGGGGTGCACTACATTAGATGTCCGGGTTAGTTGTTCAGGTTGGCACAAAATTTCCTTTATTTAGTTGTTAAAGGTAGCTTGGTCTCATTTTATTGACCTCCTGAAGGGATGAACGAATAAGTGAAACTTGCAATCCAATTTAAACTACCGACTAGTTGGCAAGAAGTACTATTACTTAGCTACTGGTTCCACTACTTATCTACTTAGTATGCAACTTTTTGTTTGTATTTTAACTGATTTTGAAATTATTAAAAAATTTAACGTAAATTTAATTTTTGGTAATAAAATTTAATATGAGTATCATTTATTTTTAAGCTTTATCTTGCATGTAAAGTAAAAAATAATAACCTGAAAAGTTACGTGAATTTACTTTTATAAAATAAGAATATGATATTGTTTTTCATATGTAATTATTTTAGTTTTAGAGTAAAAGAAAAAAAATAAAAGGCAGGGATCTTGCATGTCCTTGAAAGTCCTTAATCCTTTAATTTCAACGAAAGTTTTATTCGATATGATACTTAAATCTAAAGCACAGTTTTTTTATGAATGAGTTCTGAGGTTCTTTTGTTAATTAGTAACTGATTTTGACTTTGTTTCGGTTAACTCTTTGATTGACACTAAAGCCAAAATGTGGTGTTTTAACAAATTCTTAAATTTGTTGAATGTTTTTGAATGTATATAATTTATTAGGGCTACCCAAATTTCGTAAGTAAACTCCCAGTCGCTAGAATATTTTTTTTATGTAAAAGTCAGAAGAGACTATCTTTATAAGGTTTTATTTAATCAAGAATTTCAACATATAAACATACTTTTTGATAGTTGAGTGTTTTAAATTATATGCAAATAAGTAAACTAATTGTTTAATTCTAAAATACCTTTTTGTAAACATTCTTAATCTGTAACCGAGGACAAGAAATGTTTGAAACATCAATGCGGAGGTGGTGTCATACTGTATCCCTATACTAAAGTTCATAACTTCTGCCCATCGTTCATAGATATGGCTACAAGAAGTATATTGAGTGTAAAAACCACCTAAGATAATATAATCTTAAAAATTCTTTACCTCAAATAACTTTAAAAGAAAAATTATAGAGGGGGAAAATGCAATAAGATTACTTGTTGGAAAGAACTTTTCGGATATTGTGGTACCCCACCTGGTTAGGAGTTAAAGAAAAGGTTTTACATGGTCAACAATTCGATCATTAAGTAGTCTTGAAGTTTAAAAATTTGAAAAATATTTCTTCATTGACAAAATTTTCCAATAAAGTGGCAGATAAGCACAAACAAAAGGATATACGATTCTGAAAAAACTAAAGTCTAAAACTGACTGCAGAAATTACTGTTTTATTGCCTATGTACTTTAATACTACACCAATTATTTTGATTAATTCATCTGGTGAATAAGAAATCTTAGACAGTGATCGTATTGTTGTGTGTCTAAGGCCTCGTAATGCCTTGTGTAAAGCTAGTATAGTTTAAATTTGTCAGAAATAGTTATCGAAGTGAATGAAATTAAACTTTTACGTTTTTTAAAAAGTAGAATTTTTTGAAAAATTGGTTGAATTTTTTTTTTCAAATCCATAAAAATATCTTGGATAGAAATGAACTCTAGACGTAATTGTAACTCTATACATAACGTAAATAGGTATGAAGCTTTATAATAAATTAATATCCTAATTATAAATGCAACATTGTATTATAAAAGAGGGTTTTTGAATTAATGTTTATTATTTTCTGAATTTTGTATTTTTTGTAGAATTAGCGTAATGTAATTAAAAAAAATTCATTGAAAAAAGTCTGTGAAAAAAAATTAGTTCTTGAAAATTCTTTGACAACTCCTTGATATATATTTTTTTTTAATAAAAAGTGGAACCCTGTAATTGTATTAACTCCAGCATCTACCTATGTACAACAATGTCGTATTCAAGAACAAAAAATAGTTAGGTATAATCAATTAGATCTTTTTAAATACCAGTTAAGAAGAGCTGTATAGTAATTTGGTAAAATTATTTACTAACTATACAAAAATATGAAATTTTATTTTTTTAATAAATGGGGCTCATCTTAAAAATTGACTGTTACATTTTGCTGATTGTTTTAGAAAATCAGGTATTCAATAATAATTTGAATATAAAGTTTGTAATAAGTTTGATATTCAACCGATAGATAAACTACGTTTTAAGTCTACGTTCCTTTTTTTTTAATTCAAAATTAGTAAAAAATGTAAAGTAGGTATGGACATGGTGGAGATGTCCGTTTGTCCGTACCCCCTTCCGAAGTAGGTTCTACCCGTCGTCGGATCACAAACATTATTTTTTGTCATTCTCAACTTTTTAATGTGGTTTCCGAAGATCTTGCTAAAAATAATCAGCTTAATATCACGATACTCCGGCGATCGTAAATCGTGATTCCTAAAATTTTGGAACTCCAGCTCTCATGAAATTGAGAAACTCAGTTGATATTATACGTGCGCAACTATTTCCATCATAAAAAAAATAACACAGTGTCGAATCAGTCTTAGAGTTGTGGATAAATTTCATAAAAATAAAATTTCTTCAACCAAAAAAATATATTTTTCCAAATATTTAGAAATAACAAAACATGAAACAACTCCAAATGGCGTTAATAAATGAAGACATGCAAATTAAAACTAATCAGCAATGGAATGCCTTGCCGCTTTCTTAGTAAACAAATAATGAACAATCAAAGAATCACAATGTGCTACATTTTACAAAGTCATACCAAACTTATTTATATAACACTAGGCTAGGGGCTTCGCCCTTAGTATGACAAAAATAATTCTTCCTTCAAATTTAAATTTTAAATAAAGTTTCGCATGCAATTGTTGATGTGGCAACAGCGATTTAAATGACTAAAAATTAAATTTCAATGCTAATTAAATGGGTAGTTTGTCAACAAATAAATAGATGTCAGTCTGGACGTACAGAACACAGACAAAAACGTATGAAAGATATTTCTCTGATATCATACCTTTATAACATTAAAAAAAATTAGTCGTGATAACTGCGAGTAAATTTATTTTAAAACCGCAAAATAGTAGGAGTTAGTCGCATTTTGCGACTAGCGACTCTTAATTTCGAACCATGGTTTTGCATCTTACCTCCTCAATTACTAAAGCCATAATATTCCTTTTTTTACAAATAAAACCATTATTCATCAATTTAATCTAATGAATCTTAAGAACATATTAAATACTTATTTTTTTAAATCGTACATTTTTTTCCTTAAAGACCCTTATGAACCTTCTTTCTCAGGGACCACCAAACAAGTAGAGGAGATTTGTTTTTAAAATTACAAAATCAAATTTAAGACTTTTTCCTAATTAATTTAAAAACTAATTTTTTTAGTCATTACTCACAATAAAATATGCTATAGGTTCATATTCATATAGAAACAACAAAACCAAGAACTCAAACATACTGTACAAATAGTTTTCTGATAGTTCTGCGGAAACTAACTCTTCTACTTAAATTGAAAATATTTTTTGTATGCGTACAAAAAATATTCTATTTGAATTAATTATTTTTTAATCTAGTCTAATTGTATTAAAAAAATTACTTTAGAATTTATTAAATTAATATTTATTCAATAATCTACTAATCTAATATAGATGATTTAATGTGATAAAGAAATTCCGCTTAAAAGTAAAGATTTATTCTTATTTTTTTTATATGCCCAAAATCCATTAAAAAAAGCTTTCTTGGCGAGTGGGGATCCTAAATTCTATCCTTTCCTATGAACTTACCAAGAAGATCTTATTCCAGAATCTTGTGCTTTTTCAGCTGGGGAATCCATTTTTTTCTTCGTTCCATGTTGTTCACTTCCGCCAGAGTTCCATACTTCAACACATTCCATATGGATTAGCGAACCGACATATGGGACGCATAGAAGTACGGTATCCTGGACAGATCATATTCTTCCTATTTTTAGTGCTTTTGGCCCTTTTTCTATTTCTGGAAGATCTTCTGGCTTTTCAACTTTCACTTGTCTGGGTTCTAAAGATTCAGTAAGGATTTCTTGACGAAATTGTGAGAATACGAAATAATTACAAAAATCGTGGAAGATTCGTATAATTAATGGAATTCTTTTGAACTTTGATTTAAAAAAAAATTGCAGGATCATGTTCCAAACTTAATTTCCTCCATTTAAAAGTTAAGAATTAACAGTGAAAAATTCGAGAAGCCATTAAGAAGATGTTTAAACAAGTTGAGAATAATATTTAAGAATTGGTATTTAAATATCACAATAAAATTGATTTCGGGGCTAATTTCATCACATTGGAAAACTAAGAGAAAATTGTAGTAGCTTAGCAAGCAATGGACTTACCTGAAAATGATGTTTTACCAACAGACTAACCAGAATTTAGCTTCTGTCTGCCTATACGCAGGTGAAGAGTTCTAACTTTAAAATAGGGATGACCCCCATGCTGATGAAAAAAGGGTTCTTCAAAGGGAACCGACGTTAACATACGTGTTAAAAGACCCACGTGGATTGAATGGTTGACACAACTCTATGGTTTACACCCCCTCTGGTACAGTTGTGTCGTCTTTATTCGTCGTTTCACAAAGGGCACCGACGACCCGAATTTCTGTGGGGAGGAATTTTTATTGCCTAGTTCATGCTTTTTTGACATTCGCCAGGGGATGCGGGATTTTTTTTTATTGTGCGTTTCACCAACACTTTTTTACAATGTCTTTCTTGTGGACTAGACTAACGAAAACAGTTCAAGTTTATCTTTGTATTTATATTTCTTTACAGAAGTTAAATTTAATGTTAATGTTTAAAATACGTTGGTCAATTCGTAAAATTTTGACTAGGGTATTCGAATTGGTATAACCATATCTTTTGTTGAAAAATTACGTTTGTAGTGCTGATATAAAAGTAATGCAAGGAATAAGAGTAAAAAATATTTATAAAATTATTAAATAATATCTTATTCAAAATCTCTACATATTAGATCCAGTGCTTTTTGTTTATACCGTTTATCTAAGTCTCATGTAGCGAATTTATATAATATAATATCAGATTTATAATCGCTATTTCTAAGTCTTCTCTACCGGCGTATTTAAAACAAACAGATGATTGTATAGATCAATGAACTCACTGATGATCACATCCGATTACACTACAAGGATGACATTGTTAGTTTTTTATTTTCCCCATAATTGATTAGTTGAAAAATGAGCTTTTTAGATTTTCTTACGTTAAAAATAAGTCTCGAAATGCTATGCTAACAATATCAGCATTATGTTTTTAGGGTCTTTTACTTCATTTATTCATTAATACCTAGTTGTAATGATTAAAAGAAGATTTTATGATGATTTAGAAGGTTAAACCTTTAAAGATATTTCTTCATAAATCGTTTTAAACTTTTTATTCAGATTACAAAAATATTTACTGTTACTGTGTTACACATGTTTTTACTGAGTCCTGAAATAAAATTTAGAAATTCTCTAAAATTAAATGATTATTTGTAATAAAAATCTTATGAAATTTCCTACGAAATTATTCGGGAATTCCAGTAACGTACAAGTAAATGAGATTCGAAATCCCAAAACCTCTGTTTTAAACATGGAACTATGGGCGTGGGTGGAAAATCCTAACGGTTCCATCACTACTCACCCTCTTAAGGTTCATCAGAATCGGGCCAGCCACACTTTCAGAACACATCACTACAACTAATTAGGTTATTTATGATTCTATTGAAAATAATTCAGAATAGTATATATTTAAATACACTTACTCTTCGTCGTGCATTTCGAAAATGAAGACATCCAGTGAGGACTGAAGGAACAAGAAGATAAGAAGAGACTGGCTACGCTCGCATCCGGAGTGTAGACAGGGCCCAGGCAGGATAGACAGAGGCGCCTCTGTTGTTGGAAAAAGAGAGAGGACTTTTTGTTTTATTTTTCCCTCTCTTTTTTCCTCTCTCTCTCCCTTCCATCTTTCTAATTGAGTATCATGACACTCATAGAGTAGATGGAGATGCTTGGCGCGAAATAAAGTGAAGCCGCCAGGAAGTCGCCAAGTAAGCCCAAACAAACCGCTCACTCAACGTTAGTTCAATGTATTCTTTAAAAGAGTTGATTGAAAATGAAAATAATTCAGTAGCACGAGATCTGAATTTAAACTTAGATGGTAGAATTGTTTTTTCACAGGTACGAAAAATGAGTTGTAAAAATAGTTTGTATTAGAGAGTCAGAAATCGCTAATTTTTAATGACTAATTTAAACCAAATTTTTAATTTAAAGTCATTTATACCTACCTTAATTTACAGTGGACTTAAGGAATTTCTTGCAGTAGTTAAAAGCCGAGAGCGTTTGTTGGGGCTTACTACAAAGCGATCGATGGCTTCACTTGGAAAACCGGATTTTGTATTGGATTTTGCCCAGCAGCATCTCCATCCTCTTCTTAACTCTATGATCATGACACTCCTTCCTCCTCCACCAATCCGACCAAGCCGAATCCACTTGTGGTAACTCGAGAACGCGCACTCGATTGGGGTTGTGAGGGTACATGAACTGAACTTGTGGAAGGTTTTTTTTGCTTTGCATGCGGCCCGCGACTCTGTTGACGACATTATTTTTAATCTTGTAATGCTATAAAGAAATGTATTCAAAAGCTATGTTTCGCTGTAGAAGTCGAATGTGCTCATCTATGAGTACCAAGTGTTGTCCACATTCTCCTTAGAAAAGTTTCGAATTGCTTTGTTGTACACAATTTAATATAAATTCTTAATTTATAAGCTTGGTCCGTGGCTTCTAACAACAATGTTTTCTTAATTCCCACATTTTTTTAATAAGAAATTTATTTAGGAAATTGTAATTGCACTCTTCTGTGATAATCCATTGTGTGTGATCCATTAATTAAAAAAAAATTAAGTTCGTGATGACTTGTCCTTTTTTTTCAGCTTCAAAGCAACATAAATCTGAAAATAATTATTAAAAAAAATCATGATTTCTAAGATTTTATTCTGTGTAATTAGTTTTACGAAAATAATTTTGCTCTCAAATACTTACATACTAATGTAACAAATTTTTGTGCATGGCATGCGGCCAGCGACTCTGTCGACGACATTTTTTTAAAAAATCCTTGTAATGCTAAAAATACATTCAAAAACGGTGTTTCGCTGTAGAAGTCCAAATGTGTTCATCTACAACTACAAGTACTAAGTGTTGTCAACATTCTCTTTAGAAAAGTTCTTAATTTAAAATTCAATATTAAATTAAATTGCTTTGTTGAAATTCAATATAAATTCTTAATTTGTAAGCTTGGTCCTTCTTGGCTTCTAACTGCAATATTTTCTTTATTCCCGCGTTTATTTAATGAGAAAATTGTTTGGAAAATTGTAATTGCACCTTTCTTTACTTTCTGTAATGAGACCAGAATTTTAAAAACAAAAATCAGGACATTTTGCCCTAACCCCCCCCCCCCCTCATAATTTTTCATACACCCCTCTTTCAATTTTCACATAATTGCATAATTAATACGGCAAGATTAGTATAGATAGCAAAGACTATTCACAAAATTTTTGTGAAATCTTTTTTTTTTTTAATTTGTATTTTCCCCATTTTTCGAGACTTTGAAGGACTGTAACAAATAAGACGGACATTTTGGCGGGGCCTCCGGTCCGCAAGACAGAAAGCGGGACTGTCACGCCAAAAACGGAGTCTGGTCACGTTACTTCTCTGTGATCAAAGTGGGTCCATTAATTTTTTTAAAAAAATTAAATTTGTGGTGACCTGTCTTTTTCCCCCAGCTTCAAAGCAACATAAAACTGAAATCATTATTTTAAAAAAAAGTCAGATTTCTAAGACTATTTTATTCGGTTAAATGAGTTTTCCGAAACTAATTTTGTTCTCAAATATTTACATCTTAATGTACTAATTTTCATAATCTCAACCTTTTACAGTCCTTTTGAAGTTTTAAATTTTTAAGTTTCGAATTGATAGTGAAGCCTCCATGTAGTTCTTCGACTGTCGCACTAGAGCTACCGAGGGATATTCGGCTGTCCTGACAAATTCAGATTTTATGGATAGTGTAATTTTTGTAACATATTCATTAAGTTGTCCTGCGAAAGTTCCGTCCAGTCGGAACTCCTTACCAGTCATATAACATCCTTTGTACGAGAGTTGAAAGGTAAAATTTTCTCTATAGCAAATTTTTTTATCTTTTCCTGCATTTCTATACATTCTACAAATCCGTCCCTCTTTCATTAATACAAAATTAAAACCTCGAAGCAGAGTGCAACGTACTAGAGATCAAATTATCTTGTCCTTATAAGGAGAGGAGGCAGGAAGTACGCTCTCGAATATCAGCTATTTATACGCACGGTCACTGAATAGTCTTGTACACTGTGTTCCCCGACTTGTTTATGAGTTAAGGAAACCGCTCCCCCACTCATCCTGTGTGCTCCGTATATAACTTTTTCATCTGCATTTTGGTACTTCTTGTCCGATATACCGATTACCTCTTTTACCCTCCGTGGTGAGATGGAATGGGCTAAATTTAACTCATCCAAAAAAAAACCCAGCTCATCCAAAAAAAAACTCAACCAGCGAAGGATCTGCAGATATTGAAGATTCATGATATTAGGAATTTGGTTTTGAAATATTTTAATTAGTGAAGATGACTGTTTAACCCTCTGAGGGATACAGACGTAATAAACCCGTCACCTGACTGTCAGGTTTTCTAGCAACACACGTACAAATTTATTCATTTAATAAGTTTATTAAATTTTAAAATTTAAAGCATGGATGCGCCATTTATTACCATCTACTACAGAAATATTATTTTTTTTTTAAATTTAAGAAATTAAATTTTCAGTTAAACATTGTAATTCAAAACTCATGCAGTGAAAACAAGTTTACACTTCAGCCAATTTGCTTTTTTAAATGATGTTTTCTGATAGATTTGGTGTATTAATGATTAACTTTTTTGCATTTGATATTAGACTGTTTTTTTCCCCTTCTGTTATTTTATAGTCAATCAACCGGCCTACTTTCGTTGTGCTTTTCTGAGACACTCTCCAAAACTAACATATGACACTATACAAATACAAACTGTTCAATTGATAACATGTATATAATAAAACAATTATCACACCATGCATCTACTCTCTATAAGTGGAATCATTTATCGGTCAAGAGCAAGATTGAGGAACTAGTGAGCCACTCGAGCGGATGTAATAACTTAATTTAACTTTCGCGTCCCAGATATTCTTTTTTTTTTTTAATTTAACCATATATTTATTTTCTAATTTAGTTTTTTTTTCTCATCTTGATAATCCAACCTTTTTAAAAGCTTTGCTTCAAAGATACATTAATTTTACTAATTATTTATGATAATTTGGTTCAAAGAATACGATGTTGAGACAGAATTATTATGTAGTAAAATGACAAACTCGATGAATTTTTTAGAAGTTTTTATTGTAGATGGGTAATATTTATAGTGTTATTTACATTTAACTAGAGCTGATTATATCGCAGTGTAGTGTAATTATCTAATGTAATTCGAATTCCACTTCTATTAGATTTTAGCCAGTCTGATACTACTAATACTACAACTATGTTTTGACCCAATTCCATTTTAAAATCAAAACCATATCTTATTTGACAACAGTCTACTGTTAAATTATAAGCCAACTCTCAATTTGAATTTTATTTTCAACTATTTACATAATTTGAAAATTATCCAACTTAGTTGTTTAAAATTTCGTAACATTAGAGCCATACATTGAATGTCATCAATAATAGCCTACTTACAATGTCCATCACGGTTCAGATATTAAAAAAAATTAATGTTTTAATTACATGAAATACGGACCACATTTAAAACAATTTCCCTGTGATCTGCTTTCACGAATCTCAATACACTATACAGTGGTGATTCCTGGCCCTGAACTTCAATTACCCGTGATAGACACCTCAACAGCATGTACTCTCGAGTGAATCATTGTAATATTTCTCCTAATTTGATACACGATTCATTGTTCTTTTTTTTATTTTAACGGAAGTGGCTGTTGCTCTTCTAACAATCGTCATTGGCTCGGGGCAGGGGTGGAGATGAGAAATTAAGAGACAACAGGCCACTTAACGAGCGTATATTGCCAGTAATATTGCAGTATTAGCGGAAAAGTGACGTATCTGAAAAAATTCGATTTCCCGGAAGAATAGTTTGAAGTTACGTATTTTTTCATTGCATAGAAAAATAAAGATAAGTATTCTAATGAGGTTGTTTCACGTCATGAGTGGCAATAGTTCTAGCAGTATTGTTTTCAATGTTGGTTCTTCTAAAATTGCATTTGTTATGATAGTAGTTTGATCTAATTATTTCAATTTAAATTAAAAAACTTATTGGAATTGCTAAATAATTTTGGACAGTGTATGTTTGCATAGCGATTTCTTTTTTCCCCTCCTCTTATTATGATGATTTCGTCGTCTTTGTTCTCTTATTGTTCTTTTTACGTTGTGTAATTTATTGCTCTGAAATCTGAATAAAATAATTTATCTAAATAATAAATATAAAACATCCTAAATATTAAATATCCGTTGTTTTTACCTCGTATCGAGAGTGACACCGAAACAACCAATGAAATCGCGGAAATGCAAGAATGAAAACTACAAACTTTTGTCATCTTCGACAACCCGATTGAAGCCCAACAATTGCACCAATGACCAAATTCTTGGAGTTTTAACTAAAAATGTCACGTTTGTCATATACGCCACTTTACCGCATATAGTGTGCGATGTGATCAAATGTAACTGGGTGACGTCATTTCTAATTGTTCGACGTAGCCTTATGACGTTGCGCTGTGCGTTTATATGCTACTCAATTACTATCTCTCCGGTCTCTACTTAATAAATTTTTTTAGTCATATTAATAAAAACCTCTGTTTTGAAATTTAAATATCAAATAAACTGTTGTCAACGAATTTGTTATTTTGCGTGGAGGGGGGAGGATTTTTTTTTTATGATCAAAGTTTGGAGAGTAGCAAAATCTATGTATTTTTTTTTATAAAAAAAAAGGCTGAATATTTTAAAAAAATATTTTTTATCTGTCCATATTTTTATTGAACCTACATATTTCTATTTATTATTTTATTATTCACTTGAAATAAATGTTCATTTATCTCCTTAATTTATCTGATTAAGAAAATTAAGAAAGCCGACTTAAGTGGATATATAAATTGCATTTGCTTTGGTGAAACATCTTATTTAATCAATTAATTAATAATTATAAAATTAAAAAATATGCCCAACTAAAAATTAAGCAAAATTAAATAAAGTAATGTATGTGATAAAAGTGTGCTAATTACAAAGTGAAAAAATAAGTTTTAATTGTGCATAATATAAAATTTTTAATGTTATCTAATTCAACACTGGTACTTTACTTATAATTGTCATAACCTACTAAAGTTTCTTAGTTATTCGACTATAATAAATTGGACATGTTACTGATATTTATACAAAAAATTCTATTTGAATTTACTACAAACCTTAACTTAATTATTAAATTTTTATTAACAGTGCCATGCGAATCTTGTTATCCAAACTTCCCAGAGCCTGGGTGGTTGATGAGAAGAAAGATGATGGTTACACTGCTCTTCACTTAGCTGCATTGAATAATCATGTGGAAGTTGCCGAATTATTAGTACAACAGGTAAAATATTTTTTAAACACTAATTTTTTTTAAAATGTATGAATATATTTTTTTAAAATTATTATATTGCATTATATAGTTTTGTTATTATATTCAGTTTTTTTGTGTGTGGCAGGTTATTTTTTTAGAAAATTGAAATTTAAACTAAATTTTTTTTAAAAAATCTATGAATACATGTAAAAAAAATTATATTGCAATATATAGGTTTTTTTTATTATATTTAGTTTCTTTGTGTGGCAGGTTAATCTTTTTAGGAAATATTGGATTTCAACATAACTATTTTTTAATTGACTAATTTTATAAAGCCAATTTTTCAGGAAAGTCTTGAAGTTTGCATTTCTATTAGATTTCATTACTGCTGTGTTGAATCTGCTTATTTATTGAATCTCAATTTTAACAATCTCTATAATAAACTTATCAATAGATTTCAAAAGTATAAATATTTTAATTATTTAAATGCAAGACGTTTTTTTTAGTTACATTCCATTCTGTACATAATATGATAGTTTTTACAAAACTTCCCTGCATTACATTATTTTTTCTATGAATGTAATTGCTATAAAATTTTTATTTGCTTATTATTTAAGATATTTGTTTAAATTAACAATTTATTATTCTAGGGTAAAGCCAATATGAACCTTCAAAATGTAAATCAGCAGACTCCTTTGCATTTAGCTGTTGAGCGGCAACATACTCAGATAGTGAGGGTAAGGAAATAATTTTTTTAAGGATTTTATTATAGTTATGGTAGCATTGATATTTTAACTCTACATTAACAGTTTTTGTACAGAAATTAATTATTTAAATACATTTACTACCTTATAAAAACTTTTAACTGTTATTACAGTTTTAAATCAGTCAGCCCCATCTTTTCAGCCTGCAATTTAACATATTTTATTTTTCAATTCAACTTCTTAAAGTTTTGTATACTATGAATTTGTGCCATACATTCTTTTCAGCTGTTATTAAGATAGACCGTTTTTAAACATTTGTTTGTGTATTACTTGTGACATTATAAATATGAGTGTTATGTACTCAATGTTTTAAACTTGTAATGCAATCATATTATCTACTATGTATTATAATAAAGAAACAAAGATAAGCTCTTTTAAATTTGAAATGCTTTATGTAGACAAGTTAATCGTATTATGGTTGTATACAACATGCATATAGCATGTTATTATAACATGCTTAAGGGAGTCGGATGGTTCTAACTCGCCCTGTTAATTTACCTAACTTTAGGAAATTTTTCTCAGGAACTATGAGATATATCATTATATATTTTTTTATATTTTGTTCGTTACATAATGATCTTTGATTTAAACTGAGGATTTTTCAAAATATTAAAAAATACTTTTACAGTGATTTTTTTTTAAAATATGTATTGAAAACTACAAAAAAAAAATCAGATTTAAAGTTATATAATTTTTTTTTGAGCAGATATATTTAAAATTCCTCAGTTTAAATCAAAGATCTATTAATGAGGAAGAAAAAACAAAAAATATGTTGGTATCTTTTATGGTTCCTGAGAAAAATGTTCCTAACTGTTGAAAAACCTTATATTTCAGGAAACGCAAAAGAAAAGTAAGGTTTAGGTAAGAACTGATATTAAGTGTTTCTCAAAAATGCTTATAAAAAGAAAACCACTAAAAAGAAATCGATAATCTTGGTTTTAAATTAAAGCTAAAAATAAGCAAAATAAAAAAAAGGAAAAACAGAAAGTCGAAATTTTTGATCCAAACACCCATCCGACCCCCTTTAAATTATAAAAAAGTACAAAAAAAGTTCAATCAAAAGTTTCAAACTCCTCTCATACCAAAGAGCACATCAATCTTTTCAGTTGTCAAAGGTAAAAATATGCTACCAATTATTAATCAAGCTACTAAAATCTAATTCCAGCTTCTTGTGCGTGAGAAGTGCAGCCTCAATATCCCCGACAAAGATGGGGACACTCCCCTCCACGAAGCCCTCCGCCATCACACACTTTCTCAACTTAGGCAGTTGCAGGACATGCAGGAAGGCGGGAAAGTCGGAGCCAGCAACGAAACCACAATGAACGGCACCTCAGAGGTACATAGTTTTTTTTTATTTTGTAATGAAGTATTAAATGATCTGATCTTAGATCCAGGGATAAGCCACAACAACATTGTGTCACCAACACTGATTTTGTAGACTTATTGACTGATAAGTTCCAAGATTTGTTGTCAGCCTTGCAATTCATATGATAGATACATGCAATTAATGAATTTAAACCATTAAATGCTAATAATCAAGGAATCAGTAAATGATTGACCTAATCCAATAGGATGAAAATATAATTCTGAATATGTATGGAAAATTTGGTGCTTTTTGCAACAGTATTTTATTATGAAAACAATGTAATCCTTTTCCCTTCTTCAATCGTTTTAAAATGTTTTAAGATGAAAATGAAATCCCCTATAACATTTATCATTTTCATAAATATATTATTGTTCTTACTTTAAATTACATTAATAACTTTTTTTTATTTTAGCTTTTAATGGGCCTAGGAACTCAAAGTTCAGATAAGAAAAGCAATGCTTCCATTGCTTGCTACTTGGTTTCCAATGGAGCAGACTTAAATGTGAAAAACAAGAAGGGGCAGACACCTTTAGATTTGTGTCCTGATCCTAACCTCTGCAATGCTTTGACAAAATGTCACAAAGAACAGTCAGAGTAAGTGTCACATTTTTGCATTAAAATTTATTAAATTTTTTATTTTAATGGAGGATATTTGTGTAAATTTATTGTTCTTTGATTTGATATTTTAAAAATTTTAATCCTTAAATTTTTTTCCGTTTTAATTCCCCCTTGTGCATTAAATCCTATAAAATGTTTAACAATATTAATACGTTAATCAGTAGTTATGTATTTATACTGTGTCTCATTATAAGGTACATTTAGATATCGGCCATTGATTTCTCAATTTCCTGCAATCTCAGCAGGAGAAAGTCAAAAATCTAAATTGATGCAAGACAAAAATTTTAATTATTAATAATATTCTGAAATCGATGCCAAAGGAAAAAATCAAAGCAACTAACTTTAGAGAGACAGTTTCTTTTATTTAGAACTAGCAAATTTATACCAGTACTTCGCACAGATTTTAAAAATATCAAATCGTTCCAAATATGTGTACCATATAACCTGTTATAGGATCATAAACTTATGTTATTGTTCCCGCTCGTTATAAAGTATAAAATCCCGTTTCATTGCCTTAAAATTCCAAAATGAAAAATACGCTATAAAATGCACTCATAAATGTCATCACAATTCCCTCATAAATACATAAAACCTTTTAGCTTATTTGTCGCGTTTTGGGAAATAATTTGGCAAGAAAATAGATATAGCTACAAACACACCCATTATACAGCTCTAACACAATGACCTTCGAACAACCGACCAGCTTATAAATTATTTATAAAAGAAATTGCCCATTTGGCGAGGTTTAGTTAATAATTTGGCGAGTTTGGCAACGTATTTACAAAGACATAAAACACTAATATGCAGCTCTAGTGTGATGGCCTTTATTCACTATCATAGTTCAGTAATAGCTTAACTATACATTTATTGCTTAAATATGCATACATGTAGCCCACAGAAAAATCAATGAAAAAATCATGTAATA
Source organism: Oedothorax gibbosus (assembly GCA_019343175.1). Taxonomy (NCBI): domain Eukaryota; kingdom Metazoa; phylum Arthropoda; class Arachnida; order Araneae; family Linyphiidae; genus Oedothorax; species Oedothorax gibbosus. Next base: position 465,232 of record JAFNEN010000280.1, read on the forward strand.
AACCCACAATAAAATCCGGCAATGGAGACTGGCGGAATTGCGTCACTTGAAACATGTCAGTTATTTTTCGAATAATGAATTTAGTTTCTGAAGGTAATGGCAAAAAAATCAAATAAACAATTTCAATTTTAAATGTTTTCGTTAAAAGTATTATTTAATTTTTTCAGCCGATGACATCAGGAAAGTAAAAAAAGATCAGATTTGAGCCAAAGTGGTGTAGTTTTTTCAGAAAATTCAAATTTTCTCTAAAAATAGAACATTTTGAAACCTGAAAGTTCAAAAATCATAATCTAAATATGAACTACGCATTTGTGCCAAGTTTCGAGTCAAACAAATGTCTAGTTTATGAATCTATAAGACACACATACATACATAGAAAACTTCATTTTTATTATTATAGATGTATAGCAATTTAAATACTTTTATTTTAATCATCTTATTGCTTTTTAAAGTTACATCCATACCACTTTAGTTTATTTTGTTATATGGTCAGCATTACCAAAAATGAAAGATTTAAACACAAGTTAATTTTTCATTAACTTTAAAATTCTGATTATTATTTTTTTAAAATTTGTATTCAATTTGTCTTGATAATCTAATAACTGTTTTATTTCAGTGAACAATGTATAACGCCTTCCAATACCTCGCCATCCCAAGACAATGAAAATTTGGATGAATGCATGGTGTGTTCAGACAATAAGAGAGATACCTTATTTGGACCTTGCGGACATATTGCTACTTGCTCTGTGTGTTCCCCAAGAGTTAAAAAGTGCCTTATGTGCAAAGAACAAGTCCAGTCCAGAATAAAGGTAAATTCAAATGATTATGTTCGTGAATTGATATCCTCAAAAAATTGTAGTTATATTAGCATATACAGTAAACTACCGATTATTCGCGGAACTGGGTGGCGCGGCATCTGCGGATAAGCGAATTCGTGAATAATCCACAAAAGTAAAGAAAATATCCACAAAATTGCTGCTGGGTTTTATAAAAGTAAAGTACAGTAATCGTAGTATTATAAGAGAAAAAACCGTAACAGGTATGAAATATGAAGATATACAATTTTACAAAATTACAGGGAATTGTTTTTGACTTATTCTTCAATGTATCGTCTTCTGGCTCCTCATCATCACTATCTGAATCAGTTACGCAAAGCAGTTCAATTAAAATCGCGGGCAGTTTATTTTACAAGTGACGCTTTTTGAAAAAAATCTACACATGGTGCGCACCTGGCCGAACACAATTTGGTACACACCCCTTCGTTGTTCTTGGAATGCATTCTTCCAACAAGTTTTGAAACGGATAAATATTATTTCCTTGCGTTTTGTTAAATTATTATTTTTGCAGGGGGAAAAGAAGGGGGGATGATCGTGACCCGCGGATAATCGGGAGTTTACTGTATCTAATTTGAAGAAGTTTAATTTTCTATCAGTATGTTTTTTCCCTCTTAACATTTATTGTGTTAGAGAAAGATTTCGTCGTAATAGAATAACAATATTTTTTTAATTTATCTATATGTAATATACTCTTTTAGTGCTATATCTGAAAAAAAATAATTATTCATTATTTGCAAAATGGCCAAACAAGTAATAACAGTAATCTTATCGCTGTTTTCTATCCTTACTGCTAGGTTGCTCTTTCATAACTAGTAAATAGTTTGACAATAATAAGTACCCAGTAAACATTCAATATGGGTATACAGTTTGAAATTAACGCTTGCTAACTCCAACGCTAACTACTCAAATCACATGAAAAACATACTGATAAAATTTTTACATTTTGATTTGTAATTATACAATGAATATCTTAGCCAAACTAAATTACAATCACATTGAGTCAATCAAGAAAGAGTTTTCTTTTAGAAGTGTAGACCTGACTAATTTATTATATAATAAAGGTATTTAACTGATAGAAGTAAGATTTGATTAATAAAATGTATTTTAGTTAAATGTGTTTGATAATGAACAAAATAAAAGGTTATTTACCTTTTTTATGTAATATCTTGTTTTGGTATCTATGCTTTTTATCTTATAAATTTAGTTCAAATATATTTATTATTATTCATGCTTATTTTATTGAATTTAGGTTGAAGAATGTGTAGTGTGTTCTGATAAGAAAGCTTCAGTCCTTTTCAAGCCCTGTGGCCATATGTGTGCTTGTGATAGTATGTTTTGCCTTTATTATGGAAATTGTGATAAAATATTTTTCGGCATAATGCTTCTAACTTCATTATTTTAATGCATAATACAGATCTAGTTTATATTATATTCATAGCATTATTGTTTGTACACAGAAGCTACAGTAGAATAAATTTAATATTTTTTTTTCTGAAATAAGCTAAATTTGATTCTTGCTATCAAAAGATGCCTGACTGATATTTTTATGAGTGGAAGTGTAGAAATTTTTAAACTCTCTCTCTCTATATATATATATAAGCACTAGCTGTTATACCCGACGTTGCACTGGTAGAGGTGGAAAAATAATTTAACAGTCAATTTAACTATTTTCTTTCATTTTATTTACATAAGATATGAAGATTATCCAGTAATTTTCCATTTAATAACCCAACTTGGATATAGTAATGATTAATATTAATTTCAAAAATACCTTTGATAAGAAGCTCAAATTAAAAAGAAAACATATTTAAGTAAAAAATAATCAGTAAGAATTAAAAATGGAAAAACAGCTAAATCTTAAAAGGGTCTCAAACATTTATTTTAACGCAATTCAAGGGAGCTCTATAATAAATAAATTTTTTTTGACACTTTGTAGATATAAATACAATATAAGCAGTACAAATTTCTACCATAATTCAATACAAATGCTGAAAAATCTAAATCAATACAGATATGTACAATAATTGAATGAAAATAAATACAATAATAACGCTAGCAAATTTATACCCGTTCTTCGCACGGATTAAAAATTATCAAATCGTTCCAAATATGTGTACCATATAACCTGTTACACGATCATAAACTTATGTTGTTCCCGCTCGTTATAAAGTATAAAATCCCGTTTCATTGCCTTAAAATTCCAAAATGAAAAATACGCTATAAAATGCACTCATAAATGTCATCACAATTCCCTCATAAATACATAAAACCTTTTAGCTCATTTGGCGCGTTTTGGGAAATAATTTGGCAAGAAAATATATAGCTACAAACACACCCATTATACAGCTCTAACACAATGACCTTCGAACAACCGACCAGATTATAAATTATTTATAAAAGAAATTGCCCATTTGGCGAGTTTTAGTTAATAATTTGGCGAGTTTGGCAATGTATTTGGCGAAAAAATAAATACATAAGACACTAATATGCAGCTCTAGTGCGATGGCCTTTATTAACCATCATAGTTCAGTAATAGCTTAACTATACATTTATTGCTTAAATATGCATACATGCAGTCAACAGAAAAATCAATGAAAAAATCACATCAAATAAACCCACAATAAAATCCGGGAATGGAGACTGGCTGAAATACGTCACTTGAAACATGTCAATTATTTTTCAAATAATGAAATTAGTTGTTGTTGTTGTTGTGACTAATCCTCCTTGGTCTGACGAAGTCAGACCAAGTCCAAAAGATCGTTGACCCATGAAATTAGTTTCTGAAGGTAATGGCAACAGAATAAAATAAACATTTTCAATTTTAAATGTTTTCGTTAAAAGTTTTATTTAATTTTTTCAGCCGTTTGCATCAGGAAAGTAAAAAAAGATCGGATTTGAGCCAAAGTGGTGTAGTTTTTTCAGAAAATTCGAATAAAAACGTTCGAAAACGATAGAAGGAATGGTCTGATTCGAAAAATTCTTAGCCTATGTTTGTTCCGGAGATGAGATGAATTTTTGTGCCAAATTTCGTAACGATCTGTTGCGTGGTTTTTTAGATCTCGTGTCTTATACAAACAAACAAACGGAAGTTGGCTTTTATGTATATAGATTGTATAAAGAGGAACTTTAATATATTTTTCATCAGAAGTACTGAACAGTTTAAGTCATTAATGATAATTGGAAAAAAATTTTGCTAAGCGAAAATGACTTTTCGGCTTAAGTTTATTCAAATAAACTAAATATAATATGATGGAATACCATATTAAAGTTACATGAAAAATGAATTTAAAAAACTTAAAATTTATCGGTTTTATTAGAATGTGATGATGGTATTCACAAAGTAGCTGATAATGATTTAAATATAGTTATACTGTACTGCATTAGTATTACTTTCTTGCAAATGTGTATCATTTTCTATCTAAAAAAAATTATTACAAGATATCCTCTTTTTTATAAAATTTAGGTTGTGCTTCGTTGATGAAAAAGTGTGTGCAATGCAGAGCCCAAATTGATAAAGTGATTCCATTCATTGTATGCTGTGGTGGAACTGGTAAGCAATTTTTTTAACCATCGATACATTAAATAGCACAGTCGAACCGTTTAGTAATTAAACAAGAAGTTCATAAAGAACTAAAATAGCCTACTTTCCTGTTACTTAAATACTTACTGAAGTTCTAATCGGGAAAAAACTAGGTTCCTAACAGTAAATATCATCAACAACCGTTTCTACACTAGATTTATACACATTAGAAAAAAAAATCGAAACACAGCATCCAGCTATAATTTAAACTTCTAAAAGCCAAAATCAACTATTTTCCTTAATATTCTTTCGCAAATTAAGTTAATATTATTTATCGTCTGCTCGATTTATTTGTAGTTCGAAGAATAATTAAATATTTATTAATAACAAAAGTAATGAAACTACTCCAAACTGCATTAAAAAATAAGAAATGTAAATTAAAACTAAGCATAATTGCATGCAAAAGTATGCCTTGCCGCTTTCTTGGTAGGTAATTAATGAATAATCAAAGAATCAAATTGTGCTACATTTTATGACGTCATTCCAAACTGATACATGAAAATATTATTTTGCTTCAAATATGTTTAAATAAATAAAGTTTCTCATGCCATTGTTGATTTGGCAACAGTGATTTAAATGACTCAAAATTGAATTTCAATGCTAATTCAATGGGAAATTCGCCGAAAGATAGTAGATTTATGTCCGTCCGGATGTACAGACAGACGGACAAAAAGTATGAAAGTTGGGTATCTGAGGTCATAGCTTTCTAGCAAAAAAAGACTTTTTAAGATCCGATGGATAGAACCGATTTTGGAAAGGGGGTACGGACGGACGGACAGATAGACAGACAGACGAACAGACAGACAGATGGACATCAACCGCATTTCAATACCTACAGTGATTTAAATGACTCAAAATTGAATTCCAATGCTAATTCAATGGGAAATTCGCCGACAGATAGATTTATGTCCGTCCGGACGTACAGACAGACGGACAAAAAGTATGAAAGTTGGGTATCTGAGGTCATAGCTTTCTAACAAAAAAAGAATTTTTAAGATCCGATGGATAGAACCGATTTTGGAAGGGGGTTACGGACGGACAGACGGACATCGACCGCATGTCAATACCTACTTTTTAATTTTTTTAATTCTTTCGAATTAAAAAAAGAAAAGTAGGCTAAAACTAAATTGTTCAATGAAGTTATCAAAATATTTAGTATTTATTACAATGCTTACATTTTGTTTTATTTTTTTTATGTTAAAAGCTGCTTAAGTTAAGTGACTTTAACTGGAAATGTCAAACAACTAACAATACAAAATAAATATTGAATTTTTCTAGGGGTTGACGATGGCAAGCTTATCAATATCTATTTACAAACCAGGTTTTAACAAAAAAATACATTTAGTATTTTGGCATAGAAAAGGCTTGTCAGAGACATTGTTATATTTGCATGTACAATATTATCATTTAAATCTTTATTTTTATTTATTTTTAAATCCTTATTTATTTTTATCTTCAAATAAAAAAATTGTAACAAAAAAAATTTCAGTTTTTGACACAAAAAAAATAGGGTCCATTATTTTCTAAGGAAATTTATGAATTTGTTCTGACATCATAAGATCACTCTATTTTTGGTTTTATTAGACTATGATAAAAAAAAATAGTGCAATCAAATATTTGATATTGAAAGCAATAGAGTTCAGAGTTTTAACAAAAAATACTGTTGGATTTAGATGCTTACTTTCCATGCTGTACTATTAACAATTGAAGAGCTTAGTGGAAGAACATGCTAAGTGATATTTTTGAAAAAAATTGAGATTTTTGTGTCAATGAACATATTATTCCATCCTTTAAAGATAAAAAGTTTTCTTTTTTTTTCATAAAATTAAAGTTAAGTAAATTTTTGCCGTTTACAAGTACTGTTATTAACGGATTTAAGTGCAAACTAAAAACTTCAATACACATTTTCTCGTTTTCAACTTTTTGTAACTTAGCACATTCTTCCACTAAGCTTTTCGATTGTATTGACTTTAACTACAAATTTCAAACAAAGCAACATAATATGACATTTTTTCTAGTATTGACGATGGCAAGCTTATCCATTTTGCAAGCATCTTCTGCTCCAAGTCCTACTCCTGAAAGTGGTGTGGTAATGAACAATGGATACGTGCATAGTGAAGTCCAGAAACTACATCAACAGCTCCAAGATATAAGGGAACAGGTAATTTCTCAGGGACTGCAAAAAATAAATGGTTTTTGTTGTTTGAAAAGATATAAAGTTTTGTTTGCAATTTTTAAATATTAAGTTTGGAATAAGTGCTCTAATTTAAAGGTTCATTCAATAGTTTTCTTCATATTAGAAAACATAAAAATAGAATGCACTCTAATTAATTATTTTTATCTAAAATCTTTATAAAATATTTGTTTACATTTTTTGTAGTTTACTAACCAGTAATACTTATTATTTCTGAATAATGTTACTGCCTAACAGAAAATATTATATTTATTGTGCATAAATTTCATTAGCCTTAACTGTTTTAGGTACAACTTTAACACTTTCACTGCACAGGATTTTTGTTTCTGCGTAATATGTGATAGGAATATCATTATCGAATCCTTAGTTGTACGGCCGCCTGGGCCGTTTTAGAAGTAAAAGCGGTTGAGCTTTGATAACCCTCAACCGCTTTAAAGTTGCACCAAAGATTTTAAATTTTCTTATAGGTTTTGAGAATATTAATAATAATTAACTGATTTGATGTCTCTTACCGCGATAGCATGGTTGGTTAAGTGTTGGATTGACATGCCTTGTTGGTTGCGAGTTTGAGCCCTGTCAGTCGAAGACTCCCTGTGTCTGCTAATGGTGACTGCATGTTAAAGTCTGCTGTGGTCACATAGTCGTCCAACTCCCCATGAAAAAACAATACGCAGTGGCTATTTCACTGCCCAGTACTACAAGTGTCAAAACCAGAAAGGAAGGTTGCTTTGGTTTTGATGCCAAATGTAGGAATTGCCAAATGCGCTGAAATTGGGAAAATGAATGTATTGTTTTTCCGCTTGATTCACATTCTTGATTCGAAAAATATTTCTTTCTGGGTTTTTCTACATTATATTTTAAATATAAATACAATAATAAAATAATTATAAATATAATTTTTAAAGCGAGCTTAATTTGGTAATCGATTTAAATAGTACAGTGAAACACTTAGTTTTAAAGAAACGAAATATGATTGAATATTTTTGTAAGAGCGATTTGATATTTACCGGTGTTCTTGCAGTATTATGCTTGTGAACTGTGCAGATATTTAAATGGTTTAAAGCAAAAATTATTTATATATTTTTTAATGGAAAGTTGCATACCCTTCAGAGAGCATTGCAGCAGAAAAGGAAATCGGAATAATAAAATATATTAAAAGGTTTCTTTACTACTGTCTAGTGACATTTTCTTGCATTCATGGAAAAAAGGCAGCAGTATCTGAAAGCGAAGGCCAAAGACAAAATCAAATGTTTAAATAAAGATCAAAATTAAGCATTTTTGAAATTCAAACAAACTAGCGATAGATCGCCAATACCTCCTGCCTCGTTACCTGGTAAAACTTGTCCTGGATAGGTTCTGGGCAGGAACATAGCTTTAGCGGAATCATTACCTCCGGGGGTGGCATGCCAAGTCTAAAATCCTCTTCTTGGTCTCTGTCTCTAAACCTAGAAAATTCCATTTACGGTTTTGCCTTATTGTGTTGCTCTCAAATGAGGTAGTAAATGACTGGTCAAGAGAGTGTAGTAGTGGTGCTGCCCTTTACTCTGCCAAACAAAGTATAAAATGAACCCTTCATGGTCGTTGTTGCGGCCGGCACTTACCATCGCATCAATTCTGGAGTTGGGGTTGGTACAAAATGCTCATAGTGCCTTAGCTTGCACAATACCCTTCAAAGACGGAACAGAATATCTCTTTGAATATTTAAAATTTAAGTATTGCATGGAAAAGACTAGAAATATAATTAATATGTTTCTGAAGCCCTAATATGTTTTAACTTTTAAAAGCCTGCAAATTTTTCTGAAGCTGTGCTGTTATGATTCTTTTAGTATATATTATCTTTGTCTTATCAAATTTGGGTTGGTCTTTTGTCCATGAAATAAATAATTCTGTAATATATTTTATTTCAGACCATGTGCCCTGTTTGTCTGGATCGACTGAAGAATATGATATTCCTCTGTGGTCATGGAGCGTGCCAAATGTGTGGGGATCGCATGTCAGAATGCCCCATTTGCCGTAAATTGGTGGAAAAGAGAATTTTACTATACTAACTCATTAGCACAACACAATGCTATACAGTGGAACCTCGTAGAGCATCATAATGAGTCACAGTAACCGAATTTCATGTTAACTCATTAGCACAACCCAATGCTATAAAGTCGAACTTTGTGGAATTTGAAGGGAACATCAAAATTATTCACAATAACCCAATTACATGTTAACTTATTAGAACTATACATTGCTATACTGTCGAACCTCGTAGAACATCATAATAATTCACAATAACCGAATTTTATGTTGACTCATTAGCACAACCCAATGCTATACAGTCAAACTTTGTTTAATTTGAAGGAAACGTCTGAATAATTCACAATAACCGAATTTCATATTAACTCATTAGCACAACACAGTGCTATACATTCGAGCGTCATGGCAGTTGAAGGGAATGTCAAAATTATTCACAATAACCGAATTTCATGTCAACAATCTGGATATATTTGAATTCTAATCTGGGGGTTAAATATTTCAGAAAAACTATCATTTTTTATAATTATGTCAGAAACAATTTATGATGTTTAATTACAAGATAAATTGAAAATATATATTGTATGAAAATTTAAATTTTAAAGGAAGATAAAAACAAAACAATTTCTTTATTTTTCAAATATTCAGCACTGATTTTATTAAAAAATGTATATTAAATTAAAATCACAGCATTTTTAGTTAATGCTACGAAGGTTTTTGCTTAAAGTGATTTAATTAAGCCAATTGGTGTAGCATTAGTTCAAAGCTTTACAAAACAGGAAATGCTTTCAAATCACCTTCAGAAAAAATTTCATGTTAACAGGGTTCAACTGTAAAACAAACATTGTAATGTACAGACCGGGAAATGATTTCAGTTCACCTTAAGTAAAATTACCTATTAACAAAGGTTCAACTGTAAACCCACACTGTTATTGTTAACAAGTGCAGCTAGTCTGCTAATGTACATATATCTGTATCTAAGGACTACAAACAGTTTGTTGAATTTGTGCATTTGTTTTAAGAGATGTAAAATTTTGTACAACTTATGGTTTTCGGGAAAATCGAGAGTGATTGAGAAGTATAATGTGGAAAATATGCATAACTGTGTGTTTTATCCAAGATAAATTTTTGGATATAATGTGTAATTATTTTAGACGGATGTATTTTGATATGCATAGTTTTTAAGCTCAGTCGTTTTGCTTTGTTATATCAGGAATAATTAGGAATTGTTTTAGTTTGATAATTGTGTTTCAATGTTAAGCCTATAACTGAATTGCTATTATTATTTTTTTGTTTGCAACTATTTTTTGTTTGCAACAGTCCTTTCTTTAGGTATTGAATTCAACGAAAACTTTTTTAAACTTTTCCTACAGCAAATTATATCTTGTGCTATAACAAATAACACCTTACATGGAAAAGTGATTGATCAAATAGACAATCATGTTATAAAATAAACGAATCGGGAATTTTTACCCCAAGTTTTGTATTGATTAATTTAGAATTACACTGATCAATGATTAAAAAAATTTGCATGTTTTAATCATTTTTATGATAAGTTTTGTTTATGTCATTTTCCATGTATAGGGGTATAATATGTGTACATATTATTTATTATGTAATATTATATTTTAATTAAAAAAATATATTTAAAAAAACTCGTTTATAGACCGGTATATAATTTGTAGTTTGTTTAGTTTTGTGAATTTTATGTTTTGAAATTGTTTTTATTTTTACCTTTTAAAAAAAGGTTTTGTTTCTAAACATTTTATCTGTTTACTGCTGTGCTCTTTGTGATTAAAAATAGTTCATATTATACATTAAAAGTGGTAGATGTAATTAAAAAAAATATATTGAGTTTGCAATTTTTAGAATAATTTATTTAATGTTCATTTTTTTCCTGTGGTTACAAAATTTTCTCTTTATATTATAATATTGGGCTTGTTAAGAAGAATTTGGACTATTTCCACAAAACAAATTTTTAAAAATATTCATTCAGCAATTTGGGATTTATATATGCCTATTGTATAGACTAATATGCAGTTTATGTTACAATAATGAAACTTTTTTGTTTTTTAGAAGTTATTTTTTAATTTTCAAAATTTCATATTACTTTTTTTACAAAATTGCAATGTCTGCTTTTGACTTAAAAAAATATACGAAAAAATCGTAAAGTAGGACCTATAAGAGAAATTCTATAAAAAAAAATGTATGGGTAAATAACTGTTTGATAAGAAATAAATACTTGAAATTTAAAACAAACATGTAAAATTTACCCTATACATTAGTTATTACTGTTGTTAAAATAATTGTTTAACTTGAATAAAACAAGTTGTTGAACTAAATGAAGTATTTTATAATGGTTCTTTTGATGTATATAAACTTTTTAACAATGTTGAGTAACTGTCTCTCAGGCACAAATGTAAGTACCATCATCCTTAAGGACGTGTCAAATATTATAGCATGAATAAATCTCATTTTGATTACAAGTGTTTTTTATGTAAATTTTTAAATGTGATTTTTGGTTTATAATAAATTTCACTTTTTAAAATGGTGTCAATAATTTCAACCAAAAAAAAAAATTCAGTTTTCTTTTTTTGTATTCTGAGATTTTTATAATGTAAATATTTAAAACAAAGAAGTCTAAAGGAAGTGTTTAGAATTTTAAATTTATTTCATGTTAGATATAAAAAGTTGAGAGTGCTCTATTTCGAATTTCACTTTAACTCGACGACAAAACTAATCCAACTAACCTGGCATGGTTATTAGAATTTTTCCTTGGGGTTCGACGCTAACAGCGCTAACTGTATAGAACTTAAAGGATTAAAAACAATGTTAAAAATGAGATGATACATTTGAAGATCAACCAATAAGTGACTATTCTTAACTTTTACATAACAATATCCACATATTTCATTTATGATATTATGGTATACTGGGAAAGATATTTTTGATATCATTTAAAAGACGTTCTCGCCTCATACTATAATGATTACAACAATATCCGAAATATTAGTCCTAAACACTGGAATAACATCTTGCGACCTGGGGTACCTATTCGGGGACATTTTTTAAAACCTTCCACAAACAATTAACATGTTAATTAGTTTCGAAATTGACCTGGTCCGATAAAAGAAGATCCGAAAATCAATTCTCGCTTTTATCACTCATTTTTATATAAAAAAAAAATGAAGTTGAACGAGGGTCAATACGATATAACAGTTTCTTAAAAATATAACTTTAAACTAGTTCTTTCTTTAAATTTTTTAAAAAGGTCTTTTAGTTGTTAATTTTAAAAGCATTTTGCATTAAAAACAATGTTAAAATAAACTATTCACTACAAATAAGTGATACAGATTTTTTTGACATTTATAGCACAAAAAATGAGAGCTCAAGAAGTGTCTCTCAGTAACTATTAAACATTTTTTTTTTTTAAAATTACTTTGCAAAACATTTTTTGAGTATATATTTGTATGAAAAGTATGTTTAGATGAAGAATATACGTGTAGGATTTTGCTGAGATATTAGGAGGATAAACTTATGAACTTTTTTTTGTCTTCAATAACTTCATTTTCAATGGTGAACATATTTATTACAATGTAGTAATTTCAGCTGTCTCCTTATCAACCTTTTTCTTAGAGTTTAAAACCAACAATTTTCTCCAATTTATCCCTGCAATTTTTTGACATTGAAATTACGTTCACAAACTGCATGTTTTTCAAAACACTTTCTTAAATAAAAAGCACAGTTAATAACCCTTACAAAGTTTTACCTTCTTAATCTTCTTATAATCGGCTTTATGTAGTTCTAGTGCGACGATAATTCAACTTAATTCTATGGTGTGGTTCGACTGACTCCGCCAAATCAGAACCGTCAACCCGTACTTAATCAAAACAACCAAACAAATCCAAATTATATCACCACTGGAACACCAACAGAGATAGGAGGAAATGCAGGATTGAAATCTGGCAGGAAGTGCGTCACCTGAAACAAACAAATTTAGGCACTATTCTAGCTTTTAAGCCACTGGTGTCCCGTTAGTTTTATAATTTTTTTGCCAAAATAAACACTACTACTTCTTCTCGTTCTAGGTAGGAAGGAAAACTGTCAAAATGTGTTTTGTGTTTGAGAGTTTGAGATGCGCGATATAGGAGATGAGAATGAATGATAAGTTTCAATAAAAATTCTTATTTGTTCTTGTTTATGTTTGAAATATTTAATTAAGTAATGTTATTTAACTATGGTAATCCACAAAAGTGAACTTATGTTTGTTATTCTGCTCCTTAGAAACTACGATATATGCGTAAGTATTTGTTTAAGATATTTAGTAAATTATAGGCAATGTGAGTGGAAATGTATTTATTTAATAACGAAAATGATTTCCTCTTATTAAATATTAGATCGAATGTTAATAATCGAAGAAAAAACACAAAATAAATATGCCGAATTGCTGATTGTATGTAGCATAACGGTATATATATCCTCCTACGAGTTACCGGCATGCCAATAAAAAGAACTTATTTTTATTTTCCGTTTTTGTCTTTGCTGATTGAGTTTTTGTTAGTTAAAATAATAGATTCCCTAGGAATAAATTCCTATTAGTAAAAATTATTTATAAATCTATTAGAATTCAGTGTTCAATGTAGTCAGATGAGCTAGAGATTTATAGTTATCCTTAGAAATGTTTTTTTTCCTCCCTGGGATTCCCTAATGCAGGGTTCCAACCGTGTACGCGTACCATGGTGGTACTGGAACTTTCAGGTGTACGCGAGTGATGTGAGCAACACTTTACGAGTTACTTGTGTGAGAGTGGATTTCAGAACTCTTGTACATAAAAATAAACATAGAAGCAGAATAGTGTTGAGAGGACTTAAGATTGAAAATAAGTTCATTACTCCTAACGTTGATATTTTAATCACAGGCAATCAACAAGTTCGTCCTAAAGACGATAAAGTAATTTGTATGATGATTAGTTTTTATGCTGAGCTTGTACTATTTTTATTTGTATGTTTAGACCTCTATAGGTAATAAATAAATTGTAAATGAAACCATTTAATCTTTTATTTCGCTTTCTAAAAAGCATATGTTATAAATAAACAAATATCTAACCATTAAATATGAAGTTTTCTCAGAAATTTAATTCAAAAAGCCTTTGAACACTTTTAGAAGAGTAAATATTATACGTTTATTAAAATATTTAGGTCTGGTGGTACGCCAAAATTTCTCAAAAGTCAATTGGTACGCAGGTGCAAAAAGGTTGGGAACCCCTGCCCTAATGCATTTAAATATTTATTGACTTTTCAATACAAAAACTTTTGAAATTCGGTTTACTCTAGTTCAGAAGCTAATTTGTAACAGATTTGGAATTTTATATTTAAAAAGTTATTTATTGCTAGTTGTTTATAATGCATTTCCATATTCTAAAATGGTAAATAATGGCCCATATGTTTTAATGCTACAAAAATATGGTGTCTTAAACAATATTGTGTATAAAAGCAAATAACTATTTAATAAACAATTATAATATCACTATCTTTTTAAACCCAAGCTTTTGTTTACTATGATGTGTATTTTAATCACATTTTCATGTACTTTTTACTTTCAAGTGGAAATTTACACTGTTATATTTATGACAACTATTCTCTCTCTCTCTTTTTTCGGAAGGGGGGGGGGGGGTGACATACATTAGTATTAAATTTTTTTTTAATAAATTGAAATACCCAGCTTTCTGCAAGAACTTTTATTTTGTAATTTTCATAGTTTCATAGTAATTAATTTTTACACTCAGTTTAAAACATTACCACTACCACTATTTTTTTACCATAAAACTTCCATAAGCTAAACTTTTGTGAGATTACGACCACACCAATTTTTTTTTATGCAATAGGATGAGCAATATTATCTGGCAGCATTTTACACCTAAATCATCCCGATTGAGGATAATGTAAATTAGATTATTTTAAATATTGCAAATCAACAAAAATATGTGTACCTAAAGATTTACACCTAAATCATCCCGATTGAGGATAATGTAAATAGATTATTTTTTAAATATTGCAAAATTCAACAAAAAATATGTGTATCCTAAAAGAAAATTAAAATAACTCTATAATATTTCTTTTCAAGTGAAAAACCTAATGAAGTTTATTGCAGGCATAATTTAAATGTAAAATAATCTATCATTCAAAAGATATTTAAAAAGTTTTTGCAGAGCAAACCATCCATAAGTTAAATAAAAGATAAAATAAGTGTAAAGCGATGATTTTAGAAGTGCTTGTTGTTTTGGAAGAAGTTTTTTAAATTGTTGTGGTTTTATTTCGTGTAAAGCAAAAATCTTTGATGTAACATTAAAAAACAAGTAGGTTTGTAACAGAATCTGTCACTTAACCCGCTTCCACACAACAGTTGTGTTAAACAGGTAAAAAGGCGACAAACACAGCATTAATATTCTATATTAAACATTTACATGCTAAATTTGGCTAGTTTCATTTATTTTATTTCGAAAATTCAATAATTATTTTATTACTTATCGTTTGCAAAAATTTTTATATTTCAAAGAATGAATATGTAATATTCCTCGCTTTTAAATAGAATTAAAACATTTCATATCAACATACAAAGAATCTCGTAGTGAAATATATTTGACGTCATTTCAAACTGATCGATGTCGCAAAAATAAATTTATTTTAATTTATTGTCTAAAAGAATTAAAGTTTCTTGAGCGATTGTTGTGAATGGCAAGGGTGATTAAATTCTAATAAAAAGGCCTTCCTATGCTTTTTAAATGAGCATTCAATTTTGCAGTTTTTTAAATAATTGAAGTACTTCAAATTCTTTTCTGAAATTTTCAATGTATTCTAATTTCGATGCGCTGAATTTTTTGACGTATCACACTTGTCGGTAGCATTTGTAGTTTGGACTATGAAAGTGGGTGACAAACAGACGGACTGAACGATTATAATACCTTCCACTTTTTACGTTTTAACATAGTGTGGAAGCTAAAAAGCAAAGTGCCACATTTTTTTTAAAGTTAGGGAAAAGGCTGGTTGCCAATGGATAATCTAGTACTACTATCAGAAAATCATAATTGTTTCGCTTTTTTTGTTTAGTGATTGATTTCTATTAGTATAAATGTGTCTAAAAATCACAGATCGGAAAGTTACTTTTTAAAAATAACTCAGTTACAATTACTTAATTACAAGAGTAACTCTGTTACAGTTACATAATACGAAAAGTAACTAATTACAGTTACTTTTTGAAATTTCAAGTTATAAAAAAAATTGCAATTTAACCATCTTACCGTTTTTCAAAGAGAACCAAGATTAAAAAAATAACGACAATCAGAAAAAAGCTAATAATGAAATTTCAACGTTGTTAAAAGTTACATTTTAAATAGTTCAGTTTAAGACGAACACCCAACTACCAAATAGATCTGCGTGAGAAGTAACAGAGAAGTAATGGAATTTTTCCTTACTTTGTTACCGCTAAAAGTAACTAAGTTACAGTTACTTTCTGAAAAATCTAACTGCGTTACCAAAAAAACCTAACTGTTACAAGTAACACATAACTCCAATCTCTGCTAAAAATTGTAAAAAGCTTTAAAAGAAGGCGATTTCAATCATATAAAACTTAAGATATAAGAGTATGGGGTTTCATTAAAAAAACTGTATTTCTAAATTAATATATTAATAGTCAATATATAATAGTCAATTTGCAATTGATGTTCAATTTATAAATTAAACCTTACTGTACTCTTGTCGAAATGTATGCTGATATTCCCCTGTTCAGTGTAGATAAATCCAGGGCTGTATTCCTAAGTAGACTGCAGCCTAGAGTAATAAATGTTCAGTTGCTACAGTTTGGTTAGCCTGATCAATATGTTTCTTTGACTAGATTTTCAATTAAGTAATCATCAATAAAATTGCATAAATCATATTTTATTTATGGTTTTTGTTTAGAAAAACTACATATATCTAATAAAACGGAGGTCTATTTGGGTAATTTTGATAAATAGATAGTAATAAGTATGTCGGGTCTCCTTGACTTTGGTGATTCATATCATTCACATATTATAATGAAGAATTAATGAAAGTCGTATAATAAAACATCCATCAAGCATATTAGACGGTCAGTTGTATAGTTTTGTTTTTTCAATGATCTGAAATATTAAAGTGAAATATGTCATGAAGAAAATATATAAGAGAAGGAATGACGGTTTTATTGAAAAATTCGTTATTTTTACTATAGACAAACAAAAAAACTAACTTCCACCCAAATTCATCTTATTGTAATAATACATTTCAAAAATGTGTTGCCACAAATCAATCTTTTTGAACTAAAATTTATAATCACGCACTTCGCAATTTACTGGAAATTCTAATTATTAATATAAATTAAATTCTTTCCAATTTCACCCTTTGTGTTTTTACTTATTTTTAATTTGTTTTTTCGTAAGTACAAAACGATACTTTTGAAATGTTTGGTTCCAGCGAGACCATAAGATCGACTTTATAAAAAAATCAGGTCTTTCGAATAAAAGACCATCTAAATTTCCAGTTCCATTCTGCTTATTTGACACCTTTCCCATACCTCAACGTTTTATTGTTAATAATAAATAAAATAAATAGATAGAGATAAAAGAAATATTTCAGACAGGCAAACAGATAGATACAGTCACACATTAATAGTATAAATGCCTATTTCTTCTGTAAAATCTTAAAAACACCTTTTGTTATTTATCCCCTAATTGATTTCTATTTTAACCTTAAAAAGCTTCTGTTGTAATTATTTACTTAACTTATGACTTTTATGATTATGAAAATCATTGTCTTATCACCTGCCCAAAGGTCTTCACGATATGAGCATTAGAAAACGTGCATTACATTACCTTGTATCCGAATTTAAAACGACTTTTGCTTCGACGCAATTGTCGATGTTGTAATAGTGCCAGGATGCTACTGAAGTTATTGTGTAATTAACTTAGACAAAAGAAAAAATATCTTTTTAAACTGTCGTGCCTACAAAAACAAAGATATCGTCTTTTGACCGCAATTACGAGGCCTTTGTTAGCAACTTCCGTGTACCTATAGTGCGGCGTTAATTCAACCAAATTAAAAAGAAATTGAAAAGGAAAAAAATCAGATTTTTCATAAATATACTGGGCTTGTTTTAAATTTTTCAATCATATCAAAAAGGTGTTTTAACGCACCTTTTGCCATGAAGTGATTCAGGCTATGTCTATACTGTATAAGGATACGGAAGGAATATACTGTATATGGATTGATATAAGTTTAGGATTCGAAGAATATAATTCTCGTATCGAACCGGATTTTTTTTACTCTGAAATGTTTACGTTTTCTTGGGAAAAAATTCTTTCAAATATAATTTTTTTCCAGTATCCCAGAATATTAATTGGGGTTACCTTTTTTTTATTTTATTTCCGTTACAAACTTACTTGCTTATTATTATTATAGATATAGTTTGGGCTATGCACCAAATAGTGTGCAATATATAGTGTATTTAATTGTAGTTTTATATTGATTGATTCAGCTTTGATTTGCAAAAAGATTAATTTATACCAAAGGGCAAAACCTTTTATACTGTATCAGTATTCTTTTCCTTATATTTGTGCATGTCTCAGTCTTAAACAGAATTTAAATTATAGCCCTCGTGCAGCTAATTCAAACTAAACTAAACAGAATTAATTGAAAAGTAGTACCTATAAAATTTTTAAGACCCGATTTTCCATAAGGCACACGTTAGGCCTCAGTATATATATATTTAATTAATAAATTTGCAATTTTGTATTTTTGGATGCAAAAAAAATAGTTGCGGCTATATAGTCTGTGCTATCCCTAGATCAGATTTAATTAAACACTAAAATACTGCCTTGGCGGCAGGCAATATAAAAAAAATGCATTTATAAAAATTACTTGGAACTTTTTTTGTTCTGAGACACCCATTCTTTACTATCGACATTTTATGCAATCACTGAGTGCTTCAACACAAAAACGATCAGCCTTTTTTTTATATATAGATACTGTCAATGACCTTTCCACAGTACAAAATCTATTTTTTTACTAAAGCTTTCATTCCTTTTGAATTATTAGAACCGTATATTTCAACTAAAACGTTGCGTGTCCACGTCCAGAACGACAGATCCAAATCAGGTTAGGTTGCGTCACTAAAGGGGCTTCCCGAGCTAAAAAGAAGCCCAGCTGTTGTGGTCATGTGACCATTTAAAATCGATATATGCTATCTGGCTGGGCCTTGCAGACGTCATTGCGAAGGTCCCGCCACTGGCCTACCCCTGCGTAAACAGGACATTGTAATAATTACTTTTGTATGCAAATTTGTTTGCACTGTTTTTGACAATGTCGGAACGTAAACCTTTTTTTCTTTCTTCCATTAAAAGGGTTTTTTAATGGATACTGTACACAAAAATGAAATCTTTTAAAAGCTTATTTTGTTAAGTAACTCTTCGTAAATAATGATGCAATGTTTTATCTTAATTGGAAAATTGGTTCTGAAGCATTTTATTGGTTATCTCTTAACCTTGACTCAAAAACGAAAACTTTTGACTTCAAATGTTCTCTATTTCAATCACGGGTTTATTAGAGTCAAGTATGGATTTAAATTTTAAGATGAGGGGTGCTACGATGGTATATTTTACTTCAAAACTGATCCTTCATGCATGTTTGTATAAAATCAATCATTGAAATGCACTGCTTATACTAATAAATTTATACAACATTATTACACATATTAAGGACTCTATTAAAATAGTTCATCAATGCTACATCCTGAAACAAGACACTTTTAATTTTGTTCAGACTTGTTGTAATATACAATTTGGCTGAATATTTGTCAGCATGCGATTCTAAAGCTAGCGTGTTTACTTTTATAACTCCTTAAAATCCACCTGATCTGAGACCCAAGAGGACTCTAGTTAATCTACCGAACGAAGCCAATTGCAGTCTTAGTTTTCTCTAACTGGTAAATTAACCCGTTAGGATATTGTTCCCTTATCCGTCGGCCTACAATAGGGATGCAACGTTTATGTTATATTTAAGGAACTGTTATAAGTTAATCATCTTGTTTCAAATTTATTAACTGTACTTTTATCACGTTTTGCCCTCAATAACAAAATTTTCTTCAAAAAGAGTTGATTGGCTTAAAACCTTCGAAAGTTATAACTTAAAAAAATTTAATAGGGTTCCATGAAGTAGAACGCTTTCTTATTTACATAAACTGGAGAATAATAATTTTACAAAAGAAAAAGATACTGATTTTTGAATAATATTTTTTTTCTTATATTCCACACACTTGTAAGAAAATACACTTAATAATAAGCTTAAGTTTCCTAAGGTAACAATCGCTATATACCGTCACACTAGCATTACTTCACAGAAATATTAACTGATTTATAGTAATTTTTCCAAAGCAGCGTGACGGACGCCATGCTTAGAAAACCTAGGCTTAAGACGTGTGCTTTCTAGTGTCATGTAAGGAACTTCATTTTTTTTGTGTATGTAATTAAAGAACTTATATAAGAGAATACGGTGTTTCTTTTTTGAACATCATTTACCTTATGAAGGTTTCGGTATTTGAGCTCTCCTAATCATCTCCCGGTTCGTTGCATAGATGACAAAAGGCCTCGTCACCCGTGACCGATTCCGTTTTTGAATGTTCTGATCCTTTACAAAAAAAGCCTCTTTGTTACACCCTTTGGAAATAGGCTGCTAATTCACAGCCATCTCCTATGCAGAAAGGAGTCATGTCTATAGGAAAGTTACCCACCACGCTTTTTCTTTCAACATTCAAGGGAAAGTTAAAGCTTGTATGGAAATTTTCCTGTTTATATAACCCCCTTTTTTATTTGACTATTCATTTAAAAGAGGATAATGCAGAGGATACTTTGTGCCGGAACATCACCTTTCATGTTAGACAGAAAAGAGGTGATGAGATGAATTTACCTGAGAGCCATAATGGTATATGTTTAAATGTTAATTCAATGGAAGATATACCACTATGGCTCTCACGCACGGTTATGTTGATTCACAGGTTTTTGTAAAAGAAATCAATGGAATTCCCATTGATGTGTTGCTATCGTTCATTGAGTTTTGTGGTGGTGTCAAAACTGAGGATGGGTCGTCATTGAACATGTTGTTAAGGTACATTGTTAGTTTATTATTTTATTACATATTTTTTTTAAAGATTTTTTTCTTCTTATGGTTTTTATTCTTAATTGTTTTCTTATGAACACTATAGCATTATTCTTAATTGTTTTCTTATGAACACTATAAGCAGGGAAAGCTTTTGTTGACAGTGCACAGTTGGTTCTCATATTTTTTTTTACTTTCAACGTAACAACACATTTTTTTTGTCTTTGTAATAAAAAAAAATTATTGCGTCCCTTTATTTTCAATTTAAAATTATTGATTATAAATTTTTTTTAGAAAGTTGAAGGAAGCCATTAACTTATGAATAAATTTTGTATCATTAAGGCAATACAATATTAATATATTTTTCGGAAACAAAATTCTCTTCTCAAGGTTTCGGTACATTTAAATTTTACTTTTACGTCAATTCTCGCAGTAATTGAAAAAAAGTGTTAATTTTAAGAAATTCCTGTGTATTAGATTATTGCAGAAATTTGTTGAAATACGCAAAAGGATTAATTGTAAAATAAGATAATCATAATATATCATTAATCCTTTTATTTGTGACTCCATACTTTCTCCAATTGACATCTGGAAAAACATTGATTTAGTTCCCAAGTTATTTTAAGTTTCTTCTTCCTTGTGGTTCATATCTTGCATTATATTCATGTTCCCTCGAAAATCGGCTAAAAGAGCTTTAAGCCGATTCCAAGATTTTTCTTATCCGAAATAAGAAAAATATTTCTATATCCGAAATTTCTCTTGCGTTTTCAAGCATATTTTCCTCTTCTCATTCCACATTTAGCTTTTACAGTTTACTTGAAAGCCGGTGGATAGGTCTTTTTTCCCACCGTCTTTTTAAAAAATTAGCTTCCGTTTCCTTCCCTCTGAATGTCAAAGGTATATCTTGTAAATCGTTCTCACAAGTTGCTTTTGAGAAAGAAGTTCGTTAAAAAAAAAACTTCTGGAAGCTAACGGAATTATGTGTTGTGGTAGAGGTTCGGCTTACGACTTAACGACCGTAGATTGCAGTTTCATGGCAGAATTACAGATTTTTAAGATAAATGAAATCCAACTCATTTACTTAAATATTATTCATTTTCAATCAATACATATCTTAGTATAAATCTTTTTTATTTACTAAACTAAGTCTTCTAACTAAGTAATTAGATTTAATTAATAACATTTGGTGGATATTTTCTGTGTCAAGACATCTGAAATCCTTAAGAAGCATATATTTGTAAAATAATTCATTCTTAAGGGGGGGGGGGGGGGTAAAGGAGGAAATCAAAAAGTAAACTTTTAAAGTCAGTTTTTAAAATGTATAGAAAAGATGAAAATAGTTTCATCATTTGATTAGTTTTTAAATGGTTTGTTAATTATCATATTTTGTGAAACATTATGATACATGGAAAAACTGAGTGATCTAAAAATCATTTGCTTTGAGATATTCTTGAAATTTATTAAATGCATTCCAAAAGTTCATTTATAAAGACACAAACCTCTTCTCATAATGGAAGGATAGGACATTTTTTTTGTTAATGATTTTTTTTCAATCCTGTCAGCTCTTTAGAGCCATTGTTCGGAGTCACACTCCAGAGACTACAATATTAAGGTGGCCTGGTTCTTATCAAAATATGATGAACCGATTGTTCGTCCGCGATTAATGCTTTTGGCTCTGGTGTCATAGCAGTTGTGTCTTTGGAGTTCCGCCAAATTGTTTTTACATCTTCTTGAATGAGAATTGTCACCGTTAAGTGGGTGCATGATTTCTGGACGATCTGTCTTCTTTCTTGGAGTTTTTAGTTATGTTCTAACTTTAAATAGAACGAAAACTGTAGAGTAGAATTATCTGTTTTTGGGGATTGCTTGCAGTGGATAATGTGGAATTATTTTTTATTTTCCATGCATTTGTAATGGATTTTAAATAGTTAAAATGAGATCGAGTTTTAGTTATGTCCTTACTTTAAATTGAAAAAATAATCACCAGAGTAGAAATATCTGTTTTTGGTATTGCTTTTAGATGAATAATAGTGGAGTTATTATCCATTGGCATTTCATAGTTTATTGTGGTTAAATTAAGAATGAATGAGATATTGTACTTGTAATGCATCTTGTTTCTATGAACCATCTAACATCTATATTTATCATTTCATTGAAAAATACAGTACTAATTTTCTTTACGTGTTTCACGATTATCTAGTTGAGTTCTGTCACAGAATATATTTTTTTATTCTATAAATTTTTTTATTGCATCGGAAGAAACGAAAAGTTCTGAAGGAGCCGAAGAACTAGAATATCCTCTACTTTCGTTATTTTAATACTAAAGTTCTTATAGTACAGTACGAAAACAAGGTTTAAAAGAGAGGTGTCTGATCCTATACCTTTGTAACAAAACAAGAATTTAAAAAATTGGATTGTTAGAAGAAAAATTACAACAGACCGTCTTATAAAGGACACATGTACAGACGAACGAAAAAGCGTACAGACGGACAAAAAGTACAAAAGATAGATCTCTCATGTCTTACCTTTTTAACAAAACAAAAAAAAATTTAAATCTTTCGGATATAACCGAATTTGAAAGGGGTTGCAGAAGGACATCTCCACGATGTCAATGCCTTTTTTTCTGTTTTGAGTTATTTTAAAAAGGTGAGGTGGGGGTTTTGGAATTAATAAATTGATGACACTCAATACTTGCAACTCAATATGTGCAACAAGTTAACTAAAATGCACTTATATTAATAAGTTTATTTATACCTAATTATATTTTAAAAAACAATAGTGGTTAGGTATGTAGTTTTTTTAGTTGTAAATTAGCCTATATTTATAAGAACATTCCGCTTAAGGAGTATAATGTACTTTTTATATCATTTAAAAAACATGCGAGTTACAAAAAGAAAATCCTCAGCTGTACCACACATGATTTTTTTTATGTCCAATTTTACCCTTTGATATACACTACTATTATACCGTTAGTTAATAAAAATTCCAATACCATACTTGTATTTAATGTTAATTTAGGTGCATTCCTAAGCAACTAAATAATTACCGTATTCCTTTTCTGTTTGTTAGTTACATGCAGGTTTGAATTTAAGTTGGGTTTTTATGACTTAAAAGTCATTAGCTTGGCATACAGCCATGTGAAACGTTTTTAATACGGTTTGTAGCGTAATATGTGTATGTGTAAAATATTTGTAACTAGGTTAACTTACGCACTTGGGGTTATTTATGTCGTTTATAAACTATTACTCAAATTTATTTTTGATTCTGCATTTTTTTTTATATTTAATAATATTTTCACCTTAATTTCTTAACGTTTATTGCATTAATTTGTGATCACTTCATTTTTATTTCATTGATGGGCATTCCAAAGCAATAACTTTTAATTCAATTTTAATAAATAAAAATATAATAGTAATAAACTTACCTAAATTAACAACATTTTGCAGGGATACTTGGTGCATTAAGCAAATTATTGGTGTCCCTTTAATAAGTAAGAACTTGGCATAAGTAGATAGCAGTTAATAAAAATATAAATAAATAACAATTTCATTCCTCTCATGTGTGAAAAATATATTATACTAGCTTTATAAACACGGCGTTGCACGGGTGTACCCTTACCCTTACTAACGGTTATTGTTTTTTTATGTAATCTTTTACTTTATGCCAATCGATCACCTCTCCCCTGGTCAACACTCCATCAGTATATTCTAAATTCCTCCCATTCTAATATCAGCATTAATTTTTAAAAGAAGTCCGATTGTATCCAGGCCCTTCTACACTCTTAAAACAAACGAGTGGTTTTAACTCAGTCTGAGTTAATTTCCACTCCTTTCCGGTGCCGAAAATGCACTTCCCCTATAGGAGTGGATTTCACTCTTTTGTTTTAAGAGTGTAGGAGTACAGGAGGAGTATTATGTACTTAAAATTCGTAAAGTAAATATATTGTGTGTTACTATTAAATATTTGTAAAAAAAATCTTTGTTTTGTTCCCAACTACTTTAAGTTTTACACCTTAAACTTAATTTTTATCTTATGTGGGTTTTTTTTAAAACTTAGTTTAACATATTTAATAGCATTGTAAGACCTTCAATTCTTCATCATTTAAAAATCGGAAACAAATCATATTTAGATGCCAAAAGGCGTTAAAAAGGTTTGATATTTATTCATATAATTGAACATGGATTTTTTTCTCATATAAACTGACAAGAAATGAAAATCATTTGTAGAATTTTAGTTAGAAAGCAAAATCTTACTTAAGAACAGGGCATATATAATTTTATAATAAAATGTTCTTCATAAACAATACCACCATTGAAATTAGTAAAAGAATTTGTAATTGAGTGAATTATTAAAACATAAAAAACCGTTAGTTTGATTAGAACTAAAAGGAACTATTTTCTTTATGATAATGGCAATATTTTTTTAACTCTAGTATTAACATAGATATCATAGTTTAAAGTATTAGATTGGCAGATCACGTGACCTCCAATGCTAACAACGGGACGCGCATGGAGGCCAAATAAGAGGGCGAAATGGCCAGTGTTGCTGCCACTTTAAGGAGAAAAATACTACGAAAAAATACCATTTAATTCTAAAATTACAAAAAAATACTAGAAAAGGATTTAAAGTCACTAAAAAGATTCCAAAATGCAGCTAGTATTTTTACGATATTTTTTTGTAATTTTAGAATTAAATGGTATTTTTTCGTAATATTTTTCTCCTTAAAGTGGCAGCAACACTGGCCATTTTGCGCTCTTATTTGGCCTCCGTGCGCGTCCCGTCGTCAGCATTGGAGGTCACGTGATCTGCCAATCTAATACTTTAACTATGATATCTATGAGTATTAAAGATTATTGTTATTTTTTTTACAGATTTGAGATTATAACATGGGAAATCTTTTGAGGCTCCTCTCTCGAGATGATAACCCAAAATACGACGTTTTTGTTGATTTTGAAAGTAAGAACTTTAATAAAATAGTTAATGTAATTTTTTTTAAAGTATAATGAAATTATACTATCTTATGGGAAAGAGTATAAAAATTTGAGAAATCAAATATTTAATCTATAAAAAATAAAGTTAACTTATAGCAAAAAGGTTTCTAACTGTTTTTTGGTTAACTGTTCAAAAAATAATTTTTAATATATAAAAAAAAAATTATAGAAGTTTGAATTAAAGTAAATCTTATTGTTTTTTATTTGTTAGTGTATTTTAGAAATGCATACTTTTCCATTTCTAATTCGATTTTATGTATTTCAATTTATGGTATAAATTAAAGTATAAAGCCTTAGGTCAGAATTAACAAAATAAAGAATTTTCTTTTATGCAAATTTATTACAATATAATTCCTACCTCGAATTGAATGTATGCAACTGATCTTTCAAATTAGACAAAATTGTTTTTAATAGTACCTACTTTTCCAAAAATAAATATTATATAACATTTTTTTCTTTTGCAAATAAATATTTCATGCTATATATTAAATATTTAATGCTTAACTGCTGTTTCAAAGTAGCTTGTATTTTATCAAATAGATGCTCAACCTACAGATTTAGAACGGGAATCTTATGAAATTGTAGATGAAGTTTTACAGTATTCAAAGGATATCTTACAAGAACTACAAACATATAAAGGAGCTGTAAATGAAATAAGAGAAGTAATATTAGTATTTTATTGAAAAATCTACTTTCATTCAAATTTAATTTGAAAAAGAAGTTTAACTATTTATCTGACTTTATCTGAAACATAGTTACTTTTTGTTAATGTTAAACTCAAATTAAATCAAGATTTACAATTTCTTTTATTGTACTACTACTTTATGAACTTAAATAACAACTTTTTTTGCAATTATGTGAGCAATTTTTATGTTCAAGATCATTTATTTTTTTAATTTAATTATTTTTTCCAGGCTATAACAAACCCTCGCAATGATTTGTACCAAACCCGAGCTTGGGAAGCAGTTCTACCATTAGTTTCAAAATTAAAAAGATTTTATGAATT
Source organism: Oedothorax gibbosus (assembly GCA_019343175.1). Taxonomy (NCBI): domain Eukaryota; kingdom Metazoa; phylum Arthropoda; class Arachnida; order Araneae; family Linyphiidae; genus Oedothorax; species Oedothorax gibbosus. The sequence continues at coordinate 492,022 of JAFNEN010000280.1, forward strand.
CTCTCAGCAGATTGGTGAGATTCTTTGATTACAACATTCTCCCTCCTAATATTTATAATTTTAAGCTTGTTTTCTCCTTCTTTTTAATAATATTTTATTATGGTGTCCAGTTTTTTCTTTTTTTACCACTTAGTTGTTTAAAGATTTGTTTAAAAAATGAAATCACATAATAATTTTATGAAATATGTTAAATTTTATTTACTATACTCCGAAAGTATACATTTCAATGATGTACAATGAAAAATTACCCTCTGTTATATTTAATCAAAAGAAGCTTTGCTTTTATGTTTAGTGTGCAATATAATTTTAATCAAATTTTCATTCTTATCAGTTGTTTATTTAAAAGTAACCAGTTAAAATTTAAAATAGCAATTACTTAAAAGTTTTTAATATTTGAGTAAGGTGTCAAATCTGGCAACTTTGACCATTCAATATAACTTCCGTCTAATGGAAACAACTAACTATTGTGTTACCAAATTTATGGTAAACATAGTTTTTCCATTTGATGATACAACCAAACTCGGTTACAACAATAGCACGTTTATAACGTCATAAGTGCTTGTCCCTTGAATTGCCCATAGCCCTTAATGTTATAATATCTTGCTTATACCGACAATTTTTAATTTACTCCTCGGTTATAACACTAAAAATATCTTTATATGGTATCCAAAATGCCTTTAAAATAATTTTTAACTATTTGAATTTTTTAGTTGCCACGTGATGCAAAAAGCCGCCAAATTTGAAATTTATTTTCCACCAAAAAAAGTTAGTGACTGTAGAAAGAGAAATTAAACTACTAGTAATAATATATAAGAATAAAATTTATTCAATATATGTCACTTTATAAACTTAATTATAAACTTAATTTATAATGAGTATACTAGCAAATAAATACCCGTTCTTCGCACAGACTAAAAGAATATCAAATCGATCCAAGTATATGTGTCATTTGATTTGCTATAGGATAATAAACTTTGCCTTTGTTCCCGTTCATTATAAAAAAATAAAATCCTGTTACTTATATTGCTTTAAAATTCCAAAATAAAAATACATTACTATAAAATGCACATCCTCATATCACAAAAATCTTCCTCAATATGAACTTACTATCATCGCAATTTTCCTGATAAATTGAAAATTAACCATAATTGTATAACAATGTTATTTCATGTCAAAACCTCCATTCTGGGTTTTTTTTTAAATAATAAATTGGCTCATTGGCACGTTCAATTATTTTTCAAATCATGAATTTAGTTTCTGAAGGTAATGACAAGAAAATAAAAGCAATTTCAATTTTAATTAATTTTTGTGTTCATTTTAATTTCTTCTCTCGAATGGCCACACGAAAAGGAAAAAATGGAACAAATATGAAAAAACTAAGCCTCAGGTGCACACGTTGGTATTAAAGGGAATCTATCTTAAAAATTTCGAATTTCTGAGGGCAGTATAAGTAGGTCTTTTACGATCCACAGACAGACCGACTCTTTCTTTTATTATTATAGATAATATGTATATTTCATGATTTACTACACCTATATTTAACCTTGTTTTTATAACGTTACTCGTTTATTCCATCATAGACAATGGTCCATTGAATGACGCTTATAACTGGGTTATACTGTACTAAAATTAAACTTAAGTGTACTTTAAATCGAAAGTAAACGCATCATAAAAGATTTCGACATGTTTTACAGATGAAGTGGTTCCCAGAATCCTGTGGGAGCTGTGCTCTGGGCCCTTGCCTCCAGCTCAGCACCTGCGTACCCAACAAGCTCTAGTCAAGCAATTTGCAGAGATATTAGATTTTGTCTTGAAGTTTGATGACTTGAAGGTAGGATCATTCTCTTTGTAGCTTTGCTTTACTATTTATGCTTGGGATTAAACAAGTGACTTGTTATTGGTGATTTGGAAAATGTTTTATATATTATTTGTTGCAATCTTACTTGCTCAGGTGATATTAGAGATGATATATTAGATTTTGACATTTCGTCTTGAAGTTTGATGACTTGAAGGTAGGGCCATTGGCCATTCTCTTTGTAGTTTTGTTTTGCTACTAATATGCAGGATTGGCATAGTTTTTACCACCCCTGGTAAAAACCGGTATTTACCGTCCTGGGAAAAATTATGTTTTTCCCACCTGGGAAAAACTCAATTATTGAAACAACAATTAATTACTAAATGTTATTTAATGGGACTAATTAAAATAATTCAAATTTTGTATTTTAATAAATATTTATCATGGCCTTAATATTTTTAAAAGTAGACAAATATTCTTAGTTATTTTGCATCTATTGTAACATAATAAACATGTACTCTTGTTTATTATTATATGAGCGTTCCCATCTTCATAAACATAAATAATTGATAGAATATTGTCTGTGGTTAATATTCATTACAATATTGTATAGGGTAAATAATTATTAAGTTATGTCTATTAAATCTCTTTAAAAAAATCTAACAACTTTACTAGGCTTTGGCAAACTACAATGGCTATAGTGGGGATGATAGGGAACAAAAAGCTTGAGCTTAATAAGGGATCCCCACCCAGACAGCAAGAATACAAAAATTAGGATGTAAACAAAACAGAAAAACTGATGTTTACTTTTATAAAACTTTTTAATTAAAAGGAATTTCCTAGATAAGGTATATCCAAGAAAGAATGGTATTTTCTTGTTTTTTTCTGAAAGGAAGAGGTATTTCCCAGTTTTCCTGGTATTTACTAATTTTTCCCGGTATTAACCAGTTTTTCCCACTGGGATGGGAAATATTAGTTTTGGACGTGAAAATCCCAACCCTGCTAATATGGGGGGTTAGAACTACTGACTTGTTAAGTATGATTGGTGATTTGGAAAATGTTTTATGTACAATCTCTATTATCTGAGGAATAAGATCTGAGCAATGTAGCACATAATTGTATAGCGTTTTTTAAAAAATGAAATAAAAGTACAATTTTATGAAACAAATTAAACTTTTATTTAATCAGGCATGAGAATTTTCCGCTTTTTGGCGGAATTCCGCATTTTCCAGATTTCTGGTCATTTGCCGATTTTTTGAAATTCTCCGCTTTTTTTCAAGTTTTTGTTTTTTGTACGAAAATGGAAACTGGATCGTAATATTATTTTGCTGGTTATATCGCTGTACTCCAACAAGTGCGAAAATACTTCTTGAATGCTGCTTATTGTCACGATCGATGTCTGCAATCTAGTCAAATCCGTACATTTATTAGTACGCTCTCAACTAGGGCCAACCGATGCAAAAAAAAAAGCCATCAGCTTCGTCATATGCTACCGATGTAAGCCGATGACGTGTTTTTATAGGAAAAATAACAAAACTTTCGAACCTATTATTTTTAGAATTTAGTAATAGTTCAAGACGGATTGTTCAACCAAACTTCAACACATCGTAATATTTGCTGGTTCGCGGTGAAATCGCAGAACATTTTGTCATGGTTCGTACACTCCTTGAAAAGTGCTTGAATAAAAAAAAGTTCATTTACAAATCCTTAAAAATGATTGGGAAAAAAATCCATTCTATTTATTGCAAAATCGGATCACATCAAACATTTTCTGAACGCAATTTCCGAAGCTAGTGATAACTATAGGTCATCTTTAACCCATTTTACGTGATACCGTCGTCATCGTATTTTCTAACTCGTATTTCTAAATATAGTCATTAATAAATGCTGAATAATCCGAGAAATTTCGGAAAAGATAGCGTCTTAAAAAAGGGTTTCGGATCATACAGAAGAAGACATTTTTCACAGCATTAACACCACCGAAAAAAAAATCCTCCATTTTCAGCCTATATTAATGAAAACTAAACTTAAATTTCATTAAAAAGCAAGTTTAAATTATAAATTTTAACAATAAAGGTAAAAAAAATATATTTAAATTTTGAAGATGAATTAGCATTAGATTTCACTAAGGTGTCTTCAAATATAAACCAAGGGCCAATGCATACCTCTGTTAGAAGAGTAATATTTTCACCTGATCAAAAATTTGCAGCACAATAATGCCTCTTGATTTACTTATTTTGCTGCCTAGTAATTTTCACGCATCCACCGATGATGCCGCATCGCCTTATAATGATTTTCAATTTCCTGGCTCTGCGTGATTAGAAGTGTCTCGTAACTTCTGTAGCTCTAGTTCAGGCCAAGTAGGATCAACCAAATTCTCCTAATCGATTGTCCTTGACTTTGGGTCGGCAAGAACAGCTTGAATGTTAAAAGATTTTTTTTTTTTAAACTTTTTTCTTTTTAGTGATTCACACTTCAGCCTATACTCTGTTTTCTAATTTTAGATGGTTTTTAGTTTTAAAAAATGCAGTCAGTTTATACACGAATATCGACGGTATTTTATATATTCAGCTTTTATGCTGTTAGTATAATTTCTAGTTCTTGAATTTTTCTAAAAAGTCTTAGAACAGTACTTAAAAAGTGCTAAAATGTTTTTTCCTAACAAGCGCATGAACCATGTAATTGCTTTAAAGAGAAAAAAACATAAAAATCATTTTTTTTTAAAATTTTGTATGTGAACTACAGATATTATATTGCAATATTGCCTGTTTGTTTTGTATTTTTGAAAAACAGGATTCAAAAACAATGTGTAAGATTTTTAAAAAAATGTAAACCTTGTTTTCAAATCTAGTTATTTTATATAATTATCATCACTTTAGTATACGATAACTGCTGATAATTTTTTTGTGTGTGTCTTTATCTATGTGAGTTGTATGAGAGGAGGTTTAAGGTAGAATTTGTAGCATCCTCTTCTTTCTATACTTTACTGAGTAGAAATATGGAAATTTTACTCACTATTGCCACACAAACAACATTTTGCAAATAATATTATAGTGAAAGTTACTGTACCCCAAAGAGAAATAATTAAATCCCTTAAAGTAATAATTACCGTACCTCTCTCCCCCCCCCCCTCCCGTATTTAATATTTAAAGTAAATCGGTCCCAACTCGCTTTTTCAGCTTTTTTCATATTTTTGTGTTCTCATGCCTGTTTAATATATTCTCTGAAAGTATGGATTTCAATGATGTAGGAGGAAATCTATTGTACAACTAAGTTTTATATTACAATCTTATTGCTCAGATGATAGAGATATTAGAATTTGTCTCGAAGTTTGATGACTTGAAGGTAGTCTTTCTTTTCTAGATTTGTTTTACAACTTATGTGAGATATTAGAACTAATGCACTGTTTAGTATATTTGGGGGGATTTAGAAAATGTTTTATGTATTATTTATTGCAATATTATTGCTTGAATAATTCCCCCCCCCCCCTGTTTTTTTTCTTATAAAATACAAAATTTTCAAAGTGCAGTTTTTCAGTTTCATTTCTGACTGAAAATGCAAAGGTGTTATGGTTAAATTAACTTAGCATAATGAGCATTTACTGTGCTGTTATAGTTTTATACCTTATGAACAGAAAACAAAACAAAGTTAACATAAGACAGACAATATTCAATTGCCTCGGTTTATAAATGTGTTATTGTAACACTTATGTTTTTATTTTTATTTTCAAATTGCACAAAATTATCAACTGTTATATAATGTTAAAGTAACTCTAACATTTTATTAAAATTTAAATAAAAATTAATCTAAATTTTTCTGACTGCATTAAACACATAGGTTTTATACTTGACACTCACAAAAAGTCAAATTGTGTTTTTATTTCTTTAAAACTTTTGTTTAAATATTTGATTTGTCTTATTGGTGCTCAATTGTATTAGTACTTCTGCAGTTGCTTTTTGTGATTTGTAAAGATCAAGCATCCTTTTTAATCTTTTAGATGACAAATCCAGCCATACAAAATGATTTTAGTTACTACAGAAGAACTGTTAGCAGATTACGACTAGCTAATCAAGTAATGCATCCATATTTAATTACCTCTCATTATATATAGTTAATAAAACAAAAATGGATTATTCATTTTAAATAATTATTTGGTTGCAGAAATTTTATATTTATTTTACCTATTAATTGCCTAAATTATTCTATTTATTTTACCTATTAATTGCCTAAATTATTCTATAATTATTTTCTATTACTTTACAGGAACCTGTAGATGAAGAATTAGAAGTACCCAATGAGTTAGCTAACAAGATGTCTTTATTTTATGCACATGCCACTCCAATGCTTAAAGTACTTAGTGACGCCACCATGCGCTTTGTGGCAGAAAACAAAGATTTGCCCATTGAAAACACCACAGAAACACTAGGGACGATGGCAAAAGTCTGTCAAAGGATGATTGAACACAGGTTTTAAAATAATTTGATATCTTCATTTTTATTTTTAAATATATATTTTTGATGATATGATATTCTTGTTAATGAACAATGAATTTTATATATGAATCTATTGATTTTTTTTTATTTTTCACCTTAAATTTGAATCCATTTTGATCTCAAAAGCATGTGTTTCTGTTTAGCAGACATGTGGGCTTTGTGTTTTAGTTATTCAACATGTTAGTTTGGGCAAAAAAAACAAAAAACCTTCTTCAGGATTAGAACAAAGATATTTACTTCAAGAAATCATTGTAACTTATCAGTTTTAATTAAAAAGTTATTTAGCAAGTTCAGAAGATAATATTTTATTGCCTAATAAGGCCCCATACGAATGGCTAATGCATGACTTGATTGGTGTTGCCCATTACTGGCCAAGCACTGCGACCCTTGGTTTGGTATAAATGCAAATAGCGTTCTAGATTTCTAATTACAAAACCTGTAATACGTTAAATATAAACAAAAAAAATTCCAATTAATAAAAAATATACTGTTTAATCCAAATACTATATATAAATTAATAGTGAGTTTTTTTAGCTCTGAAGGTGGACATGCAATTTAAAAGTTTAATAATTGAACTCCGTAGTTGCAAAATTCACATTCTCCAAAGCATTTCTAAGATATAGGGTCTGGCCCGTTCATTGCCAACTTTTATTTATCGTATTTAATTGGATGAAATCGCAATAAACGAGACGGACCCTATATCTTGGTCTTGGTTATGTCTTGGGGATTTTTAGTTTAGCAACAACACCCTTCAATTCTTGTATTCAGAGAGTGAAAATCTAAATTATATTTCTTTGTATTTATAGGGATTTCTGCAGACGGTTTACAAATGAAGAAACTATCCTCTTTGTTCTGAGGGTGATGGTTGGTTTGATCATTCTCTATGATCATGTGCATCCTGTTGGAGCATTTGCCAAATCTGCTCACATAGATGTAAGTTCTACAATCCTGTATTAGATCTTAATTTTTCCTTTATAGTAAAGGAAATGTGACCTGACGACCCATTTTTGGTGGTCCCGTTTTTTTGTCTCACTGTCCTGTGGACCAGATGTCCCATCAAAACATCCCGTTTTTCTGTTACAGTCCTTCAAAGTCTCGAAAAATGGGTAAAATCTTGATTTTACAACAATTTTGTAAATACTCTGTTAAAAATGTTAAAATGATCTTAAAATTATTATTAGTTCCTTAGTTTTATGTATGATTTACTTACAATAATGGTAACTATTTGTTATTTATCTGTTTATAATTAGTGTTGCCGTATTAATTAAGCCATTGTTGGAAATGTGGAGGAAAGGGTATTATATACAAATTGCCAGGGAGATGGGGGTGAGGGAGTGAATATCCTGATTTTTGGTTTTGAAATTCTGGTCACATTAAGTAAAGCTTATAATATCTAATCTATATTACAATTTATGGTGATAAAATTATATTAATTTGTGATTCGGTAGGTACCTGAATGTATACTCTTATTTTAGGTAGTATTTTGTAGATGAATAATATTTAAAACTGTTTTTTGGAATCCTACTAAAAGTTTATATTTGAATCCAATCAAAGAATAAGCTTATTGCTATTTTAAAATATAACATTCTTCACTCTTTTTTGAAAAATAAAATGTTTTGTTTAAGAATTGCTTAGAATTAATGTTAATGTTTTTTTAGGTAAAGGGTTCAATAAAAGTACTGAAAGATCAACCACCAAATGTAGTAGAAGGATTACTTAATGCTCTAAGGTAAGAATCCTTTGTCTTATAGTTTTAAATTCTTACTAGGGGCACGCCCCTGCTCGCTATCGCTCGCGAACCCCTGGGAACTGCTTGTACAGTTCCCTTTGTATCGCTTTGCTCGCCGTTCATTAATATATTTAAGTCTAGCCTTTAGTATCCTTTTAAAATAAAATAAATGCAAATTAATGCTTATAAAATTTTCTTTAATGTGATGTATTCAACTATTTTTTGGTTGCTTTTACGTGGAATGACCCATATGTATATTAATATTGAAATTTTGTGTTTGCTTGCTCCGAAGTTTCACTTCTTCTTGCGATTCTCCTGCTAAGATTATAGCGAAAATATTTCGCTGCTTGACTAAGATACATTTGTAACTAAATTGGAAACCGTGGTAGCCGTCAACGCATAGAAACTATGTTTAAAAACAGTTTGAATTTTTCTTTTTCAACTATGAATAACATGAACAAATATATTGACACAACTGGATTTCAGTAAACCATGTGAATTCCATGTTTTTTTTTTTAAACAATAGTGTTTGGTAATTCAGTGGATCGAAATTATAATTTAAATTTTCATACATTAAACGCCCCTAATATTATGCATGTTTGGTTAACCTAAAGGAGCATGTCCAAAACTTTTTGGCCAAATCTGGTAATCCCGCCAAATTGATATTATGGCAACCTTGGAGATGAAAATTGGGCTAAATTGCTACAGATAACATTTTATGCGAAATTCGACAAATATTACAACCCTGCCATTTCTTACAACCCCATTTAAATCTTAAATGTATATTTGTATTAAAGGTTTTTTTATACCAATCTTTTATTAATTATATGCTTAATGATTTTAAATAATTATTTACTTTTTTAAATCAATTATTGGACATTTTTAACGTTCCACTTTTTAAAAAAATCTGGTATGAAATTTAACTAACTTTTCCTGTACGTAAAAGTATTTTAATCTTTTTAATTTACCAAAATATCCATTTTTAATAATTATCAAATAGTTCAGTATTTTTTACACATTTTTTGCATTAGAGAATTTACTTGCGCGACTTTGTTTATAAGTTGATCCTGTCCATTTTCCTTCATCATTCTGATTTTCTTATTTTAAAATCTAAAGAATAAACAAACTCGATTGTTGCCATTGCAGAGTTAGAAATATAAGGAAATTTGGGAGCCGTATAAGAGTATTATATATATTTAAAGTTTTTTTTAATCATTTGTTATTTCAATTTTGAATATGAAATTATAATAAGAAAAGAATAATGATGACAGTTCAACATAGGTAATAAAGGTTTTTTTATTTAAATATATTTATAGATGAAGCTTATTTTGTACCTTATAACTGAGATTTTAGTAATATTTATTTCAGTATTTCTTTTGTAGATATCTTTTTTTTAATTGATATAAAACGCTAATGTTGAACTCTCTGAGTGATACAGACGTATAAACCCGTCGCCTGGCTGTCAGATTTTCCAGCAGCAACACGAAATTAAAAAAAAATTAATTTAATATTTTTATTAAATTTTAAAATTTAAAGCATGGAGGAGCCATTTATAACCATATACTTCAGCAATATAATGTTTAAAAATTTAAGAAATTAAACTTTCATGGTAAAATTTTAATTTAAATCTCATGCAGTGAAAACAAGTTTACACTTAAGACAATTTGCTTGTCCCTCACAGGGTTAAACATATCTATAATACAGCAAATGTTTCATTATATGTATTTTTGAATTGAATTGCAGGTATACAACGAGGCATCTAAATGACGATTCTACTCCGAAGCATATCAAAAGCTTGTTGGCATGATTCTGTTGTGTGTTAGTGGATCAATAGACTGGGTGTTTGCAACGGGAAAGTTTCGTCACGAGCACATGTATCAAATATTGTCCTGGACAAAGTAATTCATAACTAAATATGTGTGAGTTTTTGTGGCATGTACTTGATATTGTGAGAGAGTTGTCAGAATTGTAAAGTAATTATGAATAATATATATATTTGGTGCTTTTCATTAATTTTTCTGGGTGCATTGTTAATTGATATAAAATAATACATGACAGAATATTAGAAAAGCATTCAATTTGCATTCATTCACTAAGCGTTGACTTGTCCATGTTACTAATTTTGAGTATTACTGAAATGTCTGTTTCTTATAGAATTTAAAAATCTCATTTTTATTGCAAATGTTGGTAATTTATACTGAAATTGGTGTTTTTGTTGATAAGTAAAGGCATTAAGCAGCATTGCATTAGTCTAATTAGAAATAGCTAAATTGTTTGTGTATATTATTACTTATAATTGAGCTTTAAATGCAACTTAGTGCATCTCATTGTCCTAGTCAAATCACTTCATCTAGTTAATAATGCGAAACAATATAACTAATAAATTATTAATGCTGTCAAACTGTGTATTGAGTAAACATTGTTTATTTTTATTTGCTACAAGATTTTGTGAAGTTACAACACAAAGCTCTAATACATATGAAACATGTAGTTGCAAAACTCTTATTCACCAAATTATAACTAAGATATAGGGCCCGACCCGTTTATTGATGACTTCATCCAATTGAATTTATGAATGTCAAAAGTCGCCACTGAACTGGCTGGACGCTATATTTTAGTTAACTATATTTTAGCAACCACACCCTTCATATGTTTATTTCAAAATTTGGCATGAAAATAGTCTTAAGTCATCAACCTTACCAGTCTAACTATTTCATACTACTACGTATTTGAAGCTGCTGAAATCAAACATGGCAGTTCATGGTCGTTCAGGTTATGTGTATTAATATATTTAGAGAGGCTCTATGTTATTTTGCGATTATGTATATATGCTATTAATATATGATCCCAATTTAATTCATAACTTTTTTAGCATTTCAAAGCATTTTTAAAGGGCTTTTTCCTTTTTATAAAAAATTATTGACATTTTACTTGACAATTTTTGAATTAAAAAAATACATTTTACTTTGGGTGATTTTTGGAGAAAAGAAATTTTAAGTAATTACTACTGGCTTGCTTTTAATGATTTTTTTTTTTATGGTTTTTACTGTTTACAATAATATTGGTGTGTTAATAATAAATAATTTATTTTACATTTTAGACATTTTAATTTGAGTTGGCATCTGTATTCTGCTATCTTAATGTACTTATCTTGTTGGAATTTTTTTTGTCATTAATATGAAAAAAAGGATGATGATTCAAAAGCTATAAAAAGTTGAAATTTCATTTTTATACTTGTTTTTGTATAAAAATATTTTTTACTGCCCATTATTTTTAATTTCTTTTTTCTATGCCATACATATGAGCATAATCAATAATATATGAATCGCTAAATGTAAGAAAGGGTCATTGGAGTTCTGTTGACTCGAGCCCTTTTATGTTTAGAGATTCTTATATAGTTAAGTTATCATAAGAGCTGCTACATGTTAATGAAAACTTTAAGTAATCTATTGTGCTAGTCATTTCTTTTTTTTCAATATGCTTTGAACTACAAATATATAAGTAGATATTTTTATTAATGTAAGAGGCATCTATAATAAATAAGTGCTTGTTAGGAAATTTAAAAAACAAACAAATTAATACATTTTATTGTTTATATTTTAAATGTACATTGTACATAACATTTGTTAAATTTGATCTGTTTATATTGTAATAATTAAGGTATTTACGAGTTTGTTAATATAGTTTGTTAATGGGGTTTACAATGAGTAATTTATTGGTGGTTTTAAAAAAAACTGTATTAAACTAATTTTAGTTTAATTAAATTAGTATGACATAAATAGTAACAATATCTTATGAACAGAAAAAGGGTTTATTTACCCTAATAATTTTTATTATTCAAATTTTCATGATGCAAGTTATCAAAAACTTTTTTTAAAAACCTATCTAAATGTAATTTCTTGTGTATTTATATGGGAACCATAACAACTACTTTGAATAAAAATAACTTTTCGGTTATTGGAGGTTATGAAAATATACATAATTACATTAAGCTCAGGTAGTCCTGATTAACCCTTTCAGTCCCAGTGATGCCATTTGGCATCATGTTTCTGATCATAATTTTAAAAAAAATAATAAGGCTGACAGCTATTGGGATTAATAAAAATATTTTCTAATAGAAAAAAGTTTGAAGAATCGAATGAGGTGCTTTTTGATATCATAAATGGCTATAGACGATCAGAAAAAAAAATTCTAAAATGATGATGCCAAATTGTCATTGGGACTAAAAGGGTTAAAGTCTTATTCTTTTAAGACCAAATGTCTGGTAGCTCTGACTTCTAATGTTAACACAAATTAGTAAGTTTACTTTGAAATAGCTAAAAAAATATATAAATTAGTTTATATTCTGGAAGCTATATACCTTAGCAATTACCTTTACAATTATTAACTGATTTTCACATTTTATTAAGTTCTAAAAAAGTCTTCATTGAATCGTTAAACCAATTGATAGTTTGTTAATGATGCTATATTTAGGCATTGTGTTAAGTGTACCTCTGATAGTTATTCATTGTTAGAAAATTCATAAATATATTAGGAAGCTAGCTTTAAAAACTAGTACAGAATTTTATTAAAAGTATTGTCTGTCAGTTTTTAATATTTAATAAATTGTTTTACAAACATTAGTAATCACTTTGTGATTGCATCCATTATTACTAATAATTCATTTCATTAACCTCCATAATTGTTTTCTTTTTAATGGTATTAAATCATTCTTCTATTATCGGATGCTATTTCTAGTTGCACAATTCTAAATTTTACATTTTTGGGATTTTCAGAGTCGTCATATAAAATCTTTCAGTTTGTATCTTAAATGATCAATTTACTCAAAAACTTATCATAAAAACTTAGTTACATTTGTGTTGGTAATATTTAACAAAAAAAAAAGGGAATGTCAAGTTTAAACATAAACTACAATGCTCCATAGCCCTTTTTATAATTGTAAAAGCATTATTATTAGTATAATATGTCTTGTAGATTATGTGGCAGCTCAAAATAAAAAGTATGCGAAAAAATTTAGCACAGTAACAAACATTTGTACAGTAATTTTGTGGAGGAACTGAATTTTGAAATAATGCTTTGGGTATTCTTGCCCCTAGCTTAAACTGAGGCACTATATTATAGGGCATATTTTGGCCTTTGTTGCATTTTTTTTTGTATAAAGCAAAGCTTAAAAGTTTTATAAATTTTGTACTGTCTGAAATGTACAGGCATTATGTGAAAACCTTTCTCTTGAAGTCAAACCTGCATTTGTCAGCAATTATTAAACATGTCTTGAAATAAATTTATCTTAAAGGCGAACTAACCTGATTGACTGCAGGTCTCCAAACCAAAGTGCCCCTGTGTTGATCCGATCGAAAAAAATTCCTAAGCCACATTTCTCGGGCTGTATTGAATATTTTTACTAACGTTTTTTTCTATGATAAATGTAGCGAGTTTACAGGTCTCTATAACCCTAATTTTTTTAATTGATTCAAATATTAAAAAGAATTCAATAAACAATTTTACAAAAATTATTCAAACAAATTTCAAAAATTCAGATTATAGAGACCTGCAAGTTAGCTACCTTTATCATATGAAAGTGACCGTTTGTGAAAATATTCAATACAGACAGAGAAATGTGGCTTGGAAAATAATCTTTTTCCATTGGATTAACACAGTGGCACAGAGGTTTGAAGAACCACAGTCAATCGGGCTCATTCGCCCTTAAATATACATGAATATATCTAGTTGCAAATGTTATTTGCAGTATTTCTGTATTTTGAAGTCAGGGACTGTATCTCCAAAAAGAATGATTTATGAACAACATTTTTCAAGTAAATTCAAATAAAATTGTAGAATATTGTTTTTTTTTATGCTTTCTGTGAATTTGGAGATACTTCTTACTCTGTTGTGTACTTATTTATTGTACAAAAGAAAAAAATGAAAATACTGATCCTCAAATACACACATGTTTAACGATATGTACTCAATGTCATGTAGCATAATAATTAAAGTCAATGGATATATAATTTTTGTTAAAAATAGTTTGTGAGTGCTTAGCTGTAAATGTTGCGATTAAGATAATTTCAGTTGATTTTTCTCAAATTTTAAGAGGTTGACATTATTGATAAGAAATTTAGTTCCTGTTGAAACAAATAGTTTCACCCTGTTGAATTTTAAGCAATTGATTTGCTAAGCATTTTATGAAAGTTTCTTTGAAAAATATTTATTGCCAATATTTTATATTAGTGTTTTGGAATATGTAAGTTTACTTAGTAATTAAAAAAAATTAATATTAAGTTTGGTAATTCATTTAAATATTAAAAGTACCGATAAGAAATTATAAATGCTTAAATTTTTTGTTATAACAACTCTTTGAAATTTCGCACTTAGTCAAAGTCTGATGAATTAAGAATTTTATTAACGATGTGATGCCAAATTTGCATAAACTTAAAGAAGAGGGGGCACGGACACACACACAAAAGTTTCTGTTTTATGTTTTCTATGACTTGTTATTCCTAGCTTAAAATAAACATCAGAAATGAATTTTGGAGGCATATTTTCATCTTGGTACAAAATGAATTTGTTCCAAATTACAATATAATTGAAGAAGTGTTTGATTTATCATATGTTAATGTTACTACTGTAGTCCAAAATTCTCGCTCAAAACTTAACCTGAAAAAAAACCTAGATATCTAAATATAAGTTTTAATTAAAGAAATTAATGTTTTTTTTAAAGCTTTGAATGTGTTAACCATTACTAGTTTTCGTAAAAATTATATTTCCCTTCTAAATATGGGTGTTATAAATGAACATATAAGAAAATAAATGTCGTTTCTTTTTTAAATTTCATACTATAAGAAATCTCATTTTTACAGTGTTTATGCAAATTTGAAAGAACATTTTGTGTATATGCATTATAAATATTTTAAAGAAATGTCTGCTGTTCAATTCAGTGAATTATTTATGGCACTTTTGTACTGTATATTAAAGAATATTATTTATTCCCATATTTATGGGTGAATATGTTTTTTCCATTTGAAAATGTAAATTTCATCGGTGTACATACAAATATTTTTTAATCTGCGTCAAATGTGAATATATTTCTCTGTGTAAAATGAAAAGTATGGTAATAATTTAGTATAGTGCTGAATAAAGAAATTTAAAAGTCTTGTGATTATTTTATTTCATCAGAATCACTTAATTCTTGTGCTAAATAGAATGTCTCCCACTTCCTGTCCCTAAAAAATGTCCTTTTATCACCTGCAAATTATTTTTCATTTTTTTTCTTTAATAGACTCAATCTAGAAGTTCTTAATTGAACATACTCCTTCATTTTGTCCAGTGCATGAAGTGTGTTTAGACACGGGGTGACACATCTCCTCGACTTTTCAAGAAATGGGCATGCGTCCCCTCACTTCTAATAACACTAAAATCCGCCGCCCCCCCCCCCCCCACTTATTTTGTTTACTTAACTGTTTTCCACTTTTAACAAAAGAAAACAAGGACAATTTGAATCTTTTTTTTGTAATTTTAGTTCTCATTTAAGTCAAACTATCAGTTGCAACTTGTTTGTGCAACAGCTCTAATGAAACATAGCGATCCAACTTTCTCTTTATATAAATTTATCTATTTATTAATTATGGTATTAATTTATTTAGGACAATAGCAAAATAAGTGAATACATATCAAACTGGGGAAGGGGGGCACTTGCAATCAAACCAAGGGCATCATCCCCCCATTATTTCCTTTTTTCTCATGAGTGGGAGCACTGATTTTGTCCGTCATCAATAAATAAACGCAAAGGTGTACTTTTGCGATACCTTACATTTGTAACTTTATCGTTAAATAAGAGTTAGGCAATCGTAAAAATTTCGTATTTTTTTTTTTTTAAACCATAGATGGCCATAGTTTAAAAACTACCAGGCATTATTTTCTACTCTTTCCCCTAGATTTGCCTTAACCTATGTATTAAATAATCCACATTTTAGTCGACAGTACTACGTTAATATGTTAATAATAATAATAAAAAAGGCTTAGTGCAGTTTAGCTTTTGATTTTCGGGACTAATATTTCTCACAAAAAGAAACTCCTTCCATAAAAGAGGAGAGGACGGTAGCGTTGGTGCACATTAAATCTCCTTGTGGTTTGTTTGTACTGTCCAAAACACCCTATACGATAAATAGCTGCCTAGTAGTTTAAATGACAACTAGCCTCAAATTTATGTAATAATCTTTTTTTTACTGAACTAGAGGAGGGGTTGAGTGATCTAACGCCATTAGCTCACTGAGCACATCAGTACGATTTACGATGTAAATTTAAATACTTGCACGCAACTAGAATGATTATAAACTTTTACAGCATTTTAAGAAAAGCACACGGTCTGATAATTCAAATAAAGTAAAGTGTATGGAGCAATATAAAATAAATTAATTGATTTGAAAATAGCGCCATTGAAGGGAAAAAAAGAAGAGAGTGGAAGTCAAACCAAACCAATCTCTGACCCATAACAACAACGAAGGTAAATATAAAATGGCGTCAGCTGTTCACAAAAAATCGAAGAAGATGTGTGCGTACTGCGCTACCGTGCCGTTTGTTTACAAAACAACTAGACTTAATTAGGCGCTTGCAGTTTTATATAAAAATTTCTTATAATTTTACTGAATTTATCAGCTGTATATCTAATATTTAATCGATCAATTAGTTTTGTAAATTGTACGCGTTTATTTTTATTTCACTGCATCGAAGTGGTTTGTTTCATGAATGAGTTTACAAACAAAGAACTAAAAATTTCATGTCATAATCTGCCATCAATATTCTTTAAGTTTGAGTTTATGAGGGCTTGCAAAATAAGGAAGGATTAAT
This sequence comes from Oedothorax gibbosus, assembly GCA_019343175.1. Lineage (NCBI taxonomy): Eukaryota > Metazoa > Arthropoda > Arachnida > Araneae > Linyphiidae > Oedothorax > Oedothorax gibbosus. Next base: position 508,883 of record JAFNEN010000280.1, read on the forward strand.
GAAAATATGATAAGTTGATGGTATCGAGTAAGACAAAGGTATGTATTTAATTTTGAAACTGTTGCGCAAACTGTTATGTAATTTGTTGTCTCCTTAAATGTCCATTAAAGTTACTATGTTTATCTACAAAAATATCAATCGAATTTAATCCAAACAAATGTGCGTTTAACTTAAGGTTAATTAGTATTATACAATATAAGGCTATTTTCTGTTTCTTCAACAAATATATGATTAAAATTTGAGTTTGGTGAAGCTTTTTAAATATCTATTTTTGTTTGGATAATATAAGTAAGTCAATAAAAGTAGTTTAAAAGTTTTTATAAAGTTAATTGTTGATTTGCAAAAATAAAAAATAAACGAATCTAATTTTTATCTCGGGTTTAATAGTAGTCATAAAATCCTAATTTAATTGTATAATTTTTTTTCAGTTTTTGTACATGTTAGATTGTTAGTTTTTTTAAATCTTAGGAAAAAGTTTATAATTAAAGGATTTATTAACCTTTGATTTGGCAAGCTTAACATCTCTTTGTTTGAATGAATTATTCTTAAATTAATCGTTATTTTCAGTAATTTAATAGTAGGTTAGTTCTACAAGTCCTACTATTTTGCATCCAACACAGTAGTAAAATTCCATGCAATACCAGCAACGACTGTTTTTTACTTATGTTAAAGATGGTCAAAACAGTAATTCCTCTTACTCTAAATACATTAATCAGTACTTTTCCACTTTGTGGGCGCAAATCTCGCCAAACAGATTCTTTGGCAACGAAATACATTATATACAGTTAACAATTACCATTAGAAATTTTTGTTTGGCGGTGGTTGGTGGCGATTTTTAGTGGCTTAATCTCTTGTGACGGTGAGCTGGAAATGTACCTATTCCTCTAACTCTGTCTCATGAGAACTTGGATTCAAATTTGCTTTAAACTCTACTAATGGGATCAAGTAGGTGCAACTATTTAGTAATGTTTCTTCTCCTTGTTATCTATTTTATACTCGACAGAACTTTAACCAACACAATACAATGTCATAATTTAGAATTCTATAGTCGGTTGACACCCTAGACAAGGCATCCAACATAGCCTGAGCCTGAATATACTGTGAGCGGAAAAGTGACCTATCAGACAAATATGATTTTTCAAGTTATAAATGCTAAAATGTTCTAACTTTAAATATCTAGCCATTTGTGCAAATCTTAAATCGATTGCTATAATAGTTAGAATACAGTTAGCTGATCCTTATTTTTTCTATAATGAAATGAAATGGAAAAAATAAACCTCGGACGATTTTTCTGAAAACTAGTGTTTTGCGGATAGGTAACTTTTCTGCGCACGGTGCAACATGTTCTTTGGACCATAAACAGATTTTAAATTAACCAGAACCTTCTAAGAGGAAGTTATTTATTCACTGAATGTTTTCCGCTGCCTGTATAATTGTTTACAGGATGACCATTATGAATACGATCTCAGGAGTGTTTGAAAGTTAGAATGCCTTATTGATTGCATCGCTAGCAAAATTCAATCAATGTTTTACATCCTTCAGTAATGTTCAGTGGCGGATCTAGAACTTCAACATGGGGGGGGGGGCTAACACGTTGGCCAAACCGCGGGGGGGACAAGATTTATATTTGTGTGTTAACTAATTAGTAAATGTACTTTAATTAACTGCAACTGCTACTAATGCATACTAATTATTTTCAATAATTAGGTAATTACTTAATTAAATCATGTATAATTAATTACATCGTACAAATTAGTTTTTATTACTTATTGTAAATTAAATATTTATTAAATAATGTGAAATAATTTATTTTAATAATAATAAAGTAAAGGTAATAATAAAAATTAATTGAATTAATTTAAAGATATTTAATAGGTGGTGTTTAATGTATTTCATTGAATAATCACATGTGAGAAAATTAATTTCGTTAGGTAGTAGTAAAACTATTCATATTCAATAATTAACTATATTTTTGTGTAGAATAGAAATAAAACATTAGCTTCAGCATCTTCTACACCAAAAAAACAGCATAATTAAAAATACCAAATGAGGAAATGGCATAGTTTTGAGGCATGAAAAATCTTTCTTTTAACATTACAGCTTTACCAAACAAAAAGTATTTGATTTTAAGTTTTGCTATAAATTTGATTAATAAGTCCCATTTTAGTTTAAATCTTAGCGGATATTCTGTTCATATTTAAGGCATCAGCAAATTGTTAAACTAAATATTAAAGAAAACATGATCAAGTATATGTGATAACTACTAGACAAATTAACAAAAAAAATTAATTCTTTCGAAATTAGTTTTTACTCTATTGACTCTTTCAAAAAGTCAAATCTCACAATATTTGATAATTCTTAAATTACTTTAAACAACTATACACTAATAACAACAAAAAAATCTATTTGCGCATGGACATAAAATTGTTGGCAAAAAATTTGTCTTTTTATTTTTAGGTTCTTTAATCTGATCTTAAAGGGATTTCTCAAATTTTAATTTTTTAAGAACATTTTAAATCATTACTTTATTTGAAAACAGAAATATGCTTATCCTTGTGTCCTAAATTTATCTAAAAAAAAACACTACTAAATTTGATATTAAAGACAAGAATCAATAATTGATTCTCTCAATAATTACAATGTAAAAGAAGTCGTAATCTCTAGCAAAATTGTCATTGGGAACCTATTTTGAGGCGAGGGCTTTTTTCTTTTTTAAATATATATTTATATTAAACATTATTTATATTTTAATTATTTATATATTATATTATATATACACATTATGCAATATTGCAACGACCAGCTAGCCATAAGGACATCCCCATTCAATCAGAAATTCCGATTTTTTTTTAACTTATCAAATTGGTCGAAGAGTAGGAAATATTGTTTTTGCATGTACAAAGTGCGAATAGAATTGAAATTGTAGTAAAGGAAAAATATTAATTAAAAAAAATCGTGCATTCATGGGGAGGATTTTTAAAAGTTTCTTTATAAAAAAACAACACTTGGGCGTCCAAACTTCCTTCATTTCTAGAAAGAATAAGTCTACTATTCTGCGCAAAGGAAAATCGTTTACATATATAATATAAAAATATTTCCTTACCTTATTTTCAACGATCAACAAATGTTTAATTCCGGTAGAAACATTACAAATGTCATGAATACTTATATTAGAAAAATGAACTATATAAATAAATTAAAAAATAATTTATAATTTTCTATCTTTTCATTAAAACACTGTGTAAAAAGTTTTTTTTAAAGTTAGTAATATAAGTATTAAAGTATCCGGCAAACCACAAAACTTGAGATCGTGTGTAACATCCATTGGGGGCTTGTAAGTTCTAGTACTAAACATCTTCAGACAAACAGGAGCAAAGAGAAACCCGTTTACAGCCCGCGTGTAGTGTACTTTTTATTGCCTAAAAAAATTCGACAATGACCATGACTCTGCAATCTACATGGCTGTCTGTCTAGACGTCCTCTTTGTAGTGTACCCCTCATCTAAGGCTGTAAAAGCATTATACGATCCCAATCGTCGGCTTTCAAAGAGGGTAGCGAAAATTCTCCCACATCTTTCTTTTACCCTAGTCTGAAAATAGGGGCAGAAAAAAGAGATGTGGACTTAATTGGACCCCCGCAGAGAGCCTGGAGCAAAGAGTGGGTGATGTGTGTGCAAGTGCAATGCTGTCTTGAAGAATGACACAGCTTTTTGAGGGTGTCAGGTCGTTGTCCAGGGTCTAATGTTGCTAGTCTAAATTGCTATTTACTGCTATTTTTATTTACTATTTCGGATGCGATGTCTATGCAAAAGCTATGCTTCAAGATCTTTATTTTTAATTATTCATAAATGGATTTTTTTTAAACTGTTAGTTCTCAATTGTTTAACATTTCTAATTCCTACTCCAATTTAATACGTATAAATTTAAATATAAGAATCTTCACTACTACATGATTAGGTTCAATAAAATTTAATGGATATTAGTAATTGAAAAATTATTAGCAATCGAATAAGTAAATTAACACTATTTGTTGACGAGAATATAAGAAAGATACGTTCTAGATACTAATTGAGTGCTTGAGTTGAGTTTAATGTTATATCACCTTGAATATAGTTGCATTTTTGAGTCACAGATCTCCAAATTGGTACTTTTGATATACTTTAAATACATATCCTCGATCAATCTGTTATGATTAATTATTACCATTTATTACAGATAATTTTACATTAGTGATGTTTGATTATATACATTTAATTTGAAAATTTTTGTATTAAAATACATATATTTTGTGATGTGCTGAGTAGACTAAGGAAGCGTGAAATCCGGGCTTTGAAGAGTATATATATATTGTTCAAAATAAGTCAATAATAGTTTGATGTTCAACGTATCAGTCTCTAATTCACCGTTATAATCGAAATTAAAACAAAATAATTGAAATAAGTTGTATTTCAGTCGGTTTCCCATAGCAAGGAGAACCACTGACAATAATCAGGACCTCGGCTCCCTGAAGCAAAGCACCAAAGTTCAGATTATCAACATCTTGAACCCTCAAATTACAATTTTACTAAAAAAAACTGGATTGAAATGAGGAGCAAACGTTCAAATATCAACGATCCCAATATCCCCAACTTGGACTTAAGCCACTTTTACTTATATGTTTTGCGAAGCTACCGAAGTCCGTGTTGATGTTTGAGTGTAAAAGTGGCTTAAGTCAATGTTGGAGATATTGGGTTTTGAATGTTTACTTTTTGTAAAAAAGTAATAGCATTTAAAAAAAGTTTTGAATATTTTCAAACAGTTAATTTTTGGGAAAAACGTTTTTATCTATTATAAGTTTGAGTCTCATGGGGGGGGGGGGGGGGGGGGCTAAAGCCCCCTTAGCCCCCCCCCCTCCCATAAATCCGCCACTGGTAATGTTGAAGATATTTAATATACTAAGCCAAATAATGTGTTGGGGGAATTTAGTGTAGTTAGTATACAATACTTAATATATAAGAGTTTTTAGTTTTGTCCAAACATTGCTTATTATGAGTCCCAGAATGAGTTTGAATGAATAAAATTTTTATGGGATACTTAAGTAATTTGAAGAAAACCCAGTATTTTTTTTTTCAGTATTTTCCTCTATTATTTTTTATATTTTCAAAGGTAGAGTTTTTAATGTTACAGTTCTCATCAGTTAAAATTTTAATTTTTTTACTTCAAATCATATTTCTCTACTCTCTATACTTAATTTATATTATATTTTTGTAATATTTCAGGATTTTGTTTGTATAGTTCCTGGTCCAACTTAGAGATTAAAGATGTTGTATGTGTTCATTGTGCCTACGGGCACAATCCTCAACTTGGATATGAATCTAGCAGTAAAAAAGTAATTGTATTTATTAAAACAATATATTTTTATTTAATATTGGGGTTATTTATTAAAATGTATTGACATTAAAAATATTCTAATACTTTATATGATTCTTAAAATATAAATTTTTATCATAGAGTTCTTAGAATTACGTAGAAAGTTTCTAATATCTTAAATATCTTAATAGTATGTGATAAAAAAAGCCTACACAAACATGTCTCCTATGGGTTACCAGATGTCCATGTTAAACTCGGACTATCCAGGACTTTAAATACTTTCTGATGAAACATCCACAAGCAACATAATGTTTGGAAAACTTGTTGAAATTTTTTTTTATCTGTATTACATATTTTAGAATTTTTTTCTAAATTAAAAAAGCAAAAATCTAAACGAGATGGCATTTACAATTATTTTGGTCTTCATTGGCGCTATTTTCAAATCACTTGTTTAATATTACAATTTCTAATAAACAAAATCACATGATACATAGGAAGGACCATTGAATGAGAATGTATCACGAAGCAGTAGGAAAAACTTATGACATCACAGTTTAGGATGTCTCATTTTATTTATCATAGGAGTTTTTTTTATTTTTAAAAGAGGTCTTTTGGAGCATTCCTAATTGAGCTCAAATTTCAGCAGCTCGCTGATATTTTGAGGCTAAAATTTTTTTTGTTTTTGCTCAATTTAATTAAATATTATTTAATTTAAGGGAAAATCAAAATCTTCTATTTTACCAGTTTATTGAGATTTGTTATTTTAAAAACTTCTAAGTGATGAAAGCAAATTCTAAAATTTCTGCAACTGAATATTCCACTGCAAAAAAAAACCCTCTAACCTTTTTAAAACAGACATCTATATTTTAAGGAGATTTTTAAATTTGTATTTTTTTATTAGTACAATACTTTTTACTAAATGTAATTTCCTTTATATTTTTTCTTTAAAAAACTATATCATTATTTTGTTGCAAAAAACACACACAAAGTTATCTTTGAGTGTATGGGATTGGACTTTTATAATTATGGTAACCCTATTTTAGGGTGGATGTGTTTAAACTTCCTTCATATTTATTTGGTATTTTCTTTTAATCTCAGAACTGAGGAACAAAATAATCATTGAAAAAGTTCTTCTATACTTATTATGGGCATTACGAAATTTGCTATTCGGTTACAATTATTGAATGTGTTCATGATGTATTAGGTAGGGTTCTACAGAAACATCAGTGGGGCCAAAGGTTTTAAACTTTCATGTCATTTTCATTTGTGTTTTTCATTTTAGAGTTTTGGAGCTGAAGAACGAAATCTTCCAATTGGTGAACATTGCTGTGGAGGACCAGGTTCTGCTATGCAGTGGAGGAGAGGAGTTGAAAAATGAGAACATTGTTGGAAACTATTCTGGAGCTGGGACAGACACTAATCCTATTTTCCTATTCAGCCTCAAGGAGATCAGCTTGCCGTTCAGTGAGAAAACATCAATTGGTAAGTTAGCATAGTTTTGTCAAGATTTCAGAAAAAGCCCAAGTACTACAACTAAGTGAGGGCTGGGGAGCCCAGTCGGTAAGATGCAAACCTTGCATGCGAAAGGTCCTAAGTTCAAGTCTAGGCATTGCCAAACTAACTGCCGACTTATAAATAGTCTGTTAAGCTAAAAAGTCTAACGAATAATACCCTGTTAAAATATGGTCCAAAGTCCCAACACTGCTTACAGTGTCGCATTTAAAAGTTTTGTTGGGTGTGGTCTTGTCACTTGACTGTGGTTCCGAATTATGATGCCCGTCACCAATAGCCCCATGTAGCTCTAGTGTAATGATAATTCAAACTTACCCTAACTACAACGAGGTAAAACTGCAATGCAGCAGAGTCAAATTAGATAAGTGAAATTAACGTTTTTCATATTCTGTTTAGATTTTGCATCCAAAGTACTAAATAGCTCCACTGAATTTCCCCAAACAGTTCCAACCTACTTGTATACCTTGTAGCCGAAACCTAATGATTTTTCAGTTACCCACAGTTTGCTAAATTTGTAGTTAAATAGCTGTAGCTGTCACCTTCCGAAATGTCCATGATATTGATCCATGATGATCCCATTTTAAAGAACTTACAAAAATAATTTTTTAGCCTACTTTTCTTTTTTTAATTCGAAAGAATTAAAAAAAGAAAAAGTAGGTATTGACATGCGGTCGATGTCTGTCTGTCCGTACCCTCCTTCCAAAATTGGTTCTATACATCTGATCTTAAAAAATTCTTTTTTTTTTGTTAGAAAGCTATGACCACAGAGACCCAACTTTCATACTTTTTGTCTGCCTATCTGTACGTCCGGACGAACACGGACATAAATTTACTATCTGTCGGCGAATTTCCCATTGAATTAGCATTGGAATTGCAATTTTGAGTCATTTAAATCACTGTTGCCAAATCAACAATGGCATGAGAAACTTTATCTATTTAAAAATATTTGAAGCAAATTAATTTTTTCATGACTCAGTTTGGAATGACGTAATAAAATGTAGCACAATGTGATTCTTTGATTGTTCATTTATTGTTTACCAAGAAAGCGGCAAGGCATATTTTTTGCATACAATTAAGTTTAGCTTTAATTTACATTTCGTATTTTTTTTAATGCAGTTTGGAGCAGTTTTATTATTTTTGTTATTAATAAATATTTAATTATTCTTAGAACTACAAATAAATCGAACAGACAATAAATAATATTAAGTTAATTTGCCAAAGAATATTAAGGAAAATATTTGGTTTTGGATTTTAGAAGTTTATGTTATAGCTGGATGCTGTGTTTAGCGATTTTTTTTAATGTGTATAAATCTAGTGTAGAAAAGGTTGTTGATGATATTTACAGTTAACCTAGTTGTTTCCCGATTAGAATTTCAGTAAGTATTTAAGTAACAGGAAAGTAGGCTATTTTAGTTCTTTAAGAACTTCTTGTTCTCTATACAAATGATGTTTCTGATTTATGTTTGTAAATACTATAACCTCTTTTTTAAAATATTTTTTCAAAAACTAATGTTATCAGTAATTCATTAATAATTAGTTTTAATATATTTGTAAGATTAAGGTTTTAAAGTACTTTGACTATCTTATTTAAATTACCTTAAATTTAGTTATTCAATAGCTGAATTGTATTTTGCAGAATAACAAATGAGCTCTTGAATATTTTCCAGACTTAACAATAGAAAATAAAGTGAAGGACTGTGCAAATATGAAACCTAGTCTCACAGCAATAACAGTTAGACGATCTCTAGCACAGGTAATATAGTTTTCACAAATCACATGATTGTATATGTAGAGTACTTCTATGGGAAATAAATGGCCAGAATATAATACTTTTAAATTAAAAGTAAGGGGGGGGATAGTTTAATTTGCATGACGGAAAAAATTCCTTTTGTTTGAAAGAGATTTTTGCACTTATTCATTAAAGTTTTTTTGTAATCACGTGCGGAAATAAATGAGGTAATTTTTATAATCCAATATCTCCAACTTTGACATAAGCCAGTTTTGCACTTAAACATCAACATACAGGATTTAGTTAAATTTCCTAAGCATATAAACAAAAGTGGCTTAAGTCAGAGATATGGGGTTTGAAAATTACCTCCACCTCCTCGAATGTAGAATTAGTGACTTTTCTACATAACTCCCTTGATAAGCCCATGTATGTATTAGCACAATTCCTCAATAAAAAAAGTTAAATTTTTTTAAATATTTGTATGTCATTGACTATTTTGTTAATATTTTCCTCTATTATTATGGGTTAATGAGACTATTTTTTCTTCTAATTATAGCAACTTGCTGAACTTTCTGGTAAGGGCAAAAAAGAGTGCTCTGATCTGGTTCATCAGCAGCATCTACAACAACAAGGCTGGGCAGCTGTTATTGCTAACCTAGAGGATGCTAAAGAGTAATTTATTAAATCAATCTACAAATTAGTTTGAGCCATAGAGTTAAGAAGATTATAGAGATGTTGCCATGTGAAAGCCAATAAAAAAATAGGTTTGCCAAGTGGAGCCATCGATTGCTTTCCAGTAAGCCTAAACCAACAAAGAATTTGGCCCTATTCTTAAGTGGATTTTGAGTAGGCTTACTGCATTGTCTTGTTGTCTTGGCGACTTTTTGGCTCACTAATAAAACTATATATACAAAACTACATATTTTAGCTTCCACACAACGTTTATAACGTAAAAACTGGAAGGTATTATAATCGTTCATCCCGTCTGTCTGTCCGTCACCCACTTTCATATCTCAAACTACAAATGCTACGGACAAGTGTGATACGTCAAAAAATTCAGCACATCGAAATTAGAATACATTGAAAATTTCAAAAAAGAATTCCAATTCGAAGTACTTCAATTATTTAAAAAACTGCAAAATTTAATGCTCATTTAAAAAGCATAGGAAGCCATTTTTATTAGAATTAAGTCACCATTGCAATCGCAACAATCGCTCGAGAAACTTTAATTCTTTTAGACAATAAATTAAAATAAATTTATTTTTGCGACATCGATCAGTTTGAAATGACGTCAAATATATTTCACTACAAGACTCTTCGTATGTTGATATGAAACATTTTCATTCTATTTAAAACCGAGAAATATTACATATTTATTCTTTAAAATATAGATTAATTTTTGCAAACGATAAGTAATAATTATTGAATTTTCGAAATAAAATTTAAATGAAACTAGCCCAATTTAGTATAAAAATGTTTAATATAGAATTAATGCTGTGTTTGGCGCGTTTATTCCTGTTAAACACAACTGTTGTGTGGAAGCTGGTTAAGTGACAGATTCTGTTACAAACCTACTTGTTTATTTCTTGTGGAGGGAATTACTACCATCTTGTGCAAGTACAGATTTCGTGCTACAGCCTGTAACTGTGCAAACAGTAGTTTTTTTTATCAACACCTTTCAAAGAATAAAATGATGCGTTTTACATCGAACTAAAGTTGAATTAGTGGTTTGTTTGGGCTTACTAGGGTTACTTCTTGTCAAATTTATGACGGCTTTACTTTGTTTCGCGCAAAGCATCGCCATCTTCTTTTTAACTCTATGGTTTATACATTCCCATTTAATTAAAAAATAATTTTTGGTTGTTCAACCAACGCTGTGTGATACCAAAATTGGGAATTATTTACTTGATTTTAATGAGTGAGAGGACAATTTTATATTTTACCATCCATTATTTTCTAAATTTTATATTTGCCATCCTTTTCATCTATTTTGTACTAAAATGGCTATTAAATATATTTCTTTGTTTTGTCATGCATTTTTTTATGTGAATCATATTTTCATCTAAAACCACTTTGCATTATTTTCTAAATTTTATATTTGCCATTCTTTTCATCTATTTTGTACTAAAATGGCTATTAAATATATTTATTTGTTTTGTCATGCATTTTTTTTATGTGAATCATATTTTCATCTGAAACCACTTTGCAATTTTAGCTGTGTTGTTAAAAGGAAACAACAATTAGATGAGCTGTTTGAAAACTTTCTAGCAAATAGGGATTATTATCAGGATATTATTAAAATGTAAGTTCATCTCTTCATCTTGTATATTTAGCAAGTGTTAATAATTTTGTATGCCAACATTTTACAGCATGTGATATCGTAAGATAACCCAGAAAAGAAATAGCCTTTTTATTATTTATGTGTATGTGTGTGGGGAGGGGTTATTCATATGATAAATTAAGAATTATTTTATGCGTGTTTTTTTTTTATTTTTACTCCAAAACATTTTGATCTTTGATAGTCATATATTAAAGTAAAATAATTTTTATTATAAAATCTATTTATGCTGGAACTTAATTATTTCAAATTTTGAAACAGCAATGCCATAGACTTAGCATCAAGCATGGTGCATTAAATTTGGGGAAATTGTATCCTTTTAATTCTATACAACATAAAATCCTTTTTTTCTTTAAATAGTTAAATTTTTCATTCTAAAACATCAATGCAGTTAAAGTAATTAGAGTGGATTAAAGTTTTGCAAAATGGCAATAGTATGCTAGAAAAGAAGGTTATTAAAATTTATAACCAAGTAATTAAAGACATATTTGACATTATTACACACCAAATTTTATGTTGTATCTTATTTCTTCAATATTTAGGTTTCCTGAGGACATTGCCCTTCTATCCAAGGTCCCTGTTTTGACCAAGCTGCTTATTCTAAACGGAAGTGAATGCTCAAAAGAAGACCTGGAAAAAGAACACACATTGTTGACCTGGTTTTGTTCTGAGGTATTAATGGTTTTTAATTTTATGCAGCATTTGATAGTTAACTTGTATAGTTTATTGAAAGTTCAACAATTTCTTTATATTTTATTGCAGCCTCAACATGTGTTAGATTTAATGGTAGAAAAATGTCAGCATTCTTTAGATAAGGTATGTTTTTTCATGAACTTATTTGCTATTTTAAGTTATATTACATAATTTATAGTATAGTTATTTGCTGTGCATAATTTTTCCTATTTGCACCAACGTCTTAACCCATCTCTTTCTTAAAAACTAGCAAATTTATACCCGTTCTTCGCACGGAATAAAAAATATCAATTAGATTTCAAATATGTGTACCATATAACCTGTTATAGGATCACAAACTTATTATTGTTTCCGCTTGTTATAAATTATAAAATCCCATTTCATTGCCTTAAAATTCCAAAATGAAAAATACACTATAAAATGCACTCATAAATGTCATCACAATTCCCTCATAAATACATAAAACCTTTTAGCTCATTTGGCTCTTTTTGGGAAATAATTTGGCGAGAAAATAGATATAGCTACCCACACCCATTGTACAGCTCTAACACAATGACCCTCGAACAACCGACCAGCTTATAAATTATTTATAAAAGAAATTGCCTATTTGGCGAATTTTAGTTAATTTGGCGAGTTTGGCAACGTATTTGGCGAAAAAATAAAGACATAAAACACTAATAGCTCTAGTGCGATGGCCTTTATTAACCATCATAGTTCAGTAATAGCTTAACTATACATTTATTGCTTAAATATGCATACATGCAGTCAACAGAAAAATCAATGAAAAAATCATCGAATAAACCCACAATAAAACCCGGGAATGAAGACTGGCGGAATTACGTCACTTGAACCATGTCAATTATTTATCAAATAATGAATTTAGTTTCTGAAAGTAATTGCAAAAGAATAAAATAAACATTTTGAATTTTAAATGTTTTCGTTAAAAGTTGTATTTAATTTTTTCAGCCGATAGCATCAGGAAAGAGAAAAAATGATCGGATTTGAGCGAAAGTGGTGTATTTTTTTCAGAAAATTCGAATTTTCTCTAAAAATGGAACAAATATGAAAAATCTAAGCCTCAGGTGCACACGTTGGTATTAAAGGGAATCAATCTTGAAAATTTTGACTTTCTGAGGACAGTATAAGTAGGTCTTTTACGATCCGAAGACAAATACACAGACACACACACAGACTCTTTCTTTTATTATTTTAGATATATTATATATCTGTGCAAAATATAATTTTTCAATAAGCTGACAATATTCAAAATCATTCTTGCTTTCCTAAATAATAATAAGCAAAAATGTTTTAAAGACAGTAAATCTTGCAGCTTTTTTTATTATATACTACATATTCTCCCTATCACCATACCATTATAATTTGTATGTCAAGATTCAATTCTAAATTAAGTACTCATACAGTACACATTAAAAAAAGATTATTTTAAAAATAATTAATTTATAACGAAGTATTTTAAAAATATGTTTAACCCGTTTAGAATATATTATATTTTAGCAAGATAATCACACACTTATATGTAAAAAAAATATTTAAAAAATTCAAATGGTCTTATTGAACGCTTATTTTATAAAAAAGTATTATTGCATTAATCGTAATTGTAAACAAACAAATATTTATGCTCTTTTATTGAACAGTTACATGAAAACTCCCTAATGTTTCTGAACCAAACTTTTACGGAAGTTATCGAACAAGCTGAAAGTCCTGACTACAGGGAAGTTAAAGGTATAGAAAAGAGGCTGGCTTCATTAAACCACATCAGTGAAACAACTGCAAAATTGTGCAAAGATCAAAATGAATTAATAATTGTAAGTATTTTTTAAATTATTTAAAAAAAACTTTTTTTGCCTGTTCTTTTTATGTACAAAGTTTAATTTTTATGCTGTTTCTGCATTTTTTTTGTTTGTTCTTGTCCAATGGCAATTGGAATTTTTCATTAAGACTCTTTCTGATACATCAACTATTCTTAATTTCAAAGAGATGACTTTTTTTTTTGAAAAATTGATTTGTATGCTAATTACGATTAAAATTGAAAAATTTCTAAAAACTAAATTTGAAGACGGAGCATTATTTACTATTTGATTCAACAACTTTAAAATAGACGAAAGAAAAGTGACTTTTTACTTTAAAATTGGGTAACACATAAATAAGAGAGAGAGAGGTCTTTGAAAACAACATTTTGGTACTAAATTTTGATAAAAATATACAATGTAATTATATAGGATTGCAACCTACACTCACATGTATTGAATTGTAATGATGCTTTCTATTTTCTGCAGACTTTAGAATCTTCTGATCGAATCAATCAAGCCAGGGATCCAAATGTATTGCCCGATGTCTGCACTTGGTATCAAAGTCAACTGGAACTGATGCTAAAGAACTACAAGCCTATTATAGACATGCTGTCTAAGTGTAAAGCTGCAAAAATAGAGCTTTCTTTAGCAATAAACTGTCTTATTCCGTAAGTAAATGCAATTGTTAAACCAGAGTTAAATATAATTTGTTTAAATAATGAAATATGTATCTATCCATTATAAATTATTGGATGATTGAGGGGATACAAAACAAATTTTTCCGGTACATAAATTTTAAGAATAATAGACATTTCCACCACCCTTCCTATAACTTGATGAGAATGGAACATAAAATGAATTCCTTGGAATGCATGAGAGTACTGTCTGTTTTTAAATTTTTTTATAATTTGCTGCAAAACAGAATTGACTGCCTGTATATCCTTGAAGATTTAAAATTATATGTACCAATTTATAAAACTCGTAATAAAACTGTATTTAAAGAACCTTTTTGTTCGACAAATTATATCAAAAATCAACCCATAAATCAATTTATTCAACTGTTAAATAGCTTACCTTTCAATGATGACATCTTCTGTGATAACTTAAGGACATTTAAATCAAATATAATTTCCTTATATAACTAAAATAATGGTTTATTTGTTTATTTGTGGTGCTGTTTTTCTTTTTTTCTCTTGTATATATAGTGAGTCTTATTTCATGCCATTTACTGGCTTTTTAAACTGTCAGTTGTCTATCTATTTTTACTTGTGTATGTTTCTCCTGCCATGTAACTGGTTTATTTTTAACTGTATGGTAGCTGTTTATATAAATAAATAAATAAAATTGTGGGACGTCACGATGACCCACTTTTTTTTTTGTGACTTTCTCAGGGTTACACACATCATGTAACTGGTCTAATTTTGGCCCAGGGATATGTAAAAAAAATAAATAAAATTAAAGTGATTTTTGCTGTTTAATGGAGGCTAATCTTCACTTTCATTCTTTATATGGAAGCTGGGCAGCTCTATCAGTAATATACTTGTCTTGTATGCGAAAGGTCCCATGTTTGTCAGATGTTTGCCTAAAAGGGGGTCGGATGGGTGTTTGGGTCAAAAATGTTGTTTCTGTTTTTCCTTTTTTTTTTTATTCTGCTTATCTTTAGCTTTAATTTAAGACCAAATTCACTGATTTCTGTTTAGTGGTTTCTTTCTTATAAGCATTTTTGAGAAACTCTTAACATCAGTTCTTACCTAAACATTGCCTTTCTGAAATATAAGGTTTCTCAACAGTTAGGAACATTTTTCTCGGGAACTATATGAGATATCCTTATGATTTTTTTTTATTTTGTTCCTTATATATAGCTCTTTGATTTAAATTGAGGAAATTTAAATATCTCTGCTCAAAAAAAAAAATTATGTAACTTTAAATCTGATTTTTTAATGTTTTCAATACATATTTTTTAAAAAATCACAGTAAAAGTATTATTTGATACTTTGAAATATCATCAGTTTAAATTAAAGAGCTATATGTAAGGAACAAAATATTAAAAAAATCATAATGATATCTCATATAGTTCCTGAGAAAAATGTTCCCAAAGTTAGGCAATTTAACATGGGCGAGATAGAACCATCCGACCCCCCTTAAAAACTTGGGTGCCTACTCAGGTGTTGGCTCGTCATTTGACTGTGGTTCTAAATTAGGATGCTTGTCGTCAATAGCAGCCATGTATCTCTAGTGTGACGATAATTCAACCTTAACCCCTAACCATTCCACATATGATGAAATTTGGCATGCTAAACTTTAAAACCTGCATCAGTTAAAAGAAACATACCAAAATGTAAATGTCATCAGTTAAAAAAAACTACCTTTAAATTCTTCAATTAAAAAAATAACAATAGAAGGAAAAATTTGTACATATAATTTTTCTTCAATGAAGCCAATTTCTTTAAATTATATATTGCCATTTTTTATTTGAATAACCAGGAACTTTATTTTATTTTCAGATTTTTATTTATTACATTTCAACTAAGAGCTAGCTTTTTAATAAAAAAAATTACTTAGTTAATGTGATAAACTAGTTTACTAAATTATTTTCAGTAAATAATCTAAACCACTAGTATTTAAATTTCTTATATAACTCCTACATTTTATAGTTTAATGGTAAACTAACATTATGTATTTTAGCTTGTATAAATGTAACAAAAGCATAGAAGTTTTAATTTAATTGATTATTTTCCTATCTTTTACAGGCACATTTGCAAACTGGAAAGTGATATACTTAAATTACATAGAGACATAGGACTTTATGAAAATTATATAAAATCAGTAACGAACAAAATCGATAGCTTTCGTCAAGTCCACCTGGCACCTCAAAGATATCTTAAAACATTAGCAGAAGTTTGCAGAAGGAAAGAATTTTCAGCCAATTTCATAAAGGTAAATTTACGTTTTACAAATAAGTGGTTATAATTAAGATATTTTTAATAATATTTAGATTATTATTACATTAAAAAATTATAAAAATTATCATAGGAGAGTGTCTGTGTAACATTTTAACTTAATGTTTGTAAAGACAGGTTACAATAAAAAAAATAATTGTATTTCTGTATTGGTATATTTTCTTTTGTATTGACAAGTCCAATATAAAAAAAAGTCTAAACAAAAGCATTATTAAACTTTTCAATATAAAAAAATCCAGACCTTAAAGTTGTTATTACTTAAAACTGCATAATGATATTGATTAAAAAAAGTCAATTCTTTCAAAAAATGTCCCAGTAAATTGTGTTAAACTAAACTAAGTGCATTTATGTTGTACATTATTTTCTGGATGCTTTTGATGTGTTTTTCTATTTTATTTAAGTTGTATTTTAACATTCCTGTTTTTCTTTGTGTAGTGGGCTACAGAGCTTTCTGAGAAAGCTTCCAAACTTTATGAAAAAGAAACTTCTTTCCGAAAAGACTTTAATAAACTTGAGTCTAAAAATATGGTTGATAACTTATTTTGTGGACTGGACGATATGCCACCACCTTATGCTGTGAGTATGAATTGAATTGAATTTTGTTTTGAATTTACTTGCATCTCCCAACAAGTTTTAATTAATTTTTTAATAAGTTGGGATCATTAGTTTTTGGTTTATAACAAGTTAAGTGCTATTTTAAATTGTTAAACATTCTGTTAAATTGTTAAACATTCGTTCATGTTTAAAATAAAGCTAAAACATTTATTTTGCTAGTGTAGGAATTTATGAAAAGGGGCATACCTTTATATTTACAAATTATTGGCTTATTTAGAGAATTACAAGATAGTTTGTGAAAGTAGCTAGTCATTGACAAATTAACTGTTGTCTAAATTTTTTTTTATTTTTATATTTAGTTGTATTAGTTGACAATTCAAGTACATATTACGTTTGTGTTTGATCGAGATGAGAGAGTGCTGATTTTTTTCATGAAATCTTTATGTTAAGCTCAACTTTCTTCTAACTGCTATATTACCATTCTAGTAATGTATTAAAAATATAAAGTTAAAATATTAGATTAGGTATAAGGAGTAGATATATTGCAACATTATTTCCTGTAAGCTTACAATCTCATGGTCTCTACCATGGGATCTCGGCACAAGTTGGGAACACATGCTCTGCCCTTATTTTTTTCTTGCACAGTTTTAATTACGGTCGAATTTTGTTAGAGACTATGTCACTCGAGCTAGGCTTGAGCCAGTTGAAAAGTATATCAATAGGCTTGTTCGATCTACTTCTAATATTTAATCTAAGGCTAAAGTTTTAAAATTGTTAATATTTTAGGTGGAGGGTCCTCCATCTTTTGACCTGAACCTACCAGATGTTTCCAAAGAAGACTTGGACCAGATGAAATCCCTGTTTCCCACCCTAGCCCATCTGTGCGAAGTTATCCCTCCAGATCCCATGCCATTCTCAACTCATACTGGATCCGACTCAGCCTTCAGCAGTAACATTCCCTCATCCCTCAAAATAGTAAGTCATATTTTTGAAGGTACCGATCTGTGTGAGTCCCAGAAAGCACTAACCGTCTCCCTCACCAAAGCATCAGCCCCTTCTCCCGACTTTAACAGCGAATTCGCTAGCAACGAAGTATTTAGCTTTACGTCCAGCAACACAAGCGACATCGAGAACATCAAAACAAGGCGGACGAGAACATCCTCGCTGATATCTTTTGCTGCAGAGGCCATCCTGGAAGAAAAGCATCCTTTGTCTGTCGATTCTGCAAGCGAGGAGTTTGAAACTGTAGAACACTACGGAACATTGCCTGTTGAGATATCATCACACAGTTCCAGACGCCATTTCCGCCACACGAGTTCATCAGACATTGCCGGAGGACACAAAAGCAACTCTTTAAAGATCTCCAGAGCCCGGAGCGACGGTGATGCTATATCTCCGATGCAAGAACGGCTTAAGTCTTCAGACTCGATGGATTTCCAGAGTGCAGAGTATTACATTGATGATTCCATGCCTTCGTCTTATTCGGAGAGCAATGCAACATCCCCCCTGATGCGAGGGAGTCGGATGGTAAAGTCGCATCATGTTGTTGTTGCCGAATTGCAAAGGCAGCTTGAGGA
The DNA here is from genome assembly GCA_019343175.1 of Oedothorax gibbosus. NCBI lineage: Eukaryota > Metazoa > Arthropoda > Arachnida > Araneae > Linyphiidae > Oedothorax > Oedothorax gibbosus. The sequence goes on from JAFNEN010000280.1 coordinate 527,406, forward strand.
AAAGAGTGCCGCTTTGGCCAGTACTTCGGTAAGTGGCCTTAGAACAGTGTATGCTCGTTCCATCCCGTAGAGGCTTTGTGTTTGGGCATGCTTGGTGATTTAATAGCATGCATTGGTTGGTTCTTAATTTTTCTTTTTAGATTTATTAGCTTTGGTGGGTTTATTTATTTGATAAAAAATATTTTTACTTTAGTATCTCTGTAGACAGGTTATCTTAGTTTTTATTTTGTATTGGGCTCTTTATGATGAATAAGTTTATATTATTTTTTATGCTGTTCTTAACTCATTATTGATTTTATTTCTTTGCATTTTGTCATATATTATGTAAAACATTCTTTTATTCTTTATTGCTTAGATATACATGTGTTTTTGCTTTAGAGTTATTTTTTTATACTTCTTTTCCTTTCTTATTAGAACTCTATTATTTTATTGTTTATATTTTACAACTTTGTTATAGAATACTGTGTATAATACTTTAAGCTTAGTAATGACTGCTCAATGTTGTAATGTGAAAACCATATAATTTAAAAATCTGCTTTTAAGTTATATAGCTTTTAAAATTGTTTTATGTTCAAGTAATACAGGGTGGTAATTTCAAAAGAGGCCTCAAAATGATTGTGAAATGGCCTCCTTTAAAATTACCACTCTGTATCAGTAAAATAAATTAGAACATAAAATGTTTATCTATAAAGAATGTTTTTATTCCACAAAAGGTATTTAAGTTGAAACTTAAAATTAATGACTTTATTAACATTATTTTGGTGTGAACACATATCTCATTCGAGTACAGTTTTATCAAACATAAAAAATACATCATCTTATTAAGTATTTACATAATTATTTTTGGCAAAAAATTAAAAATTGAATCTATTTTGATCCATCATCACATCAGCTTCCCTAGTAGCTCACAATATCATGAAATTTTTCAATAGCATTATGATATTACACTGTCATGATGTGATCGTAAAAAAAGTATGTGCTTCTAGGGTTTCCTTTTAAGTGAGAATAGGAGCAGGTTTCCTAACCGAAGTGCCTCTGTGTTAATCCAATGGGAAAAAAAATTCTAAACCAAATTACTCTGTCTGTATTGAATGTTTTTTTAAACGTTTTTTTATATGATAAATGTAGCTGGCTTGTAGGCTCTATAATACCGCTTTTCAAAAATTGGTTAGAATATTTTGTTAAGAAATTATTTATGGGATGGTTTCACGGAGGATCTGGCAATAGCTCTGCGGTTTTGTTTTCATGTCTCTCGAATTACTTTTGTTGATATTCGAAATCGAGTTTTCTAAGAATAAGTTATTTTAGTTGTTATTTTTTAAAATTACAACTTCTTGCTGTGCTGTTGGTTGTTTTAATCATTTATCAAGGAAACCTTGCATTGAAAGAAGTTGGAATTTAAAAAAAATAACAACTAAAATATTCTCTTCGAAAACAACAGTAATTCGAGAGACATGAACACAAAACTGCAGAGCTATTGCCAGATCCTCCGTGAAACAACCCCATTGAACATTTAAAAAAATGCAAACCCTTTTCAAAAAGCGGTATTATAGATCCCTGTAAGCCAGTCACATTTATTAAGTAAAAAAAACCCAGTTTTTAAAAATATTCAATACAGCCGGAAAAATCTGGCTTAGAAAATTATATATTTTTTCCATTGGATTAACATAGAGGGGCGACTTCAGTTTGGAGACCTGTTCCCATTGCTTCTTTAAGATTGCATGTTGTAGCTGAATAGCATTACTGTTTTCAGAGCTCGCTGGAGACTAGCCATTCCAATATACTGAAGGTGCATGCCAAAATGTCTACTTTACAGAAATTCATCGAGGAGCTTCAAGGGACCCTTCAGAGCGACCTATCGCATCTTAAGGAGTTTGTGAAGGATGAGCTGACAGACAGAATGACTGATGCTGCTGACATTGTTGAAAAGATTAACTCGTGTGTTGCCTTGATGCACAAGCAAATGTTGATAGAAAAGGTTTGTCGTAGTTTTTTTTTTTCCCCAGTTATTCGAAATATAAATTTTGAATATATGTTGTATATTCAATATTTTTTTCATTGTACATGTTTTTTTCCTTGATCGTTAAATTGTTCATGTTTATTTGGGATATTTTCGTTGTTCAGACTTTTTTTCTGATTCCAAAATAGTTAAAACATTTGTTTAATAAAAATATCATTATTTATTGTTGGTTTTTGTATAATTAACAGCTTTTGAAACTACTTTTTGAAACATGTTTACAGGTTTCCAAATGTAAAAGAAACTGTCATCAAAATAAAAAATTTTGCTCTAACTTTAATAAATAATAAGGTGTAATAAATAATTTATATAAATGAATTCATAATCAGTTATTTAACTTACCCTATGGAAATACTAGAATTTACTACAACTGTTATATTTTGTTATTAGTAGGTAAATTTAACAAAGAAAAATGTTCAAGAAGAATTTTACTTGAATGTATTGAATTAGAAGATTATGATGTAATAAATTTTGTTTGATGTAATTATGTAAGATTTTCCGAATTTTTTGTAACCTCCTATAATTGATACAAGTCATTTCTTTGCTTATGAAATACACATTAAGGTCATTAAGTATCTACATAACTCAGCAATGATAAACGTTTCTAGATTAGGACAATCTATAATAATAAAAGAAAGAGTTTGTGTGAAGATAGATTCCCTTTAATACCAACATGTGCACCTGAGGCTTAGTTTCTTCATATTTGTTCCATGTTTAGAGAAAATTCGAATTTTCTGAAAGAAATACACCACTTTCGCTCAAATCCCATAATTTTTTCTCTTTCCTGATGCCATCGGCTGAAAAAATTAAATAAAACTTTTAACGAAAACATTTAAAATTCAAAATGTTTATTTTATTCTTTTGCCATTACTTTCAGAAACTAAATTCATTATTTGAAAAATAGTTGACATGTTTCAAGTGACGTAATTCCGCCAGTCTTCATTCCCGGATTTTATTGTGGGTTTATTTGATTCTTTCATTGATTTTCTGTTGACTGCATGTATGCATATTTAAGCAATAAATGTATAGTTAAGCTATTACTGAACTATGATGGTTAATAAAAGCCATCGCAATATAGCTATTAGTGTTTTATGTCTTTATATTTTCGCCAAATGCGTTGCCAAACTCGCCAAATTATTAACTAAAATTTGCCAAATAGGCAATTTCTTTTATAAATAATTTATAAGCTGGTCGGTTGTTCGAAGGTCATTTTGTTAGAGCTGTATAATGGGTGTGGGTAGTTATATTGATTTTCTCGCCAAATTATTTCCCAAATCGCGCCAAATGAGCTAAAAGGTTTTATGTATTTATGAGGGAATTGTGATGACATTTACGAGTGCATTTTATAGCGTATTTTTCATTTTGGAATTTTAAGGCAATGAAATGGATTTTATAATATATAACGAGCGGAAACAATAATAAGTTTATGATCCTATAACAGGGTATATGGTACACATATTTGGAATCTATTTGATATTTTTTATTCCATGCGAAGGGGTATAAATTTGCTAGTGTGTCATAATTTATTGCTTAACCATTTTGAATAGCTCTTCATTTTAAAACATTGTTTGTAGGACGAAGCGGTAACCGAGGCAAAAAAGGATTTTGTGTCAATTGAAAATGCATACAGGCATCGACTGGAAGTGGAAAGTCAGAAACTGAATGATGCAGAGACTCAAATTGCACATTACGAAGAACATTTGCTAGCACTTACATCTAGGTTTGAAGACAGTAAACATGAAAATGAACAGGTAACTCTATATTTGTATTTTTCTTAAGCAGTTATAATATATTTGTAACCATACTGCCTAGTATAAATAAAATGAAACGTTAAGCACAATTAGTATTTTATTGCACAATTTGCATTAGTAAAGTGATAATAATTAAAGTTCCTTTGATTTAATGTGAATGTATAATTAGAGTAAAGGGCCAGTCTTATGTGAAACCCTACAGGAATGTTTCTGAGACATTTGAATTTTTGTCCTGCTGTGAAAAAAAAACATTCTACAGGCAGATCATGCTGAACTACAAAAAAAGTTCAGCAAATAACGTTGTTTATGTTGAGCTAGTTAGAGCACTCTATAGTAAAGAGAGCGAGAGAGAGATAAAAATAATTGGCAGTCATCCCTGATTGGCCCAGCTCCAATCCCTGATTGGCTTCCAGCTCTAATCTGTTTAAGGGTATGCCAGATTTTCTCCTTCATTGGGTTTCTTTGGAAAGAAAAATTGATATTTGAAATAATTTAGAATCCATTAATACCGTTATACTTTAAATTTCTTGTAACCATTTTTTTTTATCTAAAACATGTAAGGAACCTACTCATACCATTATTTATTAAATAAAATATTGTTGTTAAATAAACAACAAGCCAGGATTGGTTTTTACCTACCTTTTCCAACGATTTCTTTGTTTTGCTTAGCCGATTAATTGGAATCAAGTATTTGACCAGTTTATAAAGCCGGTTCTGACTGTAGATTTTGCTTTAGGAATAGCGATAAATAGCCAAGGCTGATATATTTTCCGATAGCCTAATACTAGGGAGGATGGATAGTTTCGGTTTCTGAATGGTTTGAGCTACTTTGCCCAATTTTTGTCCAACAGGAAGTTATGGAGCAGGGTGTCTATCGATCAAGAAAGTCCGGGAAGTCACGAAAAAGTCGCGAAATCGAAAAAACGGATAAGAAAGTCATGAAATTAGAGCAAAAGTCAAAAAATTTTTTTTAAAAAATCACCAAAAATTGCAATTTTTCCTAAAATGACGCCAAATATTAAGGAACAAAAAAAGTTAATTTTCACAAGTCCTTAAAAGTGCCTGAAAAGGAATTTGATTGGTGGAAGAGAAAACTACTAATTATACTTTCGTGCCATGTATTGCAAAATCGGATCATATAAAAAATTTCTCAAGATAATTGTTGAAGTAAATGATGCTGAACCCTAGAGTCTCTTGCTCTCCTTACTATAGAGTGCTCTAACTAGCTCAACATAAACAGCGTTATTTGCTGAACTTTTTTTGTAGTTCAGCATGATCTGCCTATAGAATGTTTTTTTTTCACAGCAGGACAAAAATTCAAATGTCTCGGAAACATTCCTGTAGGGTTTCACATAAGAATGGCCCTTTACTCTAATTAGCGCGATCTCTCAACCGGTTACGTGATATCCTGATATTTTCAAACCCATGCTTTTATACATAGTGATTAATAAATACTACATATACTCGTGTATAGGTCGGGAAATTTCGGACAAAAATAGCGCATTAAAAAGGTGGTTTGGCTTTTATTTTACATCAAGCCTCAAATTTTCCACAATATTTACACCCCTAGTCCTTCTGATTTACAATGCAAGCTTCAAAAAAACTTTCTTCCCCTACCCTCTTGTGTGGTTTCCCGGAAACAGCATAAGCTTCGCTGTTCTAAACCTACCTTGTTTGAGGCTCTGCTTTGAGGTTAATCCCAATTGCTTTCTACCCATAGATATCATAGTTAAAGTATTAGATTGGCAGATCACATGACCTCCAATGCTAACGACGGGACGCGCATGGAGGCCAAATAAGAGGGCAAAATGGCCAGTGTTGCTGCCACTTTAAGGAGAAAAATACTACGAAAAAATACCATTTAATTCTAAAATTACAAAAAAATATCGTAAAAATACTAGCTGCATTTTGGAATCTTTTTAGTGACTTGAAATCCTTTTATAGTATTTTTTTTGTAATTTTAGAATTAAATGGTATTTTTTCGTAGTATTTTTCTCCTTAAAGTGGCAGCAACACTGGCTATTTTGCCCTCTTACTTGGCCTCCATGCGCGTCCCGTCGTTAGCATTGGAGGTCACGTGATCTGCCAATCTAATACTTTAACTATGATATCTTTGTTTCTACCCATCCCAAAACCAAAGTAGGGTGGGGAAAAACCAAAAGAGTGAAGCTCACACCATTTTTTTTAGAAAAACACTCGAGGGGTTGGGGAAAGAAAGTGCTTTCAAAGATCGTGTCATAATCAGAAAGACTATAGTGCATGTTGAATCTGCTGTGGGTCAAAGTCCTGAGGCCATGTATGTTGTTCATATAAGTTGCCTTGGTTGCCATTTCATATGCAGGCCTAGCCACTAGTTCAAAATTGCAAGGCTCAGTGCTAGTAGCTGTGACGTTTATTTAACCAAGTGTCACTATCTCCCATATTTTATTTGTATTTAATTTTCGTTTTCTTATTATCTTTGTGTAACAATTATACCTGTCAATATTTTGACCTCTTACCATCTAATAAGATATAGTATTATCCTAGTAGGCTAGTTTAATTAAAATGTAATACAATGATAATTTTAGAACTTCTTGTACACCTTCTAAACAATTATAATAATAAGTAGGATGATACTATGAAAGGTTATTCAAATACAATGATGTGGTATTAAATTCGCTAAAATCTTTTAATTGTAGCTTATCAATGAACTTCAAGACAAAAAAGAGCTTCTTAAGAAAGTAATGTTGGAGCATGAACTTGAGTTTGATTCCTTTAAAACTCAAATTCAAGACACAATTCAAAATAAGGATAGCAGAATATCAGAATTACAACAGGTAAAATATGTTGCAAATTTTTATATATTTTTATATACTATATATTAAAATTTTATTTGATAATTTCACCAAACATTAATTTAAAACTTTATTCTGCAATATTCTTGGAGAAATAAATTTTTATAAAGTTTTCATTTTAAAATAGATAATAATAAAAAAAAGATTTGAAACTAGAACTTTGTATTATTTCCAATCTTTTTAATAATTTTGTATTTAAAGTTATTTCTATTTGGTATTTCTATAAAAATAACTTATGACTCTTCTAAATTGTAGTTTCTTGTAAGGCAAAATGTTGCTAAATATTTATCCAAAAAAATAGATTTGTGTCCATAGTTTTGTTAAATGCTAATTTTAGTTTTAAGTGTGATTATTAATTTTTGTATCTTATTATAGGCTCTTTCCGATTCTCTATATGATGCAACAAAACTAAAACAAGAGAAACTGGATGTACAAACAGAGTTCGATAAGAATTTGCAAAAGAAGCAAGCAGTTATTGATGAATTGCAACTAGATCAAAGAGCTTTAAAAGAAAAAATTGACAAGTAAGAAAATTAGTTACTAAAATAGATATTGTTGTGATAAACACACGATTTTATCTGTCCTTAATACAGAAGGCCTCTTAACTGGCTTAAATAGGACCAAGCGAAAACTCAGTTAAACCGGAAAAGTGAAATTAGTTAAGGTTTGGATATACATTTCATTGTATTATTATACATTAATGTCATATGCTTTATAAAATAAATACACAATTAAAGTAATTTGCCATTTTTTCAAAACTTATTCAAGCATTGCAAGTTACATACCATTAAAAAAATCCATAACTTTTTATTGTTAGTTGTTAAAGCTTAAAAAACCGAAAACTTGCTATAAAGTTTTGCAATTTTTTTTAATCAGCATTATAGAGATGGGGGATCAATAATGATACAAGTAATTTTTACATTATAAAGATAAAATAAATTCTTCCGATTAATGTGGAGATCCGGTTAGACAGAGTCCGGTTAAGAGGGATCTTACAGTATTTATATTTTTCAAAAAGCTATTGAAATAAAGCTTGTATAGAGAATAGAGCGATTTATTAATCATTACATATAATAATAATGTATTCATTTTATTTTTACTTATAAAAGGAGTTTAAGATATGTATTTAAAAGGTTTTTTTGCAATGTTGAAATAATAGGGTGTCCAAGTTTAGCTAATATCGCTTTTAGCTAATATTTGCAGACATACATATGTTTTATCGTTTAAAAAATTATTTGCAATATTTGTTGATTACTCTTATTAATTTGCTTTTTTAGCATTTAGTCTGGGAAAGTTTTATTTAATTATATTTTTTAATTAATTTTAATTTTGTTTTGTATGGATTTTTAGGTGTCAGGGGTGTGCAAGATCTTCTAAAGAACTTAAAGATATGGAAAAGAAGTTCCAAGAAACTTTGCAAGAAAAGAATCGATACATGAAGGTTGGTAATCATAAATGTATTTTATTTACCAAGCAGGGTTCGAAATTCACAGTCACTAGTCACAAAATGCGGCCAGTTTTTATTTCAAAACATCTTTAATACTTACTTTGTTATATCTTTGGTTTTCAAGAATCTAACCAAAAATAATTATCTTAAAATCAGATTTCATCACCGATCCTTAGTTTTTTCAAACCATTGCTGGGATCATATAATCGCAAAAATTAGGCAATCCTAAAATCACCCATCTAAAGCAATCTAAATTTTGACTAAATTTGCAAAATCCACAAATTCGACTGTTTTAAAATCCCTAAATTGTGGTGATTGCCAAATATATAAACTCTGGCATAAACTCGGACGACCGTAATATCCGGAAACTTTGGCTGTAGTAAATTGTGATTTCTTAAATTTTGGAACTCCAGTTCTCCTAAAATGGTAAAATTCTTGTACATAATTCCATAAAATCGTGAAACTCAGTTGACTCTATAAATACACAAGTTTGGCGATCTTAAAATTGTCCATTTGGGCACTGTAGACTCCAATATTGGTGGAGGAATGTACATAATACATGTTTTTCCTACGTTTAATATTCAACCTTGTTTATTTCATTACTTGTTTGTAACAAGCAAGGAAATAAGTAATAAATATTAAACATGTAAAATCACAGTCCTTTTAATGACGCTATAACCTGGTAAAACTGTAATATATTTCCTGTAGGAATCCAATGAGTCCTATAAAAACCTGCTGAGGTGCAAAGCAGAAGGTGATAAGAGTAGAAATAAGGCCTTGAAAGAGCTTGAGGACAAACTAATCTGCAAGCATAAAAATGACATGGAGTCTTTGAGATCAAGGTTTAGAATGGCTGTAAGCACCACATATATTGAGAGACCGTCTAGTCCTGAACCACCCATGGATGCGGAGGTGTGTAGAGATGTTATTTTAATCCTTTCTATTTTGCAGCTGCAAGAAAGAAACCATATTTGGAATTGTTGAGTTATTAGCATTGATACACATAAAGAGATTATCTTATTTTGAAAGTCAGTAAGCATAACTACTTTAAATTTAAACTAACTACTTAGAGATGCCAATGTCAGTTTTTTTATTTTTTTATTTTACCTTGTTTAATGAAACGATTTTTCTTTACTTTCTCAAAACTCGGTTTTTGCATATGCAGTCTTTTCTTATAGCGGCAGTAGTGACTTTTAGTTGTTTACTTATTATAATAATTTATGTGGATTGCTTTTTTATGCAATTTTTGATGGGTTATACAAACAACACAATTGAAGACAATGAAACCATTTTATGTTCATAAGTTTGATATACACATAGTTACTTTTCAATGTAATAGCTGTTTCTTTGATTATCATAATGATAATTTACAAGGATTGCTTTATTAAATAAATTTTTGTTGAGTTAATTAAAAATTTGAAAATTAAACGATTCTATGTGCATGAGTTTAATACTCGTATAGTAACTTTTCAATGTGTTCAAAGTAAGGATTGGGAACAGGTTATTATGAGAATAGTGCAGAACCGTAAAGCAAAGACTTTTGTGAAACCTTGAGTCTTATTTTTTTTGAAATTTTCTCTCCTAAATATGTCTTTCAATGAATGAGTGGTAGTTGCTTAATATCGAAAACTATACACTAGCATGTTTCATACATTTGTATAAAAAAATCTCTGTAAATGGTCCTTTTTTGTGTGGTGTTTTTTCCCTCATTGCTATTGTAATCTGTTTTCTCATACAAATAAAACTTAATTTTTGCTATGATAATAATTGAACCAACAGTTTAAAAGCTGAAATAAGCTTTTATTCAGAGCAAACCATCAAAACAAGATTACAAAAAGATAACACAATCTCAGCTTGATAGTCTATATAAGGTGGCTGGCCGGCTATTACGTCACTAACGTAATTTGCATTCAAGTTCCTCTTCTTAGACACCATAATATTAAGTAAAAATGTTCATATTCACTCATATATTTCTTCTGATTAGATAAGAAAAAAAGTAAAGCAACATTTTCATAAAAAATAGTTACAAATAAAGGAACATGCTCTATATAATTATTTTTAAATCTAAAATATTTGGTTTCTTTTTTTTTTGTATCTTATAAATAAATGTTATTCAAATTCTGAAGGCCTTTGCTGGAATGGAGGACCTTAAGAAAGATATGACTGAAAGCTGCCGAAAGCTGAAAGAAGAGAAGGCAAGAGAACTTGAAAAGCTAAAAAGAGAGATAGAAGCTAAAAGAGAACAGCAAAAACAAGCCCAAATGAAAAAAGAGGAAGAACACAAAAAGAGGGTTGCATCGTTGCAGTTAGAACATGAACAAGCTTTGGAAAAATTAAAATCTCGCATAACTGCTGAAAGCCAGGTTAGCTTTTATTATTTTTTTATTCTGTATTTGTATGTTATGCAATGTGAATTAAGATGGAGATCAATTTTGATTGTTATGGAACTTTAAAAATTTGTTTTTATTTAAGCACAGTTTTATTTTAGAAGATTATAAGCTAAGTAACAATTTTAAGAATTAAAAGTTAGATTAACTGCAATGTGTTAATTTTAAAATATATATGTCTGCTAATACTTGTCATAGTTCGTAAAGAAGTTTTTTAGTAAAATGAGTTTTTTTTTTATTTATAGTCAATTTATGAAGTTCTTAATAGTTTTTTTTTTATATAGAATTAAACCCTCTGTGGGATACAGACTACTAAAGCTATCATCTGACAGTCAGGTTTTCCAGGAACACATAATTTTTAAAAATTAAAAAAAAATTGTAAGTTAACTAACTTATAACATTTGAAGTATGGAGGAATCATTTATAATTATTTAAATTTTATTTTCCTGCAGTGAAAACTAGTTTGACTTCAGCTAATTTCATTATCCTTCAAAGGTTAAATCACATGCAAACATAACTTGTAACCTAAGTTTCATTTAGTTTGGTGTTGTTTATACTTCAGAACTAAATTTTTTCTTATACTTTTAGGTGTCATTTAATGAAGCAATAAAAAGTGTAGCAAAAGAAAAAGACAATATTATAGCATGCTTGCGGGCAAAAGTAACTACCTTAGACACAGAGCTATATAATATTAAATGTAAGTAAGCTACATAAGATTGAAGCATTTCTCTACCAAATTTCATTGTGTTAAACACATTATACAGGGTGTCTATAAAAGAACTCCGGGGTTTTGTGGCAAAATATATAATGAAATAAAAAACATGTTTTATACATGACTGAAAAGCTTACATTTTCAAGTTTTTTTTAACACTTAGTAAAGTTCTATATGAGCCCCGTTAGTTGCACGGCAGACGTCTGAACGGTATTCTACCTCTTCCCATGTCCTGGCGAGCATGTCTGGGGGGACGTTTGCCACACAATTGACTATTCGTTCCCTGAGATGTTGAACATCACGAATTTTCTCTGCATACACAAGATTCTTGATATGCCCCCAGAAGAAAATTTTTCGTTTCTATGAGCCAAATAACACATTGAGCCTTTTGTTACGGAGTCGCCATTATTTCAAATTTCGCGACGTCATTTTAAGGTCAACGCCCTGCAGCGCCGCCAACAGTTGATACAAACATTCCCAATTGGTATGAGTAAAACTTTTTGAGCTACTCTTTTCAGAGAAATCGACTACATTTTGCTATCTTTTATAGTTAGTGAGATATGAATTTTTAAAACCCTGGAGTTCTTTTATAGACACCCTGTATAAGTGTTGACTTTTTTTCTGGCATAAGTGTTAAATTTCTCTAAAATTTTAAGGACTTAATTGCCTTTTATATTGTTTGTTCAAAAAGTTAAATAGAAACAGAAATAGTGGAGAGATTTCCATGTACTCTAAAGTTATGCATGATTTTTTTTTATTTCAGCTCACTTACAAAAATATCTTCCATCTCGTGAGAGTATTTCACAAAGTCATTCTGGCTCAATTTGGTTTGTATTTTGCATTAAATTATGTTTTAAAAAACTTCTTAAAAATGTGCTTTGTGTATAATAAGTTTTTTTAAAATAGACATTTTATATTATTAATATATGCATTGTAATTACATTTTTATTCAAGTTCCTTTTTGGTGAGTCATTATTCTAACATGAGTTTTTTTTGGAAGAGCTATTTTCAATTAACTTGTATTTCAATTAAAGACAACAAGTTAAACCCTACTGTATTCAAAATAAAATATCTAAAATTTAAACCTAAGTTAGTTCTATTATATTCGTTATAAAGGAATACCGAAATGTTTGAAAGAAATGAAATACAAGTAATTAAAATACAAGTAACTTTGAACATTATCTTTTTAGCCGTGTTCCCATGGAAACTCAACAAGCAATAGAAGAGACTAGAGTTGTAGAATCCTTGTTTCAACAACAGGGAGCAATGTAATCTGTCATTTTTTTTAAAAAACTTTTTCTTTATTAAATTTAGATACATAAAATGTTTTTGATGTAACATGCTTATTTACTTTTCAGGAGTCAAAGTCAACAGCCTTCTCAGAGTTGTTCAGAATCACATGAAAACGTTAAAAGGGTATTTAATTCTAATATTTATTTAACATAGACTGCCATACAGGTAAAATCCAATTACATGACAGGAAAAACATGCATACAAAGAAAGATAACACAAGCATGTAAATACGCAGCACTTATAATACTTAGAAGCAACAATGAATTTAAAGTACGATAATTTAAAAAAATGTATCTGAATCAAGTGGTAAACTATTAAGAAGAGTTATAAATTCGATTAAAGGTTGATTTTGGAGATAAAAGGTTCTTTAAAGACAATTTTGATGCAAGTGTTGTACATAGGTATATAAAAACTTAATTCTTGAAGTATAAAAGGACAATAAATTTTATTATTCAATAAGTTATAAAAGAATTTGAATAGGGTTAAGGTTATGTTGCATTCTAAAGGGTTTATTTCAATACTGAGTCTGACCAAAGCGTTATTCAAATAATTTAAGTAAGCTCATAAACAACCCCCTTCCCCAATGATTTTTGTTGTTGTGTCAAACGTCGCTTTTCTAAATGCGTTTTTTAAAGTGATTTTTTAGTTGACTGTATAAACAATATCTTACTATATTCAATTGTGAAATGTTGTTACAAATATGAATTATAACAACAAATATTATTCATTTTAGAAACATAAAGCTAAAGAAGCTTCTCCGAAAGCTAAAGAAGCTACTCCGAAAGCTAAAGAAGCTACTCCGAAAGCTAAAGAAGCTACTCCGAAAGAACAGGAAGAATGTGTGGTGGTAAGTGCAAATTTTTATTTTTACTACTAATTTTAAACTCTGATGGAAAAAACAACAACATTAGGTCTTTCATAATCAGTTAGTTTTCAAAATGATCAAATTTAAATGTGTACCTTATTATAATTAACCATTGGAAAGTTTTTGTTTTACATTTAAATCGTTTCTTGAAAAATATATAGGCTTAGAAATTGAAAGAAAATCTTTTATTGAGTATAAATCATATCAAACTGTGGATATTTATAAACATGTAGCAGTTAATTGCCTTGATGTATACATAATTTTATTCAGGTATAATACATTTTGTTTGTATATGACATTAAATTCACCCAAGGAAATACAAGTAAATATAAAGTTTTATATTTAATTTTAATAAAATGTTTCTCTATATTTAAAATACTTCTTATAAATCTTTTTCAGCATCAACATCTCATGGATCCTTGTTTAGAATGCAAAACCAAAATTTCCATTTTGAAGTGAGTATATGTATTCAAACAAGTTTTCTTTTCAAGTAAATATATAAAGTAGTTATAGTATTTAAATATATAAAGTAGTTATAGTATTTAAATATATAAAGTAGTTATAGTCTTTAAATATATAAAGTAGTTATAGTATTTAAATATATAAAGTAGTTATAGTATTTAAATATATAAAGTAGTTATAGTATTTAAATATATAAAGTAGTTATAGTATTATTTAGAAAATATCTTCAACTTTGCGCATGAAACATGAGAGTATTCACGAAGGAAACAACATAGATTATTGCCGCAAATTGTTTATTTGTTGGTACAAATGCTACATGTACACCTTTCATACATAGGGCAAACAAAGAGAGCACTTAAAATAAGACTTAAAGAGCACAAAGTATTTGTTAAAAAAATCAGTCAATACACATTCTTGGGAATTACCTATTCAAAATCTTGTCTTCTTCAATATTGGTTAAACCTTCTAGCATTGGGGAATTTGATTTTTACCAATCTTAGCATATACTTAAAAACCACAATAATTTAGTTAATTCATCCAGAGTTCTCCCCGATTTAGAAAAGCCTCATAGCAACAGAATAAGTTATGTATCTCCCACGTAAAATCCCCCCCCCCCCTCTACCTCTACACCCCTTTTCCTGATATCATGTTTCACAGCTTCGCGTCGTCAACTGTTCATGTTGTTTTGTTATCCTTGACAAGCGTTTTGAGACTCGTAAAACATGTGCAATTTGTACAGCAACCCCTCGTTATATCGCGCTTTCCGGGAGGCAAGCAAAAAAACGCGATATAACCGAATGCGCTATATAACGAGCAAATTGATAAATATTATACTTTTAATGTATTTATGCTCTCAACCAAGTTTTTAAACTAAAGGACAGTATGTATTTGAAAGATAAAACTAAATCATATTAAATAATATAACTACTAAAATTTTTTTTAAAAGGACTTATTATTATTAATTACTATAAACATTACACATTATTGCCCAGGTATTACTATACATATTTCACTCATTTTCTAGTAAAAAATCCATCTAAAGCTAGCTGCTTTGATTTTCTCGTAAAAAATCAAAGAATGAAAGTTTATTAACTGATGCATCTAACCAATATTAGATGAGTTGCATCTTTCGAATGCATTATAAGGCTTTCTCCATCATTTCCACTGCTTCCCATCTTAACCATGTGTCTCATGTCGATTTTAAGGAAAGTACATATTGGAGAAAAAAAACGGGGGGGAAATTGGGAGACATGATACAAGGCGCGATATACCCGAATGCGCGATGTAACGAGGAGCTATATAGCGAGGGGTTACTGTACCAACAAATAAATCATGAATGCTCTAAGTTCTAGTATATATTGTTATTGATTGCCCATTTTAAAATGTTGCAGATGCACTGAAGGAGACTTGGTTCTGCTTCGGTACGAAGAAAGGCACCAAAACTTTGCCATATTCCATTTTGGTGTTCATCCTCACTTCCTGCATTCAGACAGTTTGCAACCCTTAAATTTAAAAATACGTAAGTACTTTTCTGAGTAGAAAATAGTTAACTTTACCTGCTGCCTCCCTGGACCAGATCCGCAAGTGCTTCTCAGCATTGCACGGCCGCGCGATCTGGTGTTCCCGGAATATTACCACTGGATACGCATGTACTTCTCAGCTTTGTACGGCCGCGCTATCCAGCTTGTTAGCTTTGTCTCGTATGCTGGTAATTTGGCCAGTTTGTGAAACCGTTCGTGAATTTCATATTATTGGAAGAATAGCGACATCTCTGAAGAAATTATCGTGTTTATTTTAGCTACTAGGATATATATTTATAATCACAAACATTTATTAAAATAAGATAATCCAAGAGGCCAACATGGCCGCTCCTCCTCGTAAAAAAAAGTTTCACCTGTCCCTTTCAAAAGTCCACCTTTATCTTTTTTAGCCACTAGGTGTTCACATCTTTTGTCCGTGTCGCGCGCCAAGCCTGGCGTGCATATTGCCCAAATTGGCGACTGGATCTTACAAAAATGATAAAACAGAACAATATAATACAGTACAACCCAGTTATAGTATCATTCAAGGGACCATGATATTTATGACGTTAGAAACAAGGTTGAATATTAAATGCAGAAAATCATGTAAAATATGTATTATGTACTCTTATTATTAATCAGTTATAAAATGAACTTATTGACTAAATTTTAACCTTCTGTGCTATTAGTAGTAGTTTTAATTAAAATAATTTGTAAATAGAAGTGAAGGGCTATTTAAAAAAAAATTCTTTAAGAAAACTTTTTTGGATACATATAAACATTTTTTAATATTTTCATATGTATCCAAACTTTTTGGGATACCCATATAAACCCTATATTTCTAGCTTTATAACCAAGGATTTAAATTTAAAAATTATCGTTACATACAAGATCTTATAACATTAACGTCTGTGGGCAATTCAAGCCACCGAACATAAATGGCTATATAAATGAGTTATCATTGTAAACAAGGCCGTTATAACCAAGTTCGACTGTATAACAGAAATATACAATATAATAATGAAGTTCATTAATTAGAAAGATTTAAATTTATCGAGCAGGGAATTTAGGACAAAAAACATTAATCGAAAATTACCTGAAGTTATTGAATCACCTAATTATGAATTGATTGTTTGGAGATTAACAATGTTTTTAAATTTTCAATTCTTTTTATTTCTGTTAGCTCTTGAGAAAAGTGATGATCCAACAGAAGATAATTCAAAGAAATGGGTTTTAGGAGTTGTAGTAGAAAAAGAATTTTGTATAAGCAAAAAGGTAACTCTTTCTTTTAAATTTATGTATTGCTACAATATGTTTAATGTGCAGTAAATTGCAGAATTTCAATTTGTCTAATAAGAAGAAATTTTACCAAATCACAAGTTTATAGGATTTATTGTTAATTTGAAAGATCCTCTAGATCTTTGATAAATGCTATCTTGTAAAAAAATCTGTGCAGAGAAGCTAGTGCACCTTTTAAAACTATTACTGGGCAAATTTCCCGTTGTCAATTACTAATTTTTCCCCAAGGGTTTCGTTGAGCCCCTGTGCAGTTGTCTGCTTATCACTTGATTGCCCAAATTTGGGAAAAAATGTGCTTGTTTAAAACTACGGGGCCCGTTTATATTTCCCTTTTGAGCTAACCTAGCTTCAGAAACATTTTTTCCCCCCACCCCCCCCCCTGTTGTTTTTTTAAGGGAAAAGGGGTTTGTTT